>BPUM01001039.1:0-199015 GCA_020521455.1 Prunus kanzakura
CAAGAATTCTTGCAGCTTGAGAGATTAGGTCACCAGCTATCAGAGCAATAAATGCGTCCCCACGGCCAGAGGCGCAGAAACCACGATCAGGGCGGTGGTCGAGATTTACCAGGATTTATGGGGTCACACCACCATACTTCACGATCCCAAATGTCGATTGGACTACCCACTTGCTCTGATCAGGCTCCACCATGCAGATTTTCAGCCTCGATTACTCCTCCAGAGCTCTTCCTATAAATACCAAGTTCAAACACCAAACAAAAGCCTCCCACGGAGCAACTTATATTTTCCTGTAATGCACTTTCAATATTTTACTTGCTTTCTTAGGAGTAGTGTTAGTTTGTAAGGAAAATCCGTTCATCAATATATCATACGACCCTTGATTTTCAAGGCGCCGGAGTACCATCCCTGTTATTGGCTCATTCACCCCATATATCATACGACCGTCGCTCACTGAGCAACGCACCGGAGCACCGCCCAAAATCCACCATCAACATCACCGCTAAACGGCCTTGTAGCTCAGGCCGTGAACCTAACGGCCGAGATTAGTTCCTCTCTCGGCCACAACCGCTTGATTAGAAGTCAAGTCCAAACATGCGCACCACTTAACCATTTCCATCCAAACCACATCTCGACGCACGGTAGACCGTGCTGGCATGCCCGCGCACAACCTCACCACATCCAAAAGCAGGAAGTCGCGTGTCAATGCATATCCCCTCGGCCCGGAACTCCAGGCCGTGAGATTTGCGTGGTAGACAAGACTGTAATTAATAAGCCTTGTAGGGCCCACCACACATTGTTTTTATGATCTGAACTGTCTAATTTTTAGATATTCCCTCAAAGATGACCGTTTATAATTATTATGAGATTTTCTTTTTTAAACCCCACACTTCTCTTAGTTCACCTCATGTTCTAAGTTCACCCCAACTTTTAATTTAAATTTTCACAATTTCTAAGAAAACCCCACTATCTTCCCAAATTACCCTTAAATACACCCCAAACTGAAAAAAATAAGAAATAAAAGAAATTTTTTATTTAAACCCCACAAGCTACCCTTAGTATAATATGAAGAAAAATTCAAGCTACCCGATACTGGAATTCCAGAAGTGACAATAATATTACGAGTGATACCTAGAGAACAAATTGATTCTAATATTGACGTTTCATTTGCTGCAAACAAGTGTCAATTTAACGATTGAATGTTGCCAGATAATTCTAATATTAAATTGACACTTTGCACTAGGAGTAGGCCATCTGATCGGCCACCAATGGAGAATACATTGAAGCTTTTATCAGAGTGGAAAAGCAACAAGAAAAATAACCCAACTATTGAAGTAGCAGCAGAAAAAAAATACATATAAATGCAGTGGCGGATGCAGGAATGACCACTCATGGGGTCATAGTGTAAACTACCAAATAATTTTTTAAGATGAAAAAAATATTGAAAATGAAACGATAGTACTTTCACTCATAATTAATGTCAAAAATAATATTACAAGGGAGGAGATGGTGGTAGAGGTCTTGGGGAGATTGGGGTTAGGGAGGAGAAATATGAAAATTTGGAGTTTGGAGGGTCTGTTTTCGGGTCTGTGTGCTGTTAAGAAGCTGCAGCCCGTTTTATTTTATTTTTTTAAAAGTCCTAGACCAAAACGACGTTGTTTTGGCTAGGTCATTTAAAAAAATTGCATTGCCCAAAACGACGTCGTTTTGCAAAGCAGTTTTTTTATTTAAAAAAAAACAGAAAAGAACCCCAGCCACCGAAGCTTCTTCTTCTCCATGGGGTCATTTCCATGGCTTCCAAGGGCAAAAACCAGTCCCTAACACTAAAGTCCAGATCTGCCATGGGGTCGTCTGACCCCATTGACCCCATGGTGGATCCGCCTCTGTATAAATGGAACCCTAAAGTCGAAATTTAATACTTTCTAGAGAAAGAGAACAGTTTTACCAAAACATCAGGTATTAAAAATAAAAAACAAAAGCAATCAACAGCCAAGCAATCAACAAAGGGAAGAGAATAAGATCATTACAGCAAAACAATCAACAAGTCTTTCCATTAGCTCCCACGCAGATTTTAAAGAGTCATGCTAGTCAATGTTCTACGTCTCTGACAATAAGATGTAGAGGAGTTTGTAGTTTTGTAAAACTTAATATGAAGAGTGGTGGTGTGTGTGTATAGATGTACTAGGGTTAAGTATTAAGTTGGATGACTTTTTTTTGTCTTTTTACACAATAATAAAACTTACAGCTTAATGATTTAAGTATTGGGGTGAACTAAGAGAAGTGTGGGGTTTTAAATAGAAAATCTCATTATTATTAAGGGAATGAAAAAAAAAAAACACAGCCAAGAATTAAAGCAAGAAAGCCAGAACCCCCACAATGAAGTTCCAAAAGGTTGACTCATCACCAAGAGGAAAGTTTTCTCATTCTTTGACATTTAGGGCATGTTTACGTATTAATAATGGATAAAGTAAGGAATCAGAGAATTTAGGAATCGGAGAACTACTGAATCGGTATGGGAAGAATCATTCCCATTAAGCTGTTTACTAAACATATGGAATTAGCAAAGGAATGGGGTTGATTCCCATTGTTATTGTTTACTAATTTTCATGAATCAGAATTCAAATTAATTTTATTACTAAAATGTCCTGCACATTTTCACCACAGCACATATATAATTCTCAAATTGTCTAAGGAGACCAAACTAAAATGTCATACATGAAGACTAAATTATAAAAAATAAAATAAAAACAGTATGTACAAGTTTGTTAGATACAGGACCAATGTTTTCGAAAAGCCAACAAATAATTGAGCTGGGATGGTGTTACTGTCGGTCAGTATATTTATATATATATGCTGAGTGCATATATAAAAGGGTTAATTACTGTAGACGTCCGTGAACAATGGCCCCAGTTGCAATTGGGTCCGCGAACTAATTTTTGTGCCAATTACATCCTTTAATTAGACAATTAGTTGCAATTGGGTCCTACCATCCAACTCTGTCAATTTATCTGTCAAAATGAGGGTAAAAGCGTCCTTTCGCTCTGTCTCTCCCTCTCTCTTTCGCTGTCTCTCCCTCTCTTTCGCTCTGTCTCCAAACCATCGTCTACCGACCACCACCTACCTATCAAATGTTTTTCTTTCTCCTCTGCTCAGACATTTATTCCAATGCAATTCATCATTTCCACAACCCATCTGCAATACTGGCTTATATTATTTTTCTTTTTTCTTTTTCATTAGGAAGATTTTGTTTCTTTTCCAAGATCTGAATTTGGCATTCACCAGAGATGCTTCATTCAAGAAAAGTGATATTTCCCAAGTCTTCATTTGGAAGAGGTAATTTGAGACCTCTACCTTCTGCTCTCGCCCAGCCCCCAACTCCCTCCAAACCCGACACCCATTCCCACCCCAACCATAGATCCAGCCCCACCCCTTTGCCCCAGAAAATATAAAACCCAGCCCCACCCCAACACTAGCCAACCTCCCTCTCTCCAGATCCGACGAGCCCCACACTAGATTCGTCATCTTCGTCTTCGTTGCCAAGGCCACACCACCCTCTTCGTCAAGGCCACGCCATCGTCTTCGTCACCAAGTTCTTCGCCTGCCGTAACCCACATATCCATCCGCACCAAGTCTATCGAGAGAGAGAGAGAGAGAGAGAAAGACGAAGGTGAAAAAAAAAAACCTGCAATTGCAATTGGATTTGGGTTTTGAGGGGGTGGACTAAGGAGGAGGGGGAATAGGTTGCAGGAGAGAGGGAGAGACAGAGAGGAAGAGCTGAGAGAGAGAGAGGAATTTGGATTTGGATTTTTTATTTTTAAGTTTATTTATTTATTTTATTATTATTATTATTTTTCAGTTTTTTTAGTTTTTCTTTTCAGTTTTACAAACTGTATATTATTTATTATTATTATTTATTTAACCCGAAAGGACGCTTTTACCCCTCATTTTAACCGATAAATTGACAGAATTGGACGGTAGGACCCAATTGCAACTAATTGTCTAATTAAAGGATGTAATTGGCACAAAAATTAGTTCGCAGACCCAATTGCAACTGGGGCCATAGTTCACGGACGTCTACAGTAATTAACCCTATACAAAAATACATAACGAAAGAAAATTAGTAGAAGAACAAAGGAAGGAAGCCCTTTGTCATTCAACTGTCACCCCATTTCTGTACGTTCTTCTTCCCGGTGGTCGTCAATGCTTCAGAGTTGCAGATGGGGCACACATTCTTTACACGATTAAACTCCCCCTAGTTGGAATTATGGTAAAGTGGTAAGGGTATTTTTGGAAGTTAATAAGAGAAAACAGGAATGGGAATCATATCGACTACTTCCCCCTAGTTGATCTGATACCTAGTTTTGAGGGGATGTGATTATGGATTTTGAGGTGCGGCCCACTTATTTTTTCATTCCTGATTGCAAGTAAACGCAGGGGAATTCAGGAATGGAAATCATTCCCTTTCCTCTCATACCCATTACTGATACGTAAACATGCCCTTAAGAGAATGAAAGGCACGAAGAGCGTGAAAAGGAAAAAGGGGAACCAAACAAATTAGGGTTTTTCGAATTGGGGTTTTGGAATTGGAAGCAGAAAAAAAGGAAATCAGAATCTATTTCTTGGGTGGGGGGGAGAAGGTGAATAAAAAAGTTAAGTGTAAAGCTGTTGTTCCTTTTCTTCTCTTACCTTGTTGGGAACTGAGGATTGGGCTCTGGCTGCTAATCATTCTTTCATACAATATGAGAAGGATTAATGATACGAATCCCCCTAAGGGGATTGGCTATTGCTTTTTTCGAGGGCCCATGAGAAGAAGCTGTGAAACGTTTTCTCTCCTCGAGGATTGGGAAGTAATCTGATTTCTCTCTTAATCTTACATTTAAATGTTTGCATTAATTTCTCTATGAAATCTTGGGTTTTTTACGCATTAACTTTTGAGCATTTGTGTTTGATGTTCCTTGCCTTGATTCCTTCACTTCCTAAGTATTGCTTTGATAGTCTAGGATTTATACTCAGTAGGCACTTAAGTAGTTCTTTTCACAAGTCTCCTTGGGCCTTAAGATGTTGGGTTCTTTTAATCCAATTCCCCAAGGATCTAAGTACTATGTATAGGCTTGCACTACCCCTAGTAATATCACCTTTATTCTCTCTTGATTTCAACTATCTGTGTTTATAGTATCTATGTTCTAACAAAATGAGTGCACAACTTAATGCTAATGTTTTTCGCAATAAGAACTCCCTCCTATTGTTGTAAATAAGGGTAGGTTTACCTTTCGTTTGGAAAGGAATGAAATTAGGATCTCTACGTCAGCCTTGGTCTGTGCCAAGTAGAGTGATTAGGCACCGCCTAAAAAATGACTGGAAATTCCACTAGGGTGATGTGTCTATTGAGTGGTACAAAGTGGAGTTTTTCTATGAAGAGTATATTGAGTATGTGCTTAAGAACATACCTTGGTTTGTTCAAGAACATATTGCAATGAAGCGTTGGTCTCTAGAGTTGTCTCCATTCTATGCCACGGTGGACTCTATAGTGAATTGGGTTAGAATTCCTTTTCTGCCGTTGCACTATAGAGATGAGGATGTACTTGGAGATTTGGTGATGTTAGCTCTGCTGTTGTTGGAGTAGGCAAAATTATGTGGAAATGAGATCCTAGTGGAAGGGAAAGCTCTTGTCCCTCAGTCCAAATTGAGTCCGTAGACATATGGAGAGTAGCTCACGGCTTTTAAGAGCCCTAAAAAGAGAATTAGGGAGGAATTTGAAGAGAGGGAGATTGAGTCTGAGGGCAGCTTGGAGGTCCTTCGGGTGTTTGACCCACTGACCAACACCATAACCCCTTAGTCCCATGAAGACTTTCATCTGGAACTGTCGGGACAGTTCCTGGCAGGAATTTTATCTTTCAAATGCTTTTTTATATGAAATCTTTAATTTAGATATTATCTGTATTTTAGATTCCAGAGCCACCTTACTTAGGGCAGAGGGGATTATTTTATGCTGGAATCCTAGTTATGTGAATTGCATTACTTTGAATTTCCATGATCGTTTTGTGCACCATTTGTTAAGTGATATTTTGTCCAAAAAGTCTAGGTATGCAACTTTTATTTATGCTTATCCTCAAAAAGAGAAACAAAGAGACTTATGGAAGTTAATTCTTAATTTTAAGCCTCCCACCTTGGAACCTTGGGCTTCGCTTGCGGACTTTAACAACATTTGCTCTTCATCTGAGAAAATTGGAGGATTTACTTCAAACAGTTCATTCCATAGAGCCATTTCTACTTTCAATGCTTTTGTGAATGATTGTGGTATTATATCCCTTCCTACTGAAGGTGTGCCTTTTACTTGGTCCAATGGACACCACTATGCTTCTATAATTTTTGAAAGGCTTGATAGGGTCTCAGCTAATTCGGATTGGTTGAATTTATTTCACAACTATGAGTTATTAACCTGCCTATTTACAAGTTGGATCATGGCCCCATTATCTTAACCAGCTCTAATTCGAGGACTAGAGTTCAAAAAGCTTTTAGGATGGAAGCCATGTGGCTTTCCCATGCTGATTTCCCTCGAGTTGTCAATCAATCTTGGTGCCATTCTTATGTAGGAAATCCAACTCAACAAATTTCTACTTGCTGCAAAACCTTCCAAGTTCACTTGGGGAGGTGGAACACTGAGGTTTTTGGGAATCTCTTCCAACAACTAAAAGAAACTCAAGAACACTTAGAAAATATCCAAACCCAATTAGCGAACTCTCCCACCTTAACCTTCCTTATCAACAAGGATAAAGAACTCAACTCCAATCTCAAGACCCTCCTTGAGAAAAAGGAAATGTTTTTTGCCCAAAAAGCTAGGGCAAATTGGCTCCAGCTTGGTGACAAAAACACAAAATGTTTCCAAACTCAAGCCATCGTTCGTAGGAAATGAAACCAAATCAGAAGCATTAAAGATGATCAAGGTAATTGGATTGAGCCTATTTTCTTGGGAAATGTTTTCATTGAAACCTTTAGGAAATGTTTTACACAGTCAGACCCTATTGCTAGCTCTAACATCCAAGACTTTATAAGTGTGATTGAGCCTTGTTTTTCCAGTGAGGACAACTTTAAGCTCATGGGGCTGATATTTCTGAGCTGAAAGTCTTTGAAGCGGTTAGAAGTATTGGCGCTCTCAAAGCCCCTGGCCCTGATGGTTTACATGCAATTTTTTTCCATCGGTTCTGGGCTGAGACTAAGCACCTTCTTATTCAGCTTGTTAAGAATTTCTTTGTAAATAACCTTCTTCTCAACCCCATAAACCACACCAATATTGCTTTGATTCCTAAGGTTGACAAACCTGAAGTTGTAAATCATTTTAGGCCTATCAGTCTCTGCAATGTGGTTTACAAAATTATCACTAAAATCATCATTACTAAACTTAGACCCATCATTTGTAAGTGTATCTCTACAAACCAAGGTGCCTTTGCACCTGTGAGGTCTATTTTTGACAATATTTTAATTGTTCATGAATTGTTTTGCACTTTAAAAGGAAAAAAAAGGTTTTTCGGGGTGTAATGACACTTAATTAGACCTTGAGAAAGCTTATGATGTCCTCGATTGGACTACATAAGAGCTGGTTTAATCAAGTTTGGTTTTATTGTTGACTGGTGTGACAGAATCATGAATTGCATTTCAACAAATTCCTTCTCGATTCTTCTTAATGGCAACCCTGAGGGTTTCTTTGTCATTTCTATAGGTATCAGGCAGGGTGATCCCCTTTATCCCTATCTCTTTATAATTTGCATGGAGCCTTACATAAGGCACCTGAAAAATTTAGCTCTTTCCACTAGGACTAAGTTTGGTTTGCTTTCATCCTCTTTTGGTTAGACCTGGCATTCGTGTCGTGTTCGTGTTAACCCACTTTTCTTAACGGGTTGACACAACATGACATGATAAGAAAATGGGTGGAAAATGTTAAACACGAATATGACTCGTTATAATTCGCGAATCACATGACACGATTTGTTTCACCCATTAAGAATTACAAAAAAATGAAAACAGAAAAAAAAAAACATCTACAGAACCACTGTGCAACCCTCCAATTTTCCTCTTTCTCTCCTTCTTCCCTCAATCCATAAACCTCCATTAATGACACAACGAGAGAGAGAGAGAGAGAGAGAGAGAGAGCTATGTTTGGTTTATGAGAAAAATAATGAAAAGAGAAGAAAGTTATAGAGAGAAAGACAGTGGGAAAGTCAGGGGAATGGGGGAGGAAGAGAAGAAAAAGGAGAAAAGAGAAAAAAAAAGAGAGAGAAGAAAGATATAAATTTACAAAAATGCCCCTGAGCTTAATGGGTTAACGGGTATTCGCGACTTACACGACATGACCAGTTAGCTTAACGTGTGGCTAACAGGTCAACACGACACGATAACTCGAACCTGAATACTGAAAGTTTTGTGTGAATTTGTGTCGTATACAATATTGCCAGGTCTACTTTTGGTTATTGAATTTCGAATTTAGTCTTCGCAGATGATTGCTTAGTCTTTACTAAAGCCACGCCTGTGGCTGCTAGAAATGTTTTAACAATTCTTAAGGCTTTCTCTAAGGCCTCTGGCCAACATATTAATTTCCATAAGTCTACCATTTATTTCTCACTCAAAGTTCCCACAAATTTCAAAAACAATATTAGTATTATCTTGCAGATCCAGCACGAGAATCACTATTGGTAGATACCTAGATTTCCACAATATTGTTTTCTGGAAAGATCCCCAAAATGCAAAGGTGTTAATTCATAGAATTCGTTCAAAATTTGCAGGGTGGAAAGCTCATACCCTTTCTAGGGTGGGACGACTGACCCTAATAGAGTTGGGTGTGCCTAATCATGTGATGTCCTATTTTAGATGCCCCCTTAGGTGGTGAAAGAAATGAACAAATGTTGTAGCACTTTTTCTGGGGTAGTGATAGAACCCTTCCTATCTCTTGGAAGGATGTGTGCCTTCCCAAAGACCTTGGTGGCTTAAGGGGCAGACTTACTAACCAGTTTAAGCTTGCAGCTCTAGTTAAGCTCGGGTGGAAATGCCTCACATACCATTCTAATTGGTGGGTTAAGATTGTTACTCAGAAGTATCTCATACATGATAGTTTCTTTACTCTCAAGAAAAAATCAATTCATTATGTAGCTTGGAAATCTGTTTTGGATGCTAGACATGTCTTATGCAAAGGTCTTAGGTGGATGGTGGGAAATGATGGTTCCATCTCTTTTTGGACCTCCCATTGGGTTTTGCCTTTCCCTCTTCTTGACCTAAGTCCTGAGCACCAAAGAGCTCCTTAGAATCTTGACCATAAAGTCTCATATTTTATTACCAATAACAATTGGAACAAAAAATAAGCTCTCTCAAGTTTTGGATGGTGATTTGGTTGATAAAATTTTAACAGTTCCTCTTCCTATCTCTAATTTGCATGATCAAATAGTTTGGGGCCCTAACCCTAGTGGCTCCTTCACCATTACAAGTGCCTACAATATTCAAGTCCAGGAGCACCCCTCATACCCTCAAGTTTGTCTTCTTAAGAAAATATGGAAACTTGAAATCCCTCATAAGTGAAGATTTTTGCCTGGATGCTCATGAGAAAAAGACTTCAAGTGAGAGCTAGACTCCACAGATTTATGCCCCAACTGTGTCCTAACTGCCTTTTTTGCTAATAGCAGTTTGAAACCATTCAACACCTGTTTGTGGATTGTAGCTTTGCAAGGAATGTTTGGGGATGCTCCTCTGCTTTCCCTTCTCTTCCTTCGCACGTTGTTGATTTCATTAGTTGGTTATCCTCTGTGGCTTGCACTACTTAACCCCCGAGTCTGGATCACTTGTCCAAAGCTATTCTCATTTGTTGGAAGATCTAGGAAGCCAGGAATAATCTGCTATTCCGAGATTCTCAGCCACACCAGTTAATTTCATGTAGTAGCTACTATTAGCATGGATTATTGGCAGCATAACCATTTGGTCAAAAAGAGGAATGATATCCCTATGGTGATAAAATGGCACCACCCCCCTCCTACAGGTTGTATTAAAATTAACTTCGATGGATCTATCATTAATTCTTAAGCCACCATTGGTTTTGTCATTTGGAATAGTGATGGTCATGTGTTACTGGCTGATGCCAATAACATTAGTGAAGATTCCATAAATGTGGTTGAAAGTGTTGCTCTCCGGGATAGTCTCGCTATTGCTATTGATAGAGGTTGGGTTTAGATTGTGGTAGAAGGTGACTCTAAAATTGTTATTGATAGTGTCCTCAAAAAAGTTAATTCCCCTTTGGAATATCCAACAAATCATTCAAGATATCTGGCTCCTTATCTCTTCTAACTTCAGTTCGCTTCCAGCATGTGTTTAGGGAGGCCAGATTCATTGCAAATGCGGTTGCCAAGCTGGGCTATGGGTTCTCGTCGCAAGTTAGTTGGGAGCTTGGGCTTCCTTTGTCCATATGTTCTCCTTTTTATTTTGACCTCTTTGGGCTTTCTTATCCTAGGGATTTTGTTTTGTAATTTCAGTTTCTACATAAATAAATAAAATTGTCATTTTAGTGTTTTCTTGAAGCACCGTGTTCGTCTTTTTTGTTGGTAATAATTAGATACCTTAATGATGTTGAATTTTCCTAATTTTTTGCAAGGATTATATGTGAATGAAGAAGAGAAAAATACATGGTTTGGATTACTGAAAAAGAATTTGTTGTGGATCCCAAAAGGTGTCCCTCAAATGAGGTAGTTTTTTTAAGGTATTGGCATCAGCCAATACATGTTTTAATCTTTGTTAAGGTACTTTTTTCCCTTAATCTCGCAATTTCAAAATTGAGTCCCTAGTTTTATTAATTGTTTCACAATTGTTTTAATCTTGTTTTGTTAACGTTTTAATTTTGATTTAAGTTTTTATATATCTGAATTTATGTTAATGAATACTTTAACTTAAAAAATTTCAAGTGCCAAAAACTTAATTTTATTTAATTTTCAATAAAAACGAATACAACAATTGTGAAATTAAAAACAAGTACAACATAAGTTAAATTAAAAACAACATGAAACTAGACACCAAACATCAACAAGGACTTAATAACTATGTCGCACGGGTACGAGTATGAGTACGCCGGTATAATTCGTCGATAAGGCAAAATTCCAAAAACTAGGATACAAGTATGACACAAATACGACGATTTAAATTATATATATAGCAAAAATTAATATTGCATCCATCATGTTATAATCATCCCTTATAACTTCAAAACATAAAACTAAACACAAAACACAAGTCTCCATAAACAAAACACAAAATACAAGTCTTTATATGAAGACCTAGCTTCTGTCAAAAAGTAGAGGCTGAGTCTTTACAGATGGAGTTTTTAAAATTAACATTATTGGAAGGCAATAAGGGGTTGTTTGGTACGGCGGACTGTTATGGACGGGACTAAATCCTGGGACTGTCGTGGATTGGCTTGGCTTGGTCTAAGCTGGATTAAGTATTGACCTATGTTTGGTGCTGCGTTGGACTAAGAAGCTGGATAACGAAAATAATACTATCTTGTGTTTGGTTTAGGCTGGACTGGGACAAAAAAATTTAAAATTTTCTTTGAAGTGATAATATTTTAATTATCAACTATTTTTATTATAATTCCAAGGCCAAAAATTGGTATTAAAATTTTCAAAACTTGCCTATATTTTAAGAACACTTCCCTTATGCAAATTGCCAAATCGTCACTTAGTAATTGCAAACACAACATGCAATTGCCATCACAGTTTGCAAAAACAAATGTCTGTTTGTCAATTGCCGAACCGTTAGCCACATGACCTCTACCCTTTTATTCTTCCTTTCTTCATTCAAACATGGTGAGACAAGCTCCAAACCATCCCAACATCATATCAAGCAAAAGTCATATAATATTTATAGATGCAAAAGTTCGATATTTTATATATATTCAAAAGTCATCCACATGGCTTGAAACTACAAATTCAAATTCACATATTACTTTCCACAAGCTCACAGACTCAAATAATAATAATCAACCAAAGACCCACATATAAAAATAAACATCCATAATTCCAAATTGAGACTAATAAAGCAGCGAAAACAAAAGTAATAGCAGCTACTTGTGGTGTTTCTAAGGTGGGAGATGCACTTGTGGTGTTTCCAATTTATCGGATGTTGCCTCCTTCAAGCATTTTCATCTATAAAGACTTTTTTGATATCAGCATCAAGTGACTTCAATATGGTTGAGAATAGTTGCAGACAATGCCATTATAAATCCTGCAAGCAATACAAACAATCCAAACAAGATTGCCAAAAGCATGAGTTCTTTGACTGCAAATGGAATTAACTGATGGCAAGAAGCAAAATCTTGTACAGTTACACTTTCCAAAAGAAAACAGAGTTATGGTTTGGATAACAAAAGGATTGAGCTTCTTAGCGCAAAAAAAAAAAAAAAAACGCAGAGGTAATCTGGAAACAACATTTGGAACAAGCTGTACTTCCAACCATGCTCTTCAATTACCTTTGTTGGTTTTAAACATTATCAAAAGATAGAATATATAAAATTTTGGGTTCTGAAATAAAAACATAGATTTTTCTTTGGAAATCAAAAGAACACTTGGGTTTTCCTTCTTTTTTTGGTTCTTTGGAAATCAATCCAAATCAGACCCTTTACTTTTGTGAAACTCCTCTCTTTCAAAAGTGAGAACATAGTAGAACCACAACAAGAAGAATTACAAGCAGAAACAGATCAAAATTGAATCCCAAAGTTTGTTTTTTTATTATTTCTTTTTCTCTCAACTTTCTGCTAATTTGGGTTTGTTTATGTGTATCCTCTATCGCTCTTTCTCCCAAGCTCCTTCTTCAACCTTCTCTTAAGTAGCAAAGAAAATGTCAGACATGGAAACCATTTCTTCTTTTTTTCTATCTTTTTATATCATCATCAAGCGACTATCCACAATGCTCCAATTCCACCCATCAGTTTGTTCATATATTCTCATTCCAAACAAAAACCCCATAATCAAAACAATTCAAAATTGAAAACCCTAGAAAAATACCGAATTATAATCCAACGAAAATTAACCAATGCAAATCTTAATTTTCATCAGATTAAGCTAACTACAAACAACCCCATAATCAAAACTTAAAAATCAAACCAAGAAATAGTAAATTGAACCCATCAAATATCACCAAGGAGAGAGAGAAAATAGAAGAAGAGTAGAAAGAGAGAAAGAGAGTTGAACAACTAACCTTGAGTGAGTGAGAGCAGAGCATAACATAAGAGGAAAACAAAGCAAAGCTGAAGAGGAGAGCCAGGGCAACGTCGAAGAGAAAGAGAGCAACGTCGAAGAGGATAATGGCAGACTCGATAGAGACTTCGATATTTAGCGGCACCTCTTCAGAGCTCGCTATTTTGTGCCAACGAGTGAAGCCTTTTTTCAAGGCCTGGATTATCTAATCTCATTTAATTTAACGAAGGGTTGCACCAAACATCGGTTAAGGGTGTTATTTAAGCTAGTCCAATCCAAGCCAATCCAAGGAGGTGTACCAAACTGCCCCTAAGAGTATTGTCATATTGAATAAGAGTATCGACATATCGAAAATGAGCATTTGAGTATCGGATATGAATATCAGAGTATCGGATAAGAACATACCCCTCTAATTAGGAGTATCAGTGCAACATAGTAGTCTTAGTTATGTTGATGAAAAGGTAAACATTATAGACGTTAGAACTTGCAAAAATCATAGATAGGTCATGATTTTACATATGCTGATTTTTTTGTTTTCGAGAAATTTTGGAATTTCATTCATAATTTAGCCAAAAACGTCACTAGCCAAAAAAGGCCAATACAAACCAGTCACAAAGGCCCATTACAATAACATAGCGATCTAACATCAAAATTAAGACAATCTGGCCTCCACTAAGACATGGTGCGCCTCCATTAATGATACGCATGATCGAAGAAACTCTGGCATAGGCATCCCAACTAAGATTTCAAACTCAAAACAACCAAATAGAGATAATGGTTGAAAAAATCAAGCCATAACAATACAAATAAAACTCTCACAAGAGAGAGGTGGAAAACTCTCACAAAAGGAGAGGTGAAAAACTCTCACAAAAGGAGAGGTGAAAACTACACACAAAATCTAAAGAGTCTCTGAGATTTATTCCAAATGTAAAAAAAACAGCAAAAAGGATGGTGATAGAGATATGACGCCGAGACGCAACTGCCAGTGGGGGGGCTAGGATTTTTTTTTTGGTTTTCAAAACTAGCTAGGATAGATTTATTTTAAACACTTTACAGATGGTCATTAAGTTGTGGACATATTATTTATTTTTTATAATACAAGAGTATATTAAATTAACACCAACAGTTATATGATATCTATAGGGGAAAACAGCCACCAAACATTTGGAAAAGGAAAAAATCTAAGTTCAAACTATAAAGACTTGGACAACAATAAACTCATTTCAATGAAACAGACCAAAATAACAGCTACTAATTGCTACTAATACAAATGTTGAGCACAAGTGGCAGTTGGGCTCAACACGTGAAGCTTGATACCATGAAGGAAGTTGAGGTACCACCTCAAACTCAATTGGCAATGGAGAGAGAAGCTCAACTCCCTATAAACCCAGACTAGGTCTCTAATTAAGTTTTCAATATGGGGCAAACACTCTCAAAAAACACAATACTACTAAGACTTAAGACTTACTTTCTCTATTCTTCATTTGAATGATTCCAAAGGTCCACGCTAAAAGAGAAATCACCTCTACTTAGTCCTTCTTCAGAAAAATTGATGCACGTTCTTGTCGATTGTGGCATATCATCATCAACCCAAAAACTTGCGAGCAATTCTTCATCTAACCCAAGACCAGAACCTGTAGCTCTTTCAGTAGCATCCTTGTCATCTAAAAAGGTCTCCCACCAATCACTTCCAATCCTTGTTGATGTTGATGTTTGTGATGGCGTACTAAAATTCTCTTCTAGTTGAGTATGGTCCAAAATTGGTTCTTTAAAACTCAAACAATTTGAACTTTTGGTGAAGCTTCTTGGTTGTGGCCTTATTATGATGGTCTTGATTGTTTCTTGGGATTTGTCTTTCATCTTTTTCAGGGAATAATCCATCCGCAATCGGGTGTTCCAGTAATTTTTCACATCATTCGCAGTCCTTCCTGGAAGTCTTTGAGCAATCAATGACCACCTTCCACACATAGCATAAGAAAGTTAATACATTTGTATGTTAGTTTTTTTTTTTTTTTTTTTTGGTTGAAAATAAGCGAAAGTATATTATTGATGAACAAATAAAAGTACAAAACAATTATGTGCCGAATATGAGTAAATCTTCTCCAGTGACCAAACACAACAACATATTGAATTGATATGGAGAGAATCGCGCACAATCCAAATAATTACTAAATCCCCCATTCAGCAACCAGAAGCACATGTACTCAGACATACAATACAAATTCGCCGTGCAAATGGTAGAAACGGCAAATTCGTATTAAAAGCCAAAAGCTAAAAAGAATTTTTTTTTAAAAAAATAGAAAACAAATAACAGCAAACTGGTAAAGAGTTTTTGAAAATTATTAGTCTTAAACAAAACAAAGAAATATACGACCACCGCTCCACATCTTCTAGGTCAAACCCATAGTCCCGTACTGGCTAAACCCGAACCCAACGCAACCAAACATCTTCCCCTCTTTAGAGCTCCAAACTATGTCAAAGGGAGCCAACTCCTTGTATGCTAGTTTGTGTTTGAAAGATTTTACCAATAACAAAGATGAATAAAGTAAAAGGAAAAGGAGCCCAACATAGGTATAAAATTTCACCCAAGAAAACAAAGAGCAAATAAATTTCCTATGGATGGATATATTAATTTAATTTTTGCTAGGTATGGGAAACAATAAGTTAGGGAGACAATATTATTGTGCCACGCTTTAATTGGGTGTCGCACCCCAATAATTATACTGTGTGATTTTTTTTTTCTTTGTAACATAGAAAAACTCTCCACTTAATATACATTAACCAAAGTACTAAGAAATTAAAAAAATGATAAAAATTAAATATTTTCGAAGTAATGTTTCTTGTATGACTAGCTGAAAGTATAATGAGATTTCAACGGGAAATTTAATGTTTATCTTTGCAGAGAGGGTATGAGTCTACGAGATGTATTTTCTGTGCATGCTGCCAACATGTTTTGTCCTTCTGAGACAAAATAAAATAAAATAAAAAAGCACGGGATATGCTGGCACATGTTCGTATTTTGTATTTTTGTTTTGTTTTTGGGGGCTAGGGTTCAACCAACGGCAACACCATGTGTGTTATGAGCTCAATTAATTAAGGACAAAATGAGTGGATGTAGAGGTTGACAGCGAAGAAAGACACATTTATTTATTGGTACCTGTTTCCTAAAAGCTTGTGAAGCCTAATTATTAGATCTACTTCATCTTCCATAAAGTCTCCTCTCTTGATATTTGGCTTCAAATAGTTCAACCACCTTAGTCTACAGCTCCTCCGGCACCTGTTCAACCCTGCATCCATGCATAATGCAGAAAAATTGAGTTTTTATCACAAAACTTGTCATGAAATTATCAGGCTGCGTCTTAAACTTCGTTTTTGTCTTTGTTATATCATGCATATCTACAATGTGTTTTCTTGAGGAAGTTCCCAATGTTGGATATCAAAATGGCCTTTTTATGTATGACATCCCTTGAACAGAACACGTACAGAAAACCAATTAACAATGAGTGGAGAAGTTCAGGATGTCGTTTTTGTGTGTGCTAAGAAACAACACTAAGACAACGCTTCACTACTTAATTAAGCTGTAGCTATATATACCATATATCTATCTCTTTTGGAGTTATATTTCACATTAATACCTGCTTTGTAAGGAACTTGGTGCCACTTTCCTTCTCCTTGATTCTCAATGCACTGCCTCAGAAGATCATCTTCCTGTCTTGTCCAAGCTCCTTTTCTCACACCCAAGTTATTATTTTCCTCCATGTTTTCTTTTGGCCAAAGTCGTATGCTTGCAGCCAGCTTATTTTGTGCCTGCTAGTTACTTAAAGCGTCCAGAAGCCACCGCATTATAAATAAAGGGTCTCCGACGGCATGGAGACCATCAAATTAAACCTTACAAGGCCAGTGACGTGCATGCCTCATATCCACAGAAGCAAAAGTGACGAAGTTTAAAAGAGTGCAACAGTTATTCTCAGTCATAAATTAGCTACCAGTCAAACTATTAAATATATTTATATTATTTATATTTACACTAACACCCCTGAGGTTTTTTGTGTTTTCACAAAACTCCCCTCAGGTCTCAAACATTACACCAACACCCCCTGAGATTTAAGTTTGTTTTTCACAAAACCTCTTTTCATTGATTGTTTGTCCAAAAATTGATGATTTCATTTTTAAAAAAAAACTTATGCAAATGAGAAAATTAACCTCAATGAAGTATATGCAATCCAATCTCAAAGGTCAACTTTGTCATTTGGAGAATTTTGTGTGTGTATAAAATCATCAATCTTTGGATGGAAAATCAATGAAAATGAATTTTGTGAAATCAATTTAAAACTTCAGTTCGTGTAATTTCTTAAACCGCAAGGAATTTTGTGAAAAAGCCAAAAATCTTAGGGGCAATGTTAGTGAAAATAACTCATATATATATATTATTACGAACAAAAATAAAAGTTTTATGTAGAAAGCTGCAATTTCCACATGAGCAGAAAAGTCAGTTTTCCACGGCATAAAATTGTCTAATAGTCAAAACACATTGTAAGAATATGAATGCAGCATCGTGTAACTTGTTACTACACACACATCTTTACCCACCTGGAATCCTGCTTCTGATTTTTTGTCTGCATGGTCCCAACAGGCTGCCTTACTTTTGAAGTGTTAGTTTGTAATTCGTTGTGTCTGGTTTATGAAAATGAAAACAAAGATTCGCGTGACCATTGAAGTAACAAACCACTAAACTAAAACACCTAACGTTGTTTCCTCAAATTATTGTAATACTTACTTGAGCTGAAGTTGGTGGAGTGTTAACCAGAGTCGTAAATATTGGGAGACGGGGAATCGAAGCAAGGACTTGTGTATGAGTAAATGTTTTTAACCACTTAAACTACAAGCCTTTGTACGAATTCAGCTTTAGAGTAAAAGAAAGGGACAAAACTTCAACAAGAATAATATTGGACGATATATGATTAAGTTGAAAGAGGAAAACAGTAATTTGGGGGAAGTAAAAAGATAATATTCAAAAAGTTCAAACAAGATATGTCCTTATTCAAAAAGCTCAAACACCACCGGTTGATTTGTAGTTTAGACGGGGCATTGGTGGAAACTACACTAGCAAACATAGAATTTAAGCCCATGAAGAACAAGAGAGGAAGCTACATAATTTAATTCGAGGGATAGAGGGATAGCGTTTGGATCGATGTGCAATTAGGTGGAAAATCTGATTATTAATGTTAATTTCTTTTGTTTTGCATGGTAATTATATTGTTTAAACTTGAGGTTAAAGGTTCAGAAAAGCTACTCCTTCGTTATTTAAGGATGCTTTTATGATGGAAATTGAAAAAGACAGTTTAACTAACGATGAAAACAAATTGCGAGGGTTTGTCTAATTGATTCCAAAATTTTAGAATCCTAAGTGCTTCTTTTAAAGCTTCTTTTCTATTGTAACGAAACAAACACGAGTTTGTATGTCACGGATCCTTTTCTTTGATGTCAAATAGATATTTGTTCCATTTGAGGTTTTGGGTCCCAAAACCTCTGGAGGTTTCAAAATTTACACTCACACACTCTAGGTTTCAAATTAATTTCACAAAACTCCGTATGTTAATTTTTCATCTAACAATTGGTGTTGAAAACAAAATTCTTCGAATGACAAAATTAATTAAGAGATTAAATTGCACATACATCCATCCATGAGGTCTAAATTGTTTAAGTTAATTTTGTCATTTTAAAGAAGTATTCTTTATGAAATGATAAAATTTTCAACTTAAAATTAAAGGAAGGGGTTAGTGAAAAGAATTTGTAACCTCGCTGGTGATGTCATTTTGTAAATAACTCTAGCAGAAAAAAAAAGTTATTTACATTAACACCCCCTCAGGTTTTTGGCGTTTTCACAAATCTGCCTCAGGTCTAAAAAATTACACAAACACCCCCTGAGATTTCAGTGTGTTTTCACAAAACCCCTTTCCGTTGATTTTTCATCTAAAAATTGATAATTTCATTGAAAAAAAATTATGCAAATAAAAAATTAACCTCAATTAATGTATATGCAATCTAATCTCAAAGACCAACTTTGTCATTTGAAGAATTTTTTTTTTTTTTTTGGTATAAAATCATCAATCTTTGGACGAAAATCAACGAAAATGGGTTATGTGAAAACAAACAGAAACCTGAGGGGGTGTTCGTGTAATTTTAAAAACTTCAGGGGATTTTGTGAGAAAACCAAATACCTCAGGAGGTGTTAATGTAAATAACTATATTAAAATAAAAAAAAAAGAAGCTTTTTACAACTGCCAACCCTCCCACATCCATCACAAAGCGCTATCAGTGAGACAGATGCCTTACTGGAAGAAACCAAACAACTTGACGTTACAGTTTATCTTATATGAGAAAACGAATCAAGCACAAATCGATCTTGTAACTGCCTAGGTGATATATATACAATACCATTGTCTGGAAAATTGGAATTCAGCAGTATCTTTATTCAATCGTTTTCAAAATCGATCTTGTATACAAAAAACCAAGGGGATAAGATTTCATATTCAAAAAGAATGGGACCACTATTTGAATTCATTTAAGTCCTAGAAGTAGAATAGCCAGAAGTTTTGAGTACTATTTGCAAATTTTGGGGCCACGATTTGCTGGATTAGTAAGGTTATCATCAAATGAAGATACGAAATTGAGGGATTGGATTTCCATGATCCGAATAGGGTATTTTCTTAGGGAGATTTTCTATTTAAACCCCACACTTCTCTTCGTTCACCCCATGTTCTAAGTTCACCCCATTTTTTAATTTAAATTTTCACAATTTCTAAGAAAACCCCACTATCTTCCCAAACTACCCTTAAATACACCACAAACTGAAAAAATAAGAAATAAAAAAGATTTTCTATTTAAACCCCACAATTTTCTTTGTTCCCAGCAGAAAAAAATACAAACAAATGGAACCCCAAACCCGAAATTTAATACTTTATAGAGAAAGAGAATAGCTTTACCTCTCTCCAAGTAGAGGAGTTTGTCCTGATCTGATCCAATTTATACTTTACCTCTGTCCTGATCCAATTTAAATAGGATGTAGAGGAGTTTGTATTTTTCTAAAACTTAATAAATATGAAGAGTGGTGGGGTGTGTGTATAGATGTACTAGGATTAATTATTAAGTTGGATGACCTTTTTTGTCTTTTTACACAATAATAAAACTTACAGCTTAATGATTTAAGTATTGGGGTGAACAAAGAGAAGTGCGGGGTATAAATAGAAAATCTCTTTCTTAGGTATTCCTTTAATGATCATTCGTACAAAAGATCACTTTTAAATTCGAAATTATTTGACCACTCAATTAAACAAATGTCATTTTATGGTTTTCTTCAAGCACCGTATGCATCTATTTTATTGATGACAACTAGATGTCTTAAAGGTTTTCAATTTGTCTAATTATTTTGCAGAAATATTGTATGAGTGAAGACTTGAAAGATAGACGACTCGGATTATTGAAATAATATTTGTGACGGACCCCAATGGTGCGCTCAAATAAAATTATTTAAACACGGTGATCGTGGAAATAAAATTTATGCTGATCTAAAATTCGTGTTGCTCTGCTTTATCGATATTATTAGCAAACTCTCTTTCAATGTAGAGGATCATCCAATCAGCAAAGAATTCATCGGCTATGGTGCTCCCAAGTCGATTCTTAATAATTTTCATACATGTGAAAAAGCTCATCCCTTTGTTGCTGTAGAAGAAAGAAGAGTCAACACTAACCGAATCAACTTGTCAAACAAATAGTAGTTTTGTACCAAAGTTGTTCCACCAATTGTTGACATAACTGAGAAAGAGTGGTGATTTCCTTAAAGCATGAAAGACGATGTATATCATTTTGAAAATACCCCTCAATTATTTTGCAGGACATTGTACTAGATGATGACTCGTCATTCTTTTTAAAGTGCTATTAGTATAAAAAGCAGTGTCAAAATTGTTCGGTAAATTTTAATATAAAACTGTTGAAATTGTGGATATTGACTAAAATGGACATGATGTTGAATGTATTATGTGCTAACCATGTGGTGGCGGAGGTGGAGGTGGTGGTGATGAAGGTGGAGGTGATAGCTAAAATAAAAAATAAAAAATTCATTAAAGGCTCTTATTTGCTTCTTATGAAAGCACCTAAAGGCTGCTTTTAAAAGCTGCTATTAGGAGGTCATTGCTTTTAAAATAATGAGGATTTTTAATTTTACCAAACACCTTAAACTGGTTAACTTTAGAGTGAAGCATATTTTGGAGAAAAAAAGCCTTACCAAATGGGGCCTAAGTAGTCATTGCCGTACAATAATGACGATGTGGATGTTGAGCTCTGAAGCCTGATTAATATATAGATCTACTTCATCCTCTGTAAAGTCTCCTCTTTGAATATTTGGCTTGAAGTAGTTCAAACACCTTAGTCTACAGCTCTTCCTGTACCTTTTTAATCCTGCACACATGCATGATGCAAAATTGTATAACATCTTTCTACAGCATGCACATCCGCATAATTAAACCTAGAGTGCTGCTAAACGAACCTTAAAATTAACTGAGTACACCATACTACCAAATTATTTATTAAATTACTAATTTACCTTAATATAAAATGACCAAAAAGGATATATTGAATTATGAAACAAATGTAATTTTAATAAGTACACTCTACTCACCATATTCAACCATAATAAAACGTAAGCAAAAAATCATACTTCCAAAAACATTAATATTAACTCCAACAATTTGTTTCATTGTTATTTATTAATTCATTGATGCAAACAAGTCTCATGGATGCTTCAGACATGTCGAGGGAGTCATCAAAAGAGGAATTAATTTTGGTTTTTTTGGTTTAGGTTGAAAAAAAAATTAAAATTAAAATTTGTCAGATCTTGAAACCTAGAAAGCTCATGTGCATACCCTTCAACTTGGTACTTCAGATGCATTCTTCCATGCACGCTAGTCTAAATTATAGTCTAGTATCGGTAGTCATACATGTGACTTTTATTCAGCTCATCACCCCCTTCCCCAAATTTTGTTTTAATACAAACGATAGTCTAAATTATAAGGGGAAGGGGGTTTCACATATTCATATTACCAAGATGTCATGTGAGTTCGAACCTCAGATCACTGATTGCCTAACGTTGTTATGCATACTAATAAATTGCAAAAGTATAGTTTGGAGACATAAACATACATGTGACTTTTATTCAGCTCATCACTACGCTTTATTTCTCATAGCATCTTTTCATGTGACTTTTCTATGCATGCCCACATTAATTTTGATATCCTCATTGTGTAGTCATATAAAAGAATTTTAAATTAACATTAACAAAAGGAAAACAGTAGTGCACAAGCTAGATGATATATACAATACAAAGTCGCCATCAAACATTACCCCAAAAAAAAAGGCAAAAGGAAAATACTAAGCCCAACATTACAAAGACTTAGACACCAAGAAATTCATTTGAATGAAAACAAAGCCAGTGATAGTTGTATTTTGTACAAGAATTTCTTTCTCTATTCTTGTTTTGAATGATTCCAAAGGTCCACGTTAAAAGAGAAATCACCTCTATCTAGTCCTTCTGAAACATTGGTACACTGTCTTTTCGATTGTGGCATATCATCAACCCAAAAACTTGTGAACCCTTCTTCCTCTAACGCGAGACCATAACATGTAGCTCTTTCAAAAGCATCCTCGTCATCTAAAAAGGTTTCCCACCAATCATTTCCATTCTGTGTTGATGGTGATGTTTGTGATGGCGTACTACAATTCTCAACTGTTTGAATATGGGGTTCTTTACTACTCAAACAATTTGAACTCTTGATGAAGCTTCGTGGTTGAGGTCTTATTACGATGGTCTTTATTGTTTCTTCGGGTTTATCTTTCACCTTTTTCAGGCGAGAATCCATCCGCAGTCGGGTGTTCCAATAATTTTTCACATCATTCGCTGTCCTTCCTGGAAGCCTTCCAGCAATCAATGACCACCTTCGAAAGATTGCATGAGAAAATAAATCAATACATTTGTGCTATGATATACAAAAAAATAGTAGAAAGATGTGATGTTTTTCCAACAAAGGAGGTTTATGTTTCAGCTGCAATAAAAGGGCTTGTTAGTTTTGTTGGAAAATTCATGTAAACTTTCAGATACTACGCTTTTTATGGGCACATTTTATATGACTGAAAGGTTTATTATATGGATGATTTTTAGCAAGGTAGACCTTCAGAGGATTATCAAAAATATAAACGGTTCTGATCATTGAACTACATTGTTGAGTAGCCCTAAGATGATGAATATGTGCATTTTTAATAAAATAAGGATATCCTAAAAGAAAAACTCTCCACTTAATTATTTTGATCGTATGTTTGGATGATGAAGTTTAAGTTATGAAGAAATTCAAAAATGACGAAAATCAATTTTGCAAGTTATTTGTTTGGTTAACTTAAAAATATACTGAGATAAATGCTGAATTTAAAGTTTATCCTTTTATAGGGTATCAATCTACAAACGAGAGGTTGTAGTTGGTAGATGTGTTAATGGTGGTAATAGTGACCCATCATGTGTGTTGTTGGTGGTGCGGCTTGTAGTAGGTGGTGAGGTCGAGCATCGTTGGTGATGGTGATGGTTATGCTATGCCAAGGTGGTTGCAGTAGACAGTGGCGGACCCAGACTTTTGTCCATCTGGGGGTGTAAAAAACAATTTCATAGCTGACTCTTACAAAGTCTAGGTTTTCATAGCAATACAATATATATTGTAACACATAATCTATTTCAATAATTTTTTAATATATGATATTGGGCCAAAATCTAAGGCTTTATATATTGTTCCACATGTCTATTAAGTCTTGGGCCTTGATATTTTCAATATAGGTGAGGTTTTGGGCTAAAACCTTAAAGGCTTTACTTATTTAGGGTGATGAGTGGGGATTTTGCAAGCAAAATATTACCTAAGTGTCTTATTTTTATTGGCAAAGTATTTGGGTAGAGGGTGAAAAAAACACTTAAGTGTGGGCAGCTGCCCATAATAGGCACGGATTGGGTCCGCCAGTAGCAGTAGAGGTGGTGGTGGCGGCAGCGATGGTGGTGAATGTGGTGGTAGCATCACGGGTTGTTGTGGTGATGCCGTGGTGGGGGTTATTGTGGCAGAGATGGTGATGGCTATGGTAACATTGTGGTCACGGTGGTGATGACGGTGACAGTGGTTGGGATTGTGGTATTTTAAAAGGAATTAGAGTATGTTATTTTAGAAATTCTAACTTTTATCCAATTTGTAAGTTTATTTTCCTCATCTAACCACAGGGTAAGAGCTTATATAATAGAAGGAATTTGTACACCAAGATTTTCCAATTTGCAAATCCAAGTAATTGAATAACCACATGGACAATAATGACGATGTGGATGTGGAGCTTCATAGTTAGGATAGAGCACTTATTTATTGGTACCTGTTTCCTAAAAGCTTGTGAAGCCTAATTATTAGATCTACTTCATCTTCCATAAAGTCTCCTCTCTTGATATTTGGCTTCAAATAGTTCAACCACCTTAGTCTACAGCTCTTCCTGCATCTGCGTAATCCTGCACACGTGCATAATGCAAAAAATTCCCGATGTGGGATAAGTCTCTCAGCACCCCTCGACTCACGAGTGATATCATTTTATCTAAACACGTAGACAATATAAGTGGAGAAGTTTAAGACCTTGTAAACATTACTAATTTAATTTAGGCTTCACTGCCTATTAAGCTCTAGCTATATATTAACCATCTATATCATATATCTCTCTTTGAGTTATATTTACGTTAATACCTGCTTTGTAAGGAACTTGGTGCCAGTTTCCTTCTCCATGATTCTCAATGCACTGCCTCAAAAGATCATCTTCCTCTCCAGTCCAAGCTCCTTTTCTCACACCCAAGTTATAGCCCTCCATCTTCTTGTTGGCCAGCGTTGTATGTTAGCAGCTAGTTTATCTTGTGTCTGCTAGTTACTTCAAAGCCACCTAGCATTATAAATAAAAGGTCTCTGAAGGGAATGGAGACGATCAGATTAAAGCTTACAAGGCCAGTGACGTGCAATGTCTCGTATCCACAGAAGCAAAAAGTGACAAGTTTAAGAGATTGCTACAATTCTCCATCATAAATTAGCTACCAGTCTAACTATTAAAATATGTTTTCATTATATATATATAGTTACAGTCACACACTAACTAGTTAATAAATTAATATGACACCACATTTTGACCCACTCTATAATCCAATCTCGTGATCTAAATCGTTACTCTTTTTAGATCTTCATCGAAAGATCAACCTTTCAAAAGTTCACTCAAACCAAAAAAGTCTAGTTATCTAACAAGGAAATGTTCAAAATAACAATTAAGGGCCACCGATTAAAATAAGAGCCTAAAAATTGAAGGTTTCTGATTTCACACGTTGTGGAGTAGACAAAATCCACGTAGCTAGCACTGTATTAACTTACTAACTTGTCTGGCTCGACAGTTGTTGTATATGAGTATATATAGCTGCAATTTCTAGGTGACCAAGAAAGTGAATTTTCCAGGGCATAAAATTCTCTAATTGCCGAAGTACATATTCTACGAATAAGAATGCAGCATCGTGTAACCTTTTACTACACACATCTCTTGAATCCTGCTTTTTAGAGTACTGGCTCCTCCCAACACGATTTCCTCAATGTTTGTTTGTAATAGAAAAAAACCAAAAATTGGGGCGACAAAACCAGCAACTAAAAAATTAGGCAGAAGTGGATTGATAACAATTATTGGCCTGCTTACGTACTTGACCTATCTCAACAGTAAGGAAATCTCATCAAAGATGGTCTATATTAATGGCAGACCCAGGAATTTTTATAGGAATAGGCTAATTTTTTTTATTTTATAGAGGAGATATATTATAAGCCTTTTTTTTCTTGAACAAATGTAAATAAAATTTTACAAATCAAACAAAGCCATATTACACAAAGAAGTACAAAATATAAATAAATACCAAACAATCTCATTCTCGTACAAAACCATCCTTATAAACAAATCTTAAAACAATGGTCGTTTGCTCTCTATTAGAGGCATCTTTTGCTTCATCAACAAGAATACAATAAGTTGATTCCCCAAAAATACTAGACACTAAAAATCATATATATACTAATTAATTCAAGTTGCAAAAATAAAACATATATTAACAATCTTCAAAAGTTTTCACTCAAACCCTAAATCATAAAAACTTAACAACAACAATTAAAATTAGAAATTGAATATATATAAAAGAGAAAAACTTACCAAGATTGAAGAACCCACTCAAGATAGGTTGGTACAATTTTTTAGAGGAGGAGAGCTATTTCCTCTAGGCTCTCAAGGTTCAAATATGGCGTTTTGGGTGGCTAGAAGAAATTTTTTTTTTTTTTTTTTTTTTTTGGTTACAGGCTAGAAGAAATTTTTTGATGTTTGCTCTATTTGGGTGTAGCCCAATATTAGTACGATTAGAATAGCTCAAGTTGGTAGAGCCTTAGCGTGAGTTCTGCTTCTAATCAAATATATATAGGTTTGGATTGGATTGACGTTTATTATTTCCTATATGCTTCAGGAGTGGGACTGAGCACTACTAAAAAAAACCCCTTGCGCGACCAAACTTTGCGCGACCAAACAAAATTCGTCGCGCAAAGTCACTTTGCGCGACAAATACGAATCATCGTCACGCAAAGTCTTACGCGACTCAATTTTGCGCAACGAAAAACAAATCGTCGCGCAAAGTGACTTTGCGCGACAAAACTTTGTGCGACGACAAAGAATCGTCGCGAAAAGTAACTTTGCGCGACGAATAATAGAATTCGGTGCACAGAGTTTTGCGCGACGAATAGAGATTCGTCTCGCAAAGTATTTACAAAAATAAATTTAAAAAAAATTATTTTTAAAATTTTTTGGATGCCTTTGCACGACAAAATAATAATCTTCGTCTCGCAAAGTCTTTACTAAAATTTTTATAAAAAATTAAAAAAAATTTGGATGACTTTGCGCGACGAAATAATAATCTTCGTCTCGCAAAGTCTATACTAAAATAAAAAAATTATTTTGTTAGAAAAATATATTATTGTAGTTCGGATTGGGTTTTTGTTAGAAAATATATATTTTAAATTGACGATCAAATTGGTTCATTGTATTCATATAGGGTCAAGGAATGTAGCTGTAAAAAATCATCAAAATCGGAGTTAAAATAACTGTTTAATCGTGATTTTTGTTTATAACCATTGTTGCATTCCTAAAAGAACACAAATTAATGTGCAAACAACCAATTAAAAATACCCGCAAGTGCACGAATCTAATGAAGTATAGATTATGTAAGTACGGAGTCGATCCCACGAAGAACTTGTCGGCTTCCTATAAGTTCTAATTTGAGTACGTAAAGAACACTAATTTTACACAAGACACAAACACAGTACAAATTGGGAACTAAAAATGAATAAAGAAGAGTAAAAGAAATGAAACAACACAAGAAAACTAAACAAAAACACAAACAACATTTTCTATCGCCATTTTATCGCCACTTTATCACCTGTGAACAGTGCCGTGAACAGTAACAATGAACAGTGCGACCGGTCGTGAACAGTGACGACCGGTCGCCTGAACATTAGCGACCGGTCGTTGTTTGGCAGAATCGTTTCTCTATTTTTCCAGTTTCGACCTCTGTCCAGTGTTTTGCCTATAACTTTCCAACCGTTTATCCAAATTTCACGTTCTTTATACGGTTGGATTCAGCACAGAAAATGCAAGAACACAACGCGGACCAAAAGTCCAAATCAATTACGAAAACAAACAAAATACAGTGACAAAGACACAAAACGTGTCAAACACGCAACTCACACACACATTGGGGGGGGGGGGTTTGGTTTGGTTCAAGTGACCTATTTCTAGTGCATGAATGTAAATGGACTTCGAAATTAAATGAGAATGGCAGAGATGAATTATCAAAATGTGAGAGTAAAATGTAACAAACGCTAGGGTTTCGGAATCCACCCTAAACAATTCTACCCAAGTTCATGAATACTCAAGTGATGAACTCTAAACGTGTTGATGAAGATGTTCGCAATCAAGACCAGTACGAGTGGCTCAAGACGCATTGATTCTCTCTAATATACGTAAAGTGCAGTACGAGTGCTACAATACTTGTGCCTTCCCTATAATCGAATCTAGGTGTGCTTAGTACTTTGATTCAATTACAAGAAAAACCCATTAAGTTCAAAGAGAATTTGAACATCACAAGAATCCTAATAGCATGATGTTTACATTAGGTATTCAAGAAACCAATTCACATGGATGGTTCTTACTCCATCCATCTATTGCTTAGGATAACATGAAGATACACAAAATCCCAACAATCTCAAGAGGCATGCTTTCAAAGATGGCCAACCAAGGAAAAACACACATCAAGGATAGATTAATTTAGTGAATTGAAATTCATCAACAATATCCAGAAATTCATACACTCAAGCATCAAAACAATAAGGTAATCATGTTTAGGGCTTCAACCTAAGCCCTAGCTATGGAGTTTAGTTCCTCATAATCATTTCAAACACAAATTCGAAATATAATTAGAAAGAAGTTACAGATTTTGTGAACATGGGAGCTCAAGGTCTTCAATGGTGGAAATCTCTTCCACTCTTTGCTTTGTTGCCCTTGTCTTCCTCCTTGAGCTCCCTAGCTCCAAGCTCTCCAAAATCTGCTCCTAAGTTGTAGAATGATAGAATGGAATCAATACCCACGTTCAAAAGCCTCTCCCACTTCAGATTGCACTCCCTTTGCTCCTTTGCCCATCATTTCCAGCTCACACTTTTAATATAAAACTCATACTTTAGTTAAAGCCTTTGCCCTTGTCCCCTTGCCATGATGAAGCCTTGACTTCACAAAGATGCCAAAAGCTTCAGAAAATATCTCATTTACAAAGGTAATTCCTTGTTACCAAGAGTTATGGTAACAAGAAATTAAGATGACACAAAGGAGGTAAAAGCTGGCCAAATCCGGATTTCCAGAGCTGTGGTAACATGCTGGATTGGTTGGATAGGCAATACTTGTCCAATGGAGCTCAAATTTGGATATGTTGTAGTTAACATCCATTGGAACAAGTCTCATGAAGATCTTCACCTCATCCGAGCACCAGAGCATGTTGATCACAGGCCAAGAAGTTGAGCTACGAAAATGAACCAAAACAGAATTTATAACAAATAATGCACTTTTAGCTCATTTTCATTCCAACCAAGGTAAAATCTAAGAAAACACAAAAAGGAAGTAAAAAGCTATAAAATGTCAAGAACTAACTCAAAATAGTGGGTGAATAACATGAAAAATCATGTGTAAAAATGAACCGAACAACCATCTAAAAGTTTTGTCCCATTACGTGATCTCTGAATGTTTATTTTTTCCGATTTTTGGGGTATACGATCTCGAAGTATAAACAAACAAGTTTGACGGTTGGATCCTTGGAACTGGTTTCATAGAATACATATGCTATTAAAACAATATATTCACTAACAATTAAGAGTTTATTTATACTTTTGTTAAATATAACATAAAAATTTGTGGTATCCACTAGTGTAAATATTTTAAATTGACGATCGAATGCAATCATTGTATTCATATAGGGTCAAGGAGTGTAGTTGTAAAAAATCATCAAAATCAGAGTTGAAATAACCGTTAAATCGTGATTTTTCGTTTATAACCGTCGAAAAGTTTTGTCCTATTACTTAATCTCTGAATGTTTATTTTTTCCGATTTTTGGCGTATATGATCTCGAAGTGTAAACAAATAAATTTGACGGTTGGATCGTTGAAACTAGTTTTGTAGAATGGGTATGCCATGAAAATAATATATTCACTAACAAATAAGAGTTTATTTATACTTTTATTAAATATAACATAAGATTTTGTGGTATCTACTAGTGTAAATATTTTAAATTGACGATCGAATGCAATCATTGTATTCATATAGGGTCAAGGAGTGTAGCTGTAAAAAATCATCAAAATCAGAGTTGAAATAACCGTTAAATCGTGATTTTTCGTTTATAACCATTGAAAAGTTTTGTCCTATTACTTAATCTCTGAATGTTTATTTTTTCCGATTTTTGGCGTATATGATCTCGAAGTGTAAACAAACAAATTTGACGGTTGGATCGTTGAAACTAGTTTCGTAGAATGCGTATGCCATGAAAACAATATATTCACTAACAAATAAGAGTTTATTTATACTTTTATTAAATATAACATAAGATTTTGTGGTATCTACTAGTGTAAATATTTTAAATTGACGATCTAATGCAATCATTGTATTCATATAGGGTCAAGGAGTGTAGCTGTAAAAAATCATCAAAATCAGAGTTGAAATAACCGTTAAATCGTGATTTTTCGTTTATAACCATCGAAAAATTTTGTCCAATTACTTAATCTCTGAATGTTTATTTTTTCTGATTTTTGGCGTATATGATCTCGAAGTGTAAACAAATAAATTTGACGGTTGGATCGTTGAAACTAGTTTCGTAGAACGCGTATGCCATGAAAACAATATATTCACTAACAAATAAGAGTTTATTTATACTTTTATTAAATATAACATAAGATTTTGTGGTATCTACTAGTGTAAATATTTTAAATTGACGATCTAATGCAATCATTGTATTCATATAGGGTCAAGGAGTGTAGTTGTAAAAAATCATCAAAATCAGAGTTGAAATAACCGTTAAATCGTGATTTTTCGTTTATAACCATCGAAAAGTTTTGTCCAATTACTTAATCTCTGAATGTTTATTTTTTCTGATTTTTGGCGTATATGATCTCGAAGTGTAAACAAACAAATTTGACGGTTGGATCGTTGAAACTAGTTTCGTAGAATGCGTATGCCATGAAAACAATATATTCACTAACAAATAAGAGTTTATTTATACTTTTATTAAATATAACATAAGATTTTGTGGTATCTACTAGTGTAAATATTTTAAATTGACGATCGAATGCAATCATTGTATTCATATAGGGTCAAGGAGTGTAGCTGTAAAAAATCATCAAAATCAGAGTTGAAATAATCGTTAAATCGTGATTTTTCGTTTATAACCGTCGAAATGTTTTGTCACATTAATTGATCTCTTAATGTTTATTTTTTCTGAATTTTGGTGTATATGATCTCGAAGTATAAACAAACAAGTTTGACGGTTGGATCGTTGAGTAGCTTTAAATTTATTTATTTTGTACGTATAACACTTAAGAAATTGAATAGTATATGTATTTATTACTAGCTTTAAATATTTTTTAAGACTTTGCGCGACCAATTGGTATTTCGTCGCGCAAAGTATACTCTCAAAATTCGGGCGTGTACCAAAAATGGGAATTGTTTTTAAAAAAAAATTTCGACTTTGCGCGACCAATATATAAATATTCGTCGCGCAAAGTATACTCCAAAAATTTGGCGGCACCAAAAATGGAATTTTTAAAATAAAAAAAAAATTTCGACTTTGCGCGACCAATATATAAATATTCATCGCGCAAAGTATACCTTAAAAATTTGGCGGGCACCAAAAATGGGATTTTTAAAATTTAAAAAAAATTTCGACTTTGCGCGACCAATATATAAATATTCGTCGCGCAAAGTACACCCTAAAAATTTGGCGAGCACCAAAAATGGGATTTTTAAAAAAAAAAAAAATTTCGACTTTGCGCGACCAATATATAAATATTCGTCGCGCAAAGTACACCCTAAAAATTTGGCGAGCACAAAAAATGGGATTTTTAAAATAAAAAAAAAATTTCGACTTTGCGCGATTAATATATAAATATTCGTCGCGCAAAGTATACCTTAAAAATTTGGCGGGCACCAAAAATGGGATTTTTAAAATTTAAAAAAAAATTTCGACTGTGCGCGACCAATATATAAATATTCGTCGCACAAAGTATACCCTAAAAATTTGGCACCAAAAATGGGACGCGGGAATATTTTGGTCGCGCAAAAGTTTGGGCGACCAGAAATTCGTCGCGCAAAACTGAAAAAATTTGGCGGGCACCGAAAATGGGAACTTTTTTTTAAACACTTTGCGCGACCAATATATTGTTTCGTCGCGTAAAGTGATATGTTCTTTAAAAGCAAAATAACTCCTCCACCATTTTCTCAATGTCTTCTAAAGCCTACCATTTCTCTCTTTTCCACTCCCCAAATCCTACCATTTCTCTCACACTCACTCCTCTCACTTAATCTCTCATCTCTCTCTCTCTCTCATCTCTCTTTTCATCATCTCTCACTCTCACTCACTCTCTCATCTCTCTCTCACTCACTCTCTCATCTCTCTCTCACTATCTTCTCTAATTCTCTCACACTCACTTCTCTGTAAATTTTAAATTTTTTTTCCATTAATATGTGTTTTTGGAGTTAGTTTTGAGTTTATGCCAATTATTTGTCATTATTTTATGTTATTGTTTTGTTATTTGACAATATTTGTTTTTTTTTTTGTAGGGAATTGTTGATGCTTTGATGGCTAAAGTTGAGGATTTGATATAAGAGGCTTGTAGATTTTATTATTGTACTTTGTTAATTTAAGTGTACATTTTGAATATTATGTATATTGGATAATTTGACCACTATTTTTCTTATGTAATTTTATTTTGAATATGTCAATTTAAATTAAAGTAATTAAGAAAAATAAAATCATACAATTAAATTAAATTTAAAAAAATTAATATAATGAAATTGATATAAGAGAAATAATAAAAAAAAAATGTCAAAAACCTTGCGCGACAAAATATTTCGTCGCGCAAACTATTAAATTAGTTTATTTTAGTTTAAAATTTTCAAAAAACAAAAATTTGAAAAAAATAAATATTTCGTCGCGCAAACCTTTGAGCGACGTTAACATTCGTCGCTCAAAGTACACTTGCGCGACATTAACTTTCGTCGCGCAAAGTATATAATATTCGTCGCGTAAAGTAATTAATATTCGTCGCGCAAAGTTGTTATTGTTCGTCGCGCAAAGTTTTCAGGATTCGTCGCGCAAAGTTGTTATTTTCGTCGCACAAAGTCGTCATGGTTCGTCGCGTAAGTTGTTATCCTTCGTCGCGCCAAATGGCTTTGTGCGACGAAGAATTTTCGCCGTCGTGCAAACCCTTTCTTTACGAGTTTTGCGCGACAGAACTTGCGCGACCAAAATTTCGTCGCGCAAACTTTGCGCGACGAAATTTTCCTTTCCGTGACCAAAAATCATTCGTCGCGCAAAGTGTTTTTTTGTAGTAGTGGCTATTATTTACTTTACTTAGATTGGGCTATTATTAATTTATTAAAAAAAGAAAAACAATGCATGTGTGGGCTATATTTATTTCATGCAATGGGCTAATATTTATTTGAGTAAGAATAAACCTATAAATAATAAGACCATATTTAATATTTTATAAATGTTCCCATAGGCTGGAGCCCACTCCAGCCTAGGCTTAGGTCCGCCTTTGGTCTATATATTTTCAAGTGATCAACGAGACTAAGTGGATTGATAACAATATTTATGATGGTCAGAGAAAGAACAAAGATAATCAAAGCCAAGAAAATGAGAGAAACCATCAATTAATTGTCTCTATTAATTTTACAATGCTAATTAAAGGAGAGTATTTGTACTCTCATCAAAGCTTAACAGTCTAATTAGCTGTTTAATTAACAGCCTAACTACTTCATAAACAAACTAACTAAAGACACGAGGATTAACTGTCTTCAGATATCACACATAGACACACGCGCCTAACATCTCTCTCCAAAATTCTTTTAATAAACTATGCTTGCTTAATGCGGTTTCAAGGTAAACTTAATTCCAGATAGTACCAAGCCAAGCTCTCTTTACGGAACAACAACTAAAAAAGTTTCCACCAACTAAATGCTTATTTTGTAAGTGACTTATAGTTCAATTGGTTAAGAGAATTTATCTCTTTACTTGAGGTTCTAGGTTCGATCCCCCTCTACTCTAATATCACTTCTATAAATTGTTTTTTTATATTAAAATTAATGTGTATGTTTAAAATAATCATGAAACGTAATATGTAATAGGCTTATTTACTGTAGCACCCCCTGAAACTTTGGTCAAATCTCACTTAACCCCCCCAAAGTTAAAATGGCCCACTTAACTCCCTTGACCGTGGTTTTGTGTTTCACTTAACGCCTCACCGTCAAGTCAGTTAAAAACTCTGTTAAAAATGCCGACGTGGCACAAATGGGACCCACAAATTTGTTGAATTGAATGCCATGTAGGTGCCATGTATAAAAAAATAATAATAAATTAAGATTTAAAAAAAAAAAAAAAAAAAACCTTAACTCAACTATTAATAATAAACGAAAAATAACAATAAAAATACAAAATAACAAAAGAAAAAATTAATAGGAAATAAAAAAAAACTAGTAACACCGTCTTCTCCATATCCTTCCACCATGGCCAATAGATCTCCTCCCTCACCCCACCCTCCCTTCGTACCTAGCCAAGACAACCTCTCTCTCTCTCTCTCTCTCTCTCTCTCTCTATGTCCAAATCCGATGAGTCTGAAACTCCAAATTCGTTGACGACTCAACCCAAGTGCCGTCCCAGATCTATCACAGAATCAACTCAACTGAAATACCAGATCCAACCCTTAAGGACCAAGGCCACGCCACCATCTTCATCATTAAGCTTTTTGGCCCCCGCAACCCACCATCTTCACATTTCCTTTCCTATATTTTTTTTTTGGCAGTGGGTATGGCTTGTTATGGATGATAGTGATGGGATGGTTGGTTGTTGAAGAGGGAAGGATGATGGGGCATGGCTTGTGGTTGGTTTGGGTGGTTATGGATGATGGTAGGTTGGTTGTTGGTTGTAGAGGGAGGAGGAAGGATGATTGGGGCATCTTTGGGGATGAGGGTAAATCAATGCGTAACCTGGGTAAGGAGGAGGGGATTGGAATTTTTTTTTGTTTTTTTTGTTTTGGTTTGTTTAAAATATTATTATTTTTTAGGTCAAGATTTAAAATATTGTTATTAATAGACAATCTTTAACAAAAATATTATTTAACAGAAAATCTTTCTTTTTATTTTATTTTACTCATGGCACCTACGTGGCATTCAATTCAACAAATTTGTGGGTCCCATTTGTGCCACGTCAGCATTTTTAACAGAGTTTTCGACTAACTTGACGGTGGGAGGTTAAGTGGAACACAAAACCACGGTCAAGGGGGTTAAGTGGGCCATTTTAACTTTGGGCGGTTAAGTGAGATTTGACCGAAGTTTCAGGGGGTGCTACAGTAAATAAGCCTATGTAATATGATTAGACTGTCAATTCTTATTGTATATTCAAATAAAGGTCAATTTGATCACTGGTACACATAGGGCACATTTTAGTAATTAACAAGGAAATCTAAAAGGAGGAATTTTTGTTTACTACTGAGTAAAAGAAAAGGGAGGAAGAATAAGATACGAGAAATAAAGAGAGAAAAGATAGGAAAAATATGTAGAAAATCAGTTTTTTATACTAGTTGTTGAGAAATTTTGAAAATAAGACTTTGTAAAAGAGTTGTCATTTAGGTTGCACCTCTTGGGAAAATAAAATTTATGTGGCAACACTACTACAAAAATCGAAATAGACGACGGTAATCCACCGTCGTGTATACGGTTTTTCAACCGTCGTGAAATCGAGCGACATCTTTTGATGCATAAAACCACGACGGTAAATCCCTGTCGTCTATTATTTGTAAAGACGACGCTTTTACTCAAAATCGTCGTCTATTATGAAGTAAAGACGACCCTTTTTATATGAAAATGGTCGTCTATTATGAAGTAAAGACGACCGTTTTTTATAAAAAGGGTCGTCTATTATATGTAAAGACGACGGTTTTTTATATAAAAAAGGTCGTCTATTATATGTAAAGACAACCCTTTTTATATGAAAATGGTCGTCTATTATGAAGTAAAGACGACCCTTTTCATATAAAAAGGGTCGTCTATTATATGTAAAGACGATGGTTTTTTTTTTATAAAAAGGGTCGTCTATTATGAAGTAAAGACGACCCTTTTTATATGAAAATGGTCGTCTATTATGAAGTAAAGACGACCCTTTTCATATAAAAAGGGTCGTCTATTATTAAGTAAAGAACTATGTTTTATTATATCCAAAGACGTCGGTTTTCTTAAAAAGCCATCATCTATTAAATGTGAAGACGACGATTTGTTGAAATATTGTCGTCTATTAACTCTAAGACAACGATTTTTTAGTAAAACCGTCGTTGATTGTATATAAAAAGACGTTATGGTGTTAAAAGAGGTCATTGATAATATATACAGATGACGGTTTTTCCAATAAAACCATCGTTTTATTATCTTTAGTTTTTTGAAGAGTCAATAGTTATTACATAGTCAACCAATCTTTATTCTATTACATACATACTTCCTACCTATAATTAGAAATAACGGAGCTCACAAATTCTACTAATTTGATTTTAACTTCATCAATTTGTTCTTGGGTTGACTTAGCTTTGCCTTCTTGCACATTTTCCAAGTTGTTGGTGTCGGAAAAGGAAAGACCTGCACGAAAGAGACCCCAATACTCTTAAACATAAACTTGTTTAGCAGTAACTTAACCTTAGCAAAAAGATCTATGCAGCTCTAGAATGACAGCAGAACACAATTGGCATAATTGGCAAAGTACCTGTTCTTGTGGTGGCACCATAACCTCTTCTTCGTCAGCTTCTTCTTGATTACGAAGGCCTTGTGGGACGGCTGTGCATATTTATAAAAAACCCAAATGAGAAACTCACTTAAATCCCACGAAATTAGCACAATACATGAACAAACATATATATATATAGACCGATTTCCATAAGTCTTTCTAGATCGAGTCGCTGAGTTTGATGAGCGAGTTGAGTGCCTGAGAGCGAAATCTTCTTTGAAGAAAGTGAAGGTCGAGATCTTTCAAATCAAACCTTTCAACCAGCTTTGATTCTCAAATACAGAACCTCCCTCTACATCTTATGGATCTGCGAAGACCTCAATCTCTCAACTCCTTCATTGATATCGATTTTTTTTATGATTTTGTAGAGAGTTTCATGAGGGTGTTTTAGAGAGTGCAGGAGGGTTTCAAGGAGGGAGAGATAAGGTTTTCAAAGACGGGGGAAAATCTGAAAATTTGTCGAGCGCGAATTCACTTAAGTAGCCTTTTTTTAGCGTGTTTTAAAAGACGACGCTTGTTAATGAGAGATAAGGTTTTCAAGAGGGGTGAAAATTTGAAAATTTGTCGAGCGCGAATTACTTAAGCGGCCATTTTTTAGCATGTTTTAAAAGACGACGCTTTTAAGAAAAAACCGTCATCTTTACATATAATAGACGACCCTTTTTATATAAAAAGGGTCATCTTTACTTCATAATAGACGACCATTTTCATATAAAAAGGGTCGTCTTTACTTCATAATAGACGACCCTTTTTTTAAAAAACCGTCATCTTTACTTCACAATAGACGACCCTTTTTTTCAAAAATCATTATCTTTACTTCATAATAGACGACCCTTTTTTTTAAAAAACCGTCATCTTTACTTCACAATAGACGACCCTTTTTTATTTATACTTTCATTAAATACAACATAAGATTTTGTGGTATCCACTAGTGTAAATATTTTAAATTGAAGATCAAATTGAGTCATTGTATTCATATAGGGTCAAGGAGTGTAGCTGTAAAAAATCATCAAAATCGGAGTTAAAATAACCGTTAAATCTTGATTTTTCGTTTATAACCGTCGAAATGTTTTGTCCCGTTACTTGATCTCTGATTTATTTTTTTTTCCGATTTTTGGCGTATATGATCTCGATGTGTAAACAAACAAGTTTGACGGTTGGATCGTTGAAATTAGTTTCGTAGAATGCGTATGCCATCAAAACAATATATTCACTAACAATTAAGAGTTTATTTATACTTTTATTAAATATAACATAAGATTTTGTGGTATCCACTAGTGTAAATATTTTAAATTGACGATCGAATGCAGTCATTGTATTCATATAGGGTCAAGGAGTGTAGCTGTAAAAAATCATCAAAATCAGAGTTGAAATAACTGTTTAATCTTGATTTTTCGTTTATAACCGTCGAAATGTTTTGTCCCGTTACTTGATCTCTGATTTATTTATTTTTTCCGATTTTTGGCGTATATGATCTCGATGTGTAAACAAACAAGTTTGACGGTTGGATCGTTGAAACTAGTTTCGTAGAATGCGTATGCCATCAAAACAATATATTCACTAACAATTAAGAGTTTATTTATACTTTCATTAAATATAACATAAGATTTTGTGGTATCCACTAGTGTAAATATTTTAAATTGACGATCGAATGCAGTCATTGTATTCATATAGGGTCAAGGAGTGTAGCTGTAAAAAATCATCAAAATCAGAGTTGAAATAACCATTAAATCTTGATTTTTCGTTTATAACCGTCGAAATGTTTTGTCCCGTTACTTGATCTTTGATTTATTTTTTTTTTCCGATTTTTGGCGTATATGATCTCGAAGTATAAACAAACAAATTTGACGGTTGGATCGTTGAAACTAGTTTCGTAGAATGCGTATGCCATCAAAACAATATATTCACTAACAATTAAGAGTTTATTTTTACTTTCATGAAATATAACATAAGATTTTGTGGTATCTACTAGTGTAAATATTTTAAATTGACGATCGAATGCAGTCATTGTATTCATATAGGTTCAAGGAGTGTAGCTGTAAAAAATCATCAAAATCAGAGTTGAAATAACCATTAAATCTTGTTTTTAAAAAACCGTCATCTTTACTTCACAATAGACGACCCTTTTTAAAAACAAACCGTCATCTTTTCATATAATAGACGACCCTTTTTTAAAAAAACCGTCATCTTTACTTCATAATAGACGACCCTTTTTAAAAAAAACCGTCATCTTTACTTCATAATAGACGACCCTTTTAAAAAAAAAATCGTCGTCTTTACATATTCATAATAGACGACCCTTTTTATAAAAAAAACCGTCGTCTTTACTTAATAATAGACGACCCTTTTTATAAAAAAAACGGTCATAAAAAGGGTCGTCTTTACTTCATAATAGACGACCATTTTCATATAAAAAGGGTCGTCTTTACTTAATAATAGACGACCATTTTCATATAAAAAGGGTCGTCTTTACTTCATAATAGACGACCTTTTTCATATAAAAAGGGTCGTCTTTACTTAATAATAGACGACCCTTTTTATAAAAAAAACCGTCGTCTTTACTTATAATAGACGACAGTTCTTTCAAAACAACCATGTCTTTACCAAAAAAAGGACAGTTGATTTTTAAAAGACGACGCTTGTCATACTTGCTGTCGTTGTTTTTTGGTCAGATTTTAACTCTGAAGAAAAGCTTTTTAATAAGATGACGCTTTTTTATTTGTGTGCGTCGTTATAAAAAAATTCTCAACAGTATCTCCATTTTTTAGTTGTTTAAGTCACTTATCCACGACGGTTTTTTGTTACCGTCGTCTTTTTAAAAACAACGACGATTTTTTGTTCTACCGTCGTCTTTTTCTGGTCGTCTTTTGCCCTTTTTGTAGTAGTGCAATTAGATTCGAGCTCAACTCGACCACTTGATCTCAAGCACAACTCATCCACTCGGACTTGAGAGCTCAGCTTGATCACTTGGACCCAAGTTCAACTCAGTCATTTGGATTTTAGCTGAGCTCGGTATTGAGATATTTTACCTCAGCAACATCAATGAAACAATTCTTTTTCTATATCTTACATATAGCTGAATAAAAGTGTTAATAAAAAACAAGGCTTATTTATGTAGTGCTCCCTGAAACTTTGGTCAAATCTCACGTTACCTCCTGAAAGTTAAAATGACCCAGAGTACCCCCTTGACCAAGTTTTGGTGGTTCACTTTGCCCCCCATTGTTAACTTTGTTAAAAATTCTGTAAAAGACGCTGATGTGGCACAAATAGGACCCACTCTTTTGTTGAAATATATGTCACCTAAGAGCCGCATGTAAAAAAACAATAAAATATTTTATTTAAAAATTTTAACAAATAGAAAAAAAAAATTACATTACTTCTCTCTTCTCTCTCCTTCTTTTTCTCTCTACCTGAGTCCCGACCTCCTCTCTCTATTTGATAGGTTAGTTGTAAAGATTTCTTTTGTTTGGTAATTAACATTAATGGTAAAGATAAGCAGCAAAGCACATGCCATTAAATAACTTCTTGTGCTTGAATTTTAATTACCTAAATTCTGTGCTTGAATTTTAAGCAGCAAAGCACAGCCCCAAATAGAAAGTCAAACCCATTCAAACATCATACAATTCAAGAGGGATAATACCCAAAACCATTCAAGAAATCAAAACCAAGAGAGGTGGTTCGCTCCTTTTGTTTATAAATTAAATTTTGTTTTTGTTTTATGGTTTAGAAAATATTTGGAGTTTTTGGGTTTAATTTGGTAGGCAAGAAAATTTCAATAGGAAGTTGAGATTTTGAAGGTGGGTTTGGTTGGGGAAGTGGTTTTGAGGAATTTTGGGCTGCGAAGCTAGTTAGATAGAAGGGAGGAGCTAGTGGAGAGGGGGTGGGGCAGTGATGGCTACCCCAAGTTGGTTGGTGGGGGGAGGGAGTCGGGTACAGAGAAAGAATGAGGGGGAGAGAAGAGAAAGGGGAGAGAGAAGTAATGTAATTGTTGAGGCCCAAAAAATCCAAGGCTAGGCCCAAATATATTCCGGGCCCAGTACGATACCTTACTAAGAAGAAACTTGATTCGGGCATGCGAAAGTTCGTCATTCACGCTCGCACGAGTCACGATCCACGTGCCATGCCAAATAAATATATAATCCGCCACGCTAAAGCCTATAAAATGCATTGGCACTACGAGCCCATGCTAATTACCCCGTCAAGCATCATGTCTCTTTTCAAAGACAATACTATTCAAGCACGCCAATTGACATGCCATGCCAAGCGGGAAATCATTATTTCACACCTAGCCACGCTACAAGCTTAAGTGGGCCCAAGCCACGCAAATGCCCGGGGCTTGCTGAGTGGGTTGTGGCATGGATGGTAACGAGCTTTCATGAGGCCCATTGATGAGCCGAGAAATGGAAGTTTTGGGCTGCTTGGGAGCCCCAAAACTCCAGCCCATTTCTTGAGCCCAAATATGTGGGTAAGCATAAAAGAGAGAAGAATTAGCCCAATACTCTAGAAAAATTGGGCCATCACCTTGATAAAATAGTCTATCACCTTAATAAGATAGCCCATAACTCTAGTAAATTAACCCATTCTCTTAATGAGCTAACCCATCACCTTAGGAAAGCCCAAGCAACCAAGAAGAAAATATATGCAATCTCCAGCACATGGCTGGAGACAAAAGCCTCGACAAAAGCCAAAGCTACCTATGTATGTGAACTGCTGGGAGGCTCCAGCATGTGGGCAAAGCAAACCTCAAGGCAGATAGTTCAAAAAACTAGAGGATATTGGCGCGCACAGGAGAAAAGGCAGCCTTCAGACCAGCCAAAGTTATCTATCTCCTTCCTCTACTAGACCTTGCCATGGAATATGGGAGGAAAGAAGGAGAGGTGATAACCAAAGATGGGAAATCACCACTAAAGCAGCTGCGGGAAAAGCCTTAGAGCTCCCAAAAACCTTGTCTTTGTGTGTTTGGACAGAAAAGGATTTCACAAAATAGGATGAGTCAAAAGGAGAGAAGAGAAATTATGGAGGAGACTTGGAAAAATTGGAGAAAAGCCATTAGGGTTTTTTGGGAAGGAGGGGCTTCCAGCGGCTATAAAAGGGGGTGTCTTCTACCCATTAAAAACAACTTAATCGAAGTCAAGCAAACCAAACCCAGAGAGCATGCATCATCTCTCACCCCTGGAACCCTTCAATTTCGAGCCATATTCCTCCATCTCCTCCAATTTTCTATTATGGCAAGCTATTCTAGATCTTGACAGAGGTTTCGTCAAGCTGTCGGAAACTACTCAACACACCCATTATACCCGCCATCTCTCTCTCTCTCTCTCTCTCTCTCTCTCTCTCTCTCTCTCTCTCTCTCTCTCTCTCTCTCTCTCTTCAACAAACGTTCTTAGAATCCCTTCCCCTTTTCCTTAGAACCCTTGTTTCTCATAGGAATTCACAGCGCTTTCTCTCTTTAATGCTAAACTCATGATTGCTTTGCTCCCATGCCACAAGCTTCTCATGCCAAGCTAAGAATTTATCTATAAGTGACCGTTGTTTTTGTTGGTGAAGATAACCAGGGTGCTTCCTAAGGCTCCACTACCCTTTCGAAGCATTCTTGGGGTCTGATTCTTGAACTCAGATACAGGGAGTAATTTCACCCATTTGCTCCTTACGGAAGCCCAACCCATTTGTAGATTCCGGAACGAAAAAGCCCCCCACAGTAATTTTCTAATTTTTTTAAAATAAAATATTTTATTATTTTTTTTCACATGTGGCACTTACATGGTATATATTTCAACAAAAGAGTGGGTCCTATTTGTGCCACATTAGCGTTTTTAACAGAATTTTTAACAGAGTTAATAGTGGGGGGCAAAGTGAACCACCAAACCTTGGTCAATAGGGTATTCTGGGTCATTTTAACTTTAAGAGGGTAAAGTGAGATTTTGACCAAAGTTTCAGGGGGCACTACAGTAAATAAGCCTAAAAAATATCCTGAAGAAAAAACGAAGTGTTTTCAAAAGTAAAGTTGTTAACTATTTTAATGCTGAAAGAGAATGAGTGAGTGATGGATGTTCCAAGGAACACAAACGACGAACCCCAGAAGCTAAAAACACTGAAGAAGTTGCTCAAAAAGTCCCTTCTCGTGAGGGTTTTTAGTTTTCCTTATGTCCGGTGGTTCAGCTCTTCTCAACTTGGATATGTGTATGTGATGTAGGACAAAATATGGGTCAATTATGGTGTGAAAAATTAATTAAAATAAAGTGGCTCAAAGTTGGATGGAAATCGTATGATAGAGGAAAATTCCAATTAAATGTCAATTATGGCGTAGGAAAAGAAGGAAGGCGTATCGTTGGGATTTTATGATTGATTGAGAAAGTTTGAAGCAATTAATTATGATTCTGTCAATATATTTATTTAATTTAATATTGATTTTCTTTTGGCTTCCCTTGACAATTTTGTAATGGGACAATCATTGTATTTTCCCAGGCTCTAGTTTATATAAAGAATTACATCTCTAAGTGTTCTTATCTGGCTACATTATGTTGGACATTGCATTGCATTAACTAAATTCCTGAAGATTATGACTAGTCATCTTTCCTTCGTATGACTAGTCAAGTTTTGCATTAGTAGAATTTCCAGCTCACTGTTCCAGCTGGATCCTACCCATATGTTTTGTCCTATTCTGCGAAATTCTCAGTTGCCATTGTACGATTCTAACCTAGGAATTTTGGTGTAAAAGAAAAACAATTCCTCATTTGGCAGCCGTCTCTTTTGTGGGTAAGTTTTGGAAAGTTTCTTTGCAAACTTTCTTTTCTTCTTCCTCAAGAGCAAACCTTCATATTTTTCATATTTGAGTTTTCCAAAGTGATTTTTAGAAAACTGCATTTAAAATATGAAAACCTCATCTTGCTAGATCAAACACTCTCCAAAGTGATTTCTTCAAGAGTATGGTTTCTTGAAGAGATTGGTCATTTTCTCCTTGAATCCAAATTTCATTTTTTTTTGAGTTGCAGCTGGCTAGCTAGTGCCATGGGATGAAAGAGCTGAAGAAGGAGCTGCCATTGCCATGAAGGACCAAGCTGCTGGTTTTGCTAAGCTGGAGAAGAAGATTGCACGAATGAGGTATAGCTCATCTTCCTAAATAGACCTAGGATTTGTTGAGCTTGCTAGTGTTTCTTTGTAAGAATCTTTTTGCTTAGTGGATTGCCTGGTCGGTTGATGACCCCCAGTTTTTCCCAATGGTGGGTTTCTGGGTGAACAATTTCTAGTTTACATTTATGTAATTTTCTGGGTTTGTGTTCTTGACAGTTGACTAGTCATCGCATGATGTTCATGTATTTTCTGGGTTTGTGTTCTTGATAGTTGACTAGTCATCGCATGATGTTCATGCATTTCTGGGTTTGTGTTCTTGCGGTTGACTAGTCATCACTATCTGATGTGTGCTGATTATTTGATTATGATGTGTTCTTGATAGTTGACTAGTCATCGCATGATGTTCATGCATTTTTGGATTTGTGTTCTTGCGGTTAACTAGTCATCACTATATGCTGTGTGTTGTTTATTTGATTATGATGTTTTCACACACTTTCACCATAGTTGTTGCTAGCACAAGAGATGTCTAGATTGACGGGTCCTTCTGAGTGCCTAGGTTGTCACTAGTAATCTTCTAGGCTTGCAGGTACAGATTGTTATGCTCTGTGTGTGTGTGTTCTTCATTATGGTTTCTCATGACTAGCAGTTGACTAGTCATAAGTATATTTGGTCAAGGATTAAAGTGTGTGAAGATCACTGTGTCTACTTGAATAACATTTAAATTTACCCCTCGTCACCTGTGTACCAATTTCATTTCTTTGTTTTCTATTTAAGCCAACTCATGGCATTGTACTTGTCAGTTTATTCATCTTATTTTCAATCAATATATTTGAGGTTTATTGGTGGATTCCGACATTGTTACTTATAAGGTTATCGTTCGATCTCCCTATTCCTTATATCTCACTGTGTCAGTATGGGTGGCCACTCTCATTATAGAGCAATGAAGGAGTTTATCAACAAGTTTATAGTGAACTCCCTCTTAACAGAGGAAGAAAAATGTGCTATTATAGTCAAGGTATTAAATATCGATAATATCCCCGATATTATCCTGATAATATCTGATTTTTGGGGGTCTGATATTTTAACAACTAACCATAGTGTTATCGTCAATATATCGATATTATCCCGATATTATCCCGATATTATCTCGATAATATCGGGAAGATATTTTCAACATTTTTATGAATGATTTGGGCAATATATCGAGATATTATCGATAATATCTCGATAATATCCCGATACGAAATCCAAAAATATTTATATACATGGTATTTGTGAAAACCATTTTACTCCTTCAACACCTTAACCACCATATCACTTATGTTTTTGTGAAAATACTAAAATATTTATATATATACATGGTTTTGTTTTGAATTTTTTTTGCAAGAAACAAATTTTCACATGAGATGAGTAGTAACTATGGTTATACTCATAACCAACCATTTCCCTACCCTTCATATCACATTCCTGTTGGGATGAAATCAAGCAACTCATGGAAAGAATCCGAGACTCAATCTTCAGATGATTTTGCTTATGGACAATGTCAACCAATCTCGGATCCATACGGGTGACATGTTAACAATTACATGCAAAACTATTTTGGGGATTTATCATTTGATGACTACTCTTCAAAATATACTTACTCTACACATAGAGATGATGAAGATAGTGAAAATTTTGAACCTCATAGGAACTCTATGTGGTACTAAGTCACTCATGTATCTTACCATGCAATGTATAAAGTGTAAAATATTGTAGTAATTCATTATTTATAAATGATTATGGTGTGTTTAATCTTCTTTCATTAATTACTACATATTTTCTACACTTACGGTGTTTGCTAGCTCGCTATATAATCAACTTAAATCAGTTAAATCCATCATGCAATGCATTTCCTTCCAATTTTTTTGTGATAAACTAATAGATAATTGACTAAATAAACATCCTGCAAAGTTTCAATAAAAATTTCCAAGTTTTTCTTACAATTTCCGTGGTTTTTATTCAATTTTTTCCGATACCGATAATATCCCGATATTTCCTGCTATATTTCCGTGTTTTTTGACTTCCGATATTTCTGATACCTCGGATATTTAAGACCTTGATTATAGTTAGCAACACTGCTGTTGCACGAAGTCGCTGTACCAACACTATGCCAAATTTTACTTTCAGCAACACTACATGGGCATCGGTAAAACCAGTCAACAGTGGTGCTTTTTTCAACGTATAATGAAAGGTTTGTGGCGTCCTAAGGCCACGATGGAGATTGTAAGCATTTGTGATGAGCGCTTTTTGTTTGCCTTCAAAACCGTTTGGTAAATTTTAATATAAAACTATTCAAACTGTGGATATGATTAAAATGGATATGTTGTTGAATGTGTTATGTTGTATTCTATGGCAGTTAGCTTATCTGCCTGCCCGCTATAGTTGCTTCAAAGCCTCCACAAGCCACTAAGCTTTATAAATAAAGGGTCTTTGGTATGGAGATCATCGAATTAATTAAACCTTAAAAGGCCAGTGACGTGCAAGTCCCATTTCCGCAGAAGCATAGAATGTCAAGTTTAAATGATTGCAACAGTTATTATCAATCATAACTTATTTATAGCTACCAGTTTAGTTTTATAACTTATATCCACATACATATAGAAAGCTGCAATTTCTACATGAGCAGGAAATTAAATTTTCCAGGTCAAAAAACTCTTTGATATTCAAAGCAACCCTCTAAGAATATAAATTAATTTAATTAGAATTAATGGGGAGTTGTTCTAACGAGATTCATACTTAGTGTAACAATTAGACAATTTCATACTCAAGAAAATCCCCTTTATCAAGATTGATTGCCTATGATTTTTTGTTTTGTTTTTGTTTTTGTTTTTTTGAATACAAACGATAGTCTAAACTATAAGGGGAAGGGGATTTCACATATTCACATTACCAAGGTGTCATGGAAGTTTAAACCTGAGACCAATAATTGCCTAATGTTACTACTCATACTAATTAATAAATCGCAAAAGTATAGTTTGGAGACCTAAACAAACATGTGACTTTATTCAGCTCATCACTATGCTTTATTTCTCATAGCATCATGTGACTTTTCTATGCATGCCCACATTAATGTTGATATCCTCATTGTATAGTCATATAAAAGAATATTACATTAACATCAACAAAAGGAAAACAGTAGTACACAAGCTAGATGTTTAAAAATAAAAAAATAAAAAAAGTACACAAGCTAGATGATATATACAATGCAAAGTCGCCATCAAACATTACATAAAATAAAATAAAAAAGGGAAAAGGAAAAAACTAAGCCCAACATTACAAAGACTTAGACACCAAGACATTCATTTGAATGAAGACAAAGCCAGTGATAGTTGTATTTTGTACAAGAATTTCTTTCTCTATTCTTGTTTTGAATTATTCCAAAGGTCCACGTTAAAAGAGAAATCACCTCTACCTAGTCCTTCTTCTGAAACATTGGTACACTGTCTTTTCGATTGTGGCATATCATCAACCCAAAAACTTGTGAACCCTTCTTCCTCTAACGCGAGACCATAACATGTAGCTCTTTCAAAAGCATCCTCGTCATCTAAAAAGGTTTCCCACCAATCATTTCCATTCTTTGTTGAGGGTGATGTTTGTGACGGCGTACTAAAATTCTCGACTGTTTGAATATGGTCCAAAATTGGTTCTTTACTGCTCAAACAATTTGAACTCTTGATGAAGCTTCGTGGTTGAGGTCTTATTACGATGGTCTTTATTGTTTCTTGGGGTTTATCTTTCACCTTTTTCAGGCGAGAATCCATCCGCAGTCGGGTGTTCCAATAATTTTTCACATCATTCGCTGTCCTTCCTGGAAGCCTTCCAGCAATCAATGACCACCTTCGACAGATTGCATGAGAAAATAAATCAATACATTTGTGCTATGATATACAAAAAAGAGAGTAGAAAGATGTGATGCTTTTCCAACAAAGGAGGTTTATGTTTCAGCTGCTATAAAAGGGCACATTTTAGATACTACGCTTTTTATGGGCACATTTTATATGACTACAAGGTTTATTATATGGATGATTTTTAGCAACGTAGACCTTTGGAGGATATTATAAAAAATATAAACGGTTCTGATCATTGAACTACATTGTTGAGTAGCCCTAAGATCAGTGGCGGAGCCAGAATTTCACATTAGAGGGGGCCCTTCAAAAAAATAATAATAATAATTCGAATAGGAGCTCTCAAGCGCTATCCGAGTTAATAAGTTAATAATATCATTTCATACTAATTAATAATTTATCCATTTATTACAATCATAATTGTCCTGAATTTCATATTTTAACGTGGTTGAATATTAATCTCATCATCTACACTATTAAAGACTCAAAATTTAATAATTTATACTTCAACATAGATAAGAAATATACAAAATGTTCATAAATCCCAATATTAAGATGCCCTACTTAGACATGTAAAATGGGGGAAAGGGGAATTCACAAAGCTTAAGTTAATCAAAAGAGGAAGAGAAGGAGAAAAGCATGAATTTTTACAGTTTTTACTCCTGGAAGCCAACATATATAGCAACACATATAAGTAAAAATATGATAAAATAAAAAATATGAGAGAGGGCCTGGGCCCACACTGGTCCTTAGGTGGCTACGCCACTGCCTAAGATGATGAATATGTGCATTTTTAATAAAATAAGGACATCCTAAAAGAAAAACTCTCCACTTAACCGTATGTTTGGATGATGAAGTTTAAGTTATGAAGAAATTCAAAAATGACGAAAATCAATTTTGAAAGTTTCTTGTTTGGTTAACTTAAAAATATACTGAGATAAATGCTGAATTTAAAGTTTATCCTTTTATTGGGTATCAATCTACAAACGAGAGGTGGTAGTTGTTAAATGTGTTAATGGTGGTAATAGTGACCCATCTTGTGTCTTGTTGGTGGTGAGGTCGAGTATGCTATGCCAAGGTGGTTGCAATAGAGGTGGTGGTGGCAGCAATGGTAGTGAATGTGGTGGTAGCAGTGATGGTGGGGTTGTTGTGGTGATGCCGTGGTGATGCCGTGGTGAGAGTTATTGTGGCAGAGATGGTGGGTGCGATTGTTGGTGATGGTGATGGCTATGGTTATGGTAACATTGTGGTCACGGTGGTGATGGCGGTGACAATGGTTGGGGTTGTGGTATTTTAGAAGGGATTAGAGTATGTTATTTTAGAAATTTTAACTTTTGTCCAATTTATAAGTTTATTTTCCTCATCTAATCACAGGGTAAGAGCTTATATAGTACAAGGAATTTGTACACCAAGATTTTCCAATTTGCAGATCCAAGTGGTTGTATAATTGAATAACCACAGTAGATGTTTATCTTCCATAGGAAGCATTGTTGAGTTTACCCCATGTTCTTTCAGACAAATTTAAACCTTTATGTAAAGGCTTTTTATCACAAATGATCCTGAGGTTTGCGAAATTATTGCCTTTCGTCCTTAATGTTTTTTTGTGACATTAATGGTGCTTAAGGTTATACTCCACACATCAAAATAGTCCATGCCATCAACTTCCGTCAAATTTTCTATTAAAAAGTTGACATGGCATATATGTGGGGCACATATCCAATAATATATAGCCACGTGGCTTTAAATAAAATATTAATATATTTAAAAAGATATTTAAATTAAAAAAATATAAGATTAAAACTTTTTTTAAAAATAAAAATAAAAAAACTCTCTCACCAACTTACTTCCAACCTATCAATGGTTGGGGAAGGCATAGGGTCCAAATTTGGAATGGTGGTTATGGCTCTTTGTTATGAACTTGAAATGGTTTGTAGTTGCTGTGATGGTAGAAGTTGAATTGGTGTTTACCTATAGCTACACATGAATTGGGCATGTGATTCATTAATCCATATGCAGGCAGGTGCAGACACACTAAGAGACAAGAGGGGTCGCACGACCCCTTGGATGACCGAAAAATGGTTTTGGAGGTCTCAGGCAACCCCTTGGCTAGCAGATGCGTGACCCTAAGTGTGCACACAACCTGCTCGATGAAAGTCCCCAAAGGCCAAAAGCCTTGCGCAACGCAGGGCTCAGCTGCTGTGCGTGCAAGGTTCTAATTTTTTTTAAAGCACCTAGCCAAAAAGACATCGTTTTGGTACCAGCGCATTCAATTTTTTTTTAATGACCTAGCCTCAAAACTATGTCATTTTAAGCAAGGCTTTAGAAAAAAAAAAAAAAAAAAAAGGAACAGCACAACATCATCTCTCTCCCTTACCCTCAATTCCTCTCGCCCAAAAAAAAAAAACATAGCTTTTTACCCTACTATGAATCCACCCAAACCCTTACCCTCAATTCCTTTCTCCCAAAAAGAAACCCTTCAATTATTCTCTCTATTTGCCTCTGCTATAATAATTCTTTTTCATGTAGATCGAAAAATAATATTTTCTTTTTTGTTCGTTTTATTTGACAGAAAATGGTGATATGTTTTTACGGATAAAATTTCAGATAATGTATGTCAGATGCAATTAAATCATTTATGTTCCCTCTTTCTCAAATTTTTTTCCTTTTACCATGATCAAAAGGTTAATATTTGTTGTTTTTTTTAGGACATTTCCTATTGAGAGGAGGGGCAATATTATACTAAACTTATACACACTACACATATGCTAGGACTTGAACTCAAGAGATTTCATGGGGGAGCAATTGCTCCAAACCACTTGCGACACCTCGACCAAATTTTAACCATTTATTTAATCTATTTAATTCATTTATTTTATTTAGTTGTGAAATTACAATTTTGCCCTTGGGATAAGGTCACGTTATTCACTTTTCGATCCTTAAGTATTTTTGGAATTTTTGAGGCATTGTTGCATAGAGCTTGTCGATACGAGTTCGTAGACACGTAGTGGGCTCAAATCGGAGTTTTAACAAAGAAGTTACAGTCAACGGAAGTGCAGTGGCACAATTGTAAATATTTCAAAGTCAGAATTTTAAAAACCTAGCTCAGTCTCTCTCTCTCTCTCTCTCTCTCTCTCTCTCTCTCTCTCTCTCTCGGCAACGCACAGCCGGCACTTTGACTAGCGATATCTTCCTCCTCCGACCACCTCCGGCCACGAAACCACCTCCATTAGAACCAGCCCGGCTCCCTCTCTCCTTTCCTCCCCTTCTCCGACGAGCTCAGCCACTCCCTTGCCGGCGGTAGCTCAAAAAAGTCCGGTTTTCTTTGAAACTTTCCGGCATCGTTTCCGACAATTCTAGCCACCATTTTGTTGATCCAAGTATGTTTCTTCACTTATTCAATGTGATCTAGCTGATGGTTTGGTTGGTTAGGATCGATTTTGAAGTTTTGAAGCTCAATCTAGAATCTAAGTTTTGACCGGTTTTGGAACGCATTTTTCGGCCACTTCCCGGCCAAATTAAGGGTGGGCCCAAGAACAAAAGTTTCTCCCCTAGTTGTCATGAACACGTAGGTATAGGTATTGTCGGGTGTTTCGAGAATTTTTCGGTTGCTGGAATTTTATCAAGACACCCACGCGCTGACGGCGCATGTGGCGGCTCGTGGGCCATGGGGTGGTGACCCATTGTGTTCTAAAATGTTTCCCATATCGTCCCGAGTATGATGGTATGCTCAGATTTGAATTTGGTTATCGTTTGACGGTTGAACAGATTTACGCCTATTAGGCGATATCCAGGTTCGATATGTTCAGACTGTTGGATCGGCTCCATTTCCAAATATATTGTTCTCTGTACCTCTAGGATCGTATAGGAACTCACGGATAGAGAATCGGAGTCTCGGATACTCCGAATCAATGATTCAAAGATTACGTAAAAGGATGACCGTTCGATCGTGCAATCGAGAGAGATCCAACCGTTCGATTGAGATCAAACTTGCAGAATGTGTTTAGTAGACTTGGTTGAACTCATAGAAACTTTCGGATCTGAAATCGGAGGACCAAAGTTGGGAAGTTTGACCACTCGGTTGACCGAGAGTCTTCCGAGGTTATTTCACTTTTTAAAATGCGTAGTTGGACCTTAGAAACTCCTCGTTCGTTGTACACACACCTTGAGTCCCGGGAAAACTAAGAGTTTGCTTTAAAGTTCTCGTTTCTTTAATAGGTACTCATGCTCAGCATGCTCAACAAGCAGGACCCTCTTAGGGTCACGCGGCTTCGGACTTTCTGTGAGTGGACTTTGTTTTTAAATAAGAATTATTTTCAAAATTGGAAAGTTATGCATATATACATATATAAATTGGAACATTTTGACTGTTGAAACTTTAATATTGTTTTAACACTGCTTTTATGGTATTTTGTGGAATCATTGGCTTGTTTATGGATACTTAAAGGGTGTGGTTATTTTGGGTTGACTTATTGTTATCTTGACAGCTATTATCTATACTTTAAATATGTATATCTTGGGATTTGTGTATTTGATACAAGTGATGTCTGGTTGTCTAGGGATGTGTTGGGTTCATGGGATTGTTGGAAAGTGGTTATGAAATGGGATTTGGGTTGTGGTTTATGTTAGTCTAGAGTCCTTTTAGCACTAGCCTATGTACCTTCCCGACACTTGGATACTTGGATATGTCGGAACCCGGGCACCCTTAACGGGGTGTTTCGTAGACCCTTAGCGGGGTAGTCTGTGCGGGTAGGACTTGTCACAGGCGTACGAGTATTGAGGATTCTGCTCTACGTGCTGGTGAGCCCAATCCCCCTGTTGGACGGCTCATTCCCTAGCCACATGGTTAATTGAAAATTCTTCCATGTGGTCTAGTCAAACAATCCCCCGGTTGGATTGTTTCCCCGGTACAAGTTTGGTAGTGGTCTTACCTATATATATATATATACCTTGATTCTTATTTATTGGTGAGGATCCTTCCTTGCTCGCTGTGCCAACGGGCACGCGTTTTGGGTGAGAGTGGTTTGGGAAAAAGGGAAAAGTTTTGAGTGGGTTTGGGTATTAGTATATACCATTACGGGATATAGGTTTTAGCTTGGTTTTAATTTAACTATATATTTATATATCGGTTTTCAATGCATGTTTTGGCATCGTTTTATTAAAATGGTGGGGTTAGTACATTGATCATAATTATGTTGAAACTTGTTTTGTCCACTCACTATTTTCTGTTTTGCGCCCTCCAGGCAGTAGCTTGATCTGAGCCGAGCAGGCGAGCCAAGACTTGTACTTATGAGCCCTGAACTTCTGTAATGCAACCTTTATTTGTTTTTATTTATGTCGAACATTTGTTTTTGGTTGTAAACTGAGCTTCCTTAGAACTGCCTGTTTTCATCCATGTTAGGGTTGGATGTAAGGCCGGAGGCCTACTCTATAAACTGTGTGTTTTTGTATTGTGTGTGTTGCCAGTTGGGATTGTTTTATTGTGTTTTGACAAGTTGAAATTTTTGGAAAAAGTCAGTTTTTCAGGGGAGACTTTGCCGAAATTTCGATAGAAGGTCTCGAACCTCTTTTCTTTTGTTTTTGGGAAGGAGGATATTGTTAGTAAGTGGGCCTGGCATCAGTTGGATGTCGGAAAAACCACATGGGTCGTCACAGATTCCGAGGAATTCGGGGCGGGTCCTGTCACCACTACACTAGAGGGTCCTTTACTAATATTTGGATTTTCTACTTTCTTAGCAATTTTGTCAATATAACAATGTTATTTCTATCCTAAATTTTTTTTGAGAATTTTTACACTAAGACCCCTTGGGGTAAAAATTCTGGATCCGCCACTAGATGCAAGTACTGGACATGAATTGTAGATACTAACTATGAAATCTTGTATGTTGGGCTCAACTATGCAGCCACAGTAACGAGAACAGAGGGAAAAGACGGCAGAGGAGAAGATCGAAGGGGAGGGCTAGCAACAGGTTTTTCTATATTTAAATTCAAGTTTTAATTTTCTTTTTATTTTTGCTAAAAAAATTAATTTAATTTTTAAATATATGAAATCTACATTGCACTATATTATTAGATGTGTGGCCCCACATATATGTCACATCAGTATTTTAACAGAAAATATGATGGAAACCGACAATAGAGACCATTTTGATGTGTGGAAGATAACCTTAAGGACCATTAATATCACAAAAAAAACATTAAGTACGAAAGACGATAATTTCGCAAACTTCAAAAACCATTTATTATAAAAAGCCTTCTGTAAATGTTGTAACATATATGATCACTATGTTTTACGATTCATAGAGGCTAAGATACATCATGCGTGGCTACATGGCCCTCCTAGTGCTTTTTGTGGTTGTGCATGCGTACTGAGATAAACAACAGAACATATAATATAGAAAACAAAGCACGGGATGCATGTCGGCGATTGTGGATTTTAGTTTTGTTTTTCAAGAGTATGACTTTGTTCAGCCAACTACAAAAGCATAAATATATATGCATGTGATAAACAGAATAATAAAGCATGTAGTAACAATTTTTTTTTTAATAAGAAAGCATATCTTGAGCTCAATTAATGAAGGACAAGAACGAGTACAATAATGACGTGGATGAGGAGCTTCATAGTTAGGAAAGAGACACTTATTTATTGGTACCTGTTTCCTAAAAGCTTGTGAAGCCTAATTATTAGATCTACTTCATCCTCTTCAAACTCTCCTCTCTTGATATTTGGCTTCAAATAGTTCAACCACCTTAGTCTACAGCTCTTCCTGCACCTGTTCAACCCTGCATCCATGCGTAATGCAAAAAAAATCCCGATGTGGGATAAGTCTCTCAACACCTCTCGACTCACGAGTGATATCATTTGAGTTAAACACATAGACAACATAAATAGTGAATAATATGGGAGCACTAGTGACTATTGAGCCTAGCTGGTGAAAGACAAAATTAAAAGCAACCAATTGGCAATAAGTGGAGAAGTTTAAGACCTTGTAAACATCACTAATTTAATTAAGGCTTCACTGCCTATTAAGCTCTAGCCATATATTAACCATCTATATCATATATCTCTCTTTGAGTTACATTTACATTAATACCTGCTTTGAAAGGAACTTGGTGCCACTTTCCTTCTCCATGATTCTCAATGGACTGCCTCAAAAGATCATCTTCCTCTCTAGTCCAAGCTCCTTTTCTCACACCCAAGTTATAGCCCTCCATCTTCTTGTTGGCCAGCGTTGTATGTTAGCAGCTAGTTTATCTTGTGCCTGCTAGTTCCTTCAAAGCCTCCGGAAGCCACCTAGCATTATAAATAAAAGGTCTCTAACGGTATGAAGATCAGATTAAAGTTTACAAGGCCAGTGACGTGCAATGTCTCGTATCCACAGAAGCAAAAATTGACAAGTTTAAGAGATTGCTACAATTCTCCATCAGAAATTAGCTACCAGTCACTATTAAAATATGTTTTCATGTAGGGCTTACCAAAAAAAAATGTTATATATATATCTAGCTAGTAAATTAATATGACACCACATTTTGACCTACTCTATAAATTATAATCCATCTCGTGATCTAAATCGTTCACTTTTTTAGATCTTCATTAACAAAAGTTCACTCAAACAGAAAAACGTCTAATATCTAACAAGGAAATGTTCAAAATAACAATTAAGAGCCACCGATTAAAATAAGAGCCTGAAAATTGAAGGGTTCTGATTTCACACATTCTGGAGTAGACAAAATCCACGTAGCTAGCACTGTATGAACTTACTAACTTGTCAGTGCCCGACAGTTGTTGTATATGAGTATATATGGCTGCAATTTCTAGGTGATCAGGAAAGTGAATTTTTCAGGGCATAAAATTCTCTAATTGTCAAAGCACATATCCTACGAATATGAATGCAGCATCGTGTATCCTTTTGCTACACACATCTCTTGAATCCTGCGTTAGAGTGTTCGACTGGCTCCTCCCAACACCCTTCCCTCAATGTTTGTTTGTGATGAGAAAAAACCTAAAATTCGGGCAGAAGTACACCTAGCATTATTTGCTCAATTATTGGCCTGTGTACGTACTTGACCAATTTCTTCAAAGCGGGTCTATATATTATCAAGTGAACGAGACTAAAGTGGATTGATAACAATATTTATGATGGTCAGAGAAAGAACAAAGATAATCACAGCCAAGAAAATGAGAGAAACCATCAATTAATTGTCTCCGTTAAATTTACAATGCTAATTAAAGGATAGTATTTGTACTCTCATCAAAGCTTAACAGTCTAACTTTTGACTTTTCAGCCTTTAAAGTTTTTAGGATATTTTGGGAAACATTTATTAGATTTCCCTTTTTGTTTTCTAATTAGCTTTCTTAGCAAGTTTAGGGATTCTCATTAGTTTTCCAAGCAAGTCTATGGGTTCTCTTGTATAAAAGGAATGCATTGGAGCATCTTGAATTATTCTTCTTATTTTCAATCAAAGACCTTTGAGTTTTACTCAATGTTATGGTGGATTCCAGTTTGTTGGTGGATTCCGACATTGTTACTTTAGGATTATCGTTCGATCTCCCTATCCCATATATCTCGTTGCGTCAGTTGGTATCAGAGTAGGTTTTTGCCTGACTCTAAGTGCCTCCAATGGCTCGTCCTGACGAAGAAGATAAGACCTGTGGAGACGGGGAACTAATCACTCATGATGAATTCAATACAACAATTGAGGGTCTATGTCAGATGATCCTGACCTTGGGAAACCAAGCACGACCAAACGAAGATAGAGGAGAAGACCGGCGTAACGAACGACATCCCCCACGACGCCCTTGTCAAGACGATAGCGATGCAGAGTTGGAGGAAGAAATTCATGACGATCATGCCCAACCCAATAACCAACGCCAATAAGACTATCGCATGAAGAATGAAATTCTATATTTCAATGGGCACTTACAAGTTGAAGATTTCTTGGATTGGCTTGTTGAAGTGGAGAGGTTCTTTGAACTTATGGAAGTTCCCAAGGCGAAAATGGTGAAGCTAACAATTTTTCGTCTCAAAAGAAGTGCTGCAGTATGGTGGGATCAATTATAGAAGAAACGCCAAAGATAAGGCAAAGCTCATGTGCGGACTTGGCGAGGGATGAAGCAATTAATGATGGATAGATTCCTCCTGGCAAACTTTGAGCAATATTTGTACCGTATTTACCATAATTGCATCCAAGGCTATAGGACGGTGGCAGAGTATACATCTGAATTTTTGCGTCTTGCAGAACTTAATAGCCTAGATGAAACTGATAGTCAACAAGTGGCAAGGTACATGAATGGGCTTAAACCTTCCATCCAATATCGAATTGGGTTGCAGACTTTCTAGACCGTTCAAGAGGCCAATAGCATGGCCCTCAAGGCAAAGCTTATGGAGAACGAGAGACGATCGAGTTTTGGCAATTTTCAAAAGAAATTTGTCGATTCATTTGTCCCTGCAAAAGACAAAGGTAAAGAAGTTGCACAAGTTCCTAGGAATAATAATACTAACAAATAGCAGGGCACAAAGGGAGCAGCAAAAGCCAGTAGCCGCAATGGGGATAAAGGTTGTTTTCAGAGACCGAATCCTTATGCAAAACCTTATAGAGATCACTGTTATCGTTGTGGCAAACCGGGCCACAAATCCAACGATTGTCCTAATTGTTGACTTGGTTGAAGCGAATGAGGATAACAATGAGGATCATGGTGCTGATGAAGAGTATGAAGGAGCTGATTTCGCCTATGAGGAAGGCGACCAATTAATTAACCTAGTTTTGCAGTGGTTGTTACTCGCAGCAAGACAAGAGGAAAGTAAGCGGCATAAGATCTTTTGATCTCTTTGTACCTTCAACAAGGTGTGCAGTTTAATTATCGGTGATGGCAGCTGCGAGAATCTCATATCCAAAAAAGTAGTGAATTATTTAAAGTTTCCAATAGAGAAGCATGAATCACCTTATTCCTTGAGATGGGTGAAGAGAGAGCCTTCAGTTCAGGTGATAGAAGTTTGCAAGGTACCGCTGTCGATTGGTAAGCATTAAAAGTCCAAGGTTCTTTGTGATATTATTGATATGGATGCTAGTCACATTTTGTTGGGTAGACCTTGGCAGTTTGATACAGATGCCACTCATAAGGGACATGATAATGTGTATATTTTCAATTGGGGCTCTCATAAAATTGCTATTGCTCCCGTGAACGACTTTGGCAAACCTGAGAAACCAGCCGCGAATTCCAGTTTCCTCACCATAGCTAGAAATGAACGTAACTGTTTAGAAGACGTTAAAGATGCAGAAATATTTTATCATGTGGTGATTAAAGGGTTGTTAGCTGTCGTACCTGAGAAAGTTGAAATGCCTAAAAAAGTGTAGAAAATTTTGTAGGGGTTGAAGGAGTTGATTGCTGATGACCTACCCAACTAGCTACCTCCCAGGGATAGATTGATTTGGTGCCTGGAGCAAGTCTCCCCAATCTGCCACATTACCGCATGAGTCCCAAGGAGAATGACATTCTACGAGAGAAGATAGAAGAGTTGCTGCAAAAAGGGTTTATCCGTGAGAGCATGAGTCATTGTGCAATCCCAGTATTGCTGGTGCCCAAGAAAGACAAAACATGGCTTATGTGTGTTGATAGTAGGGCAATCAACAAAATTACTAACAAATACAGATTTCCAATACCACGGTTGGAAGACATGCTGGATGTGTTGGAGGGTTCTAAGGTGTTTTCGAAGATAGACCTTCGAAGTGGTTACCATCAGATTCGCATCAAGATAGGTGATAAGTGGAAAACTGCGTTCAAAAGCATGGATGGCTTGTACGAGTACTTTTATGCCCCTTTTTTTTTTGCTTATCAAATGCACCAAGCACTTTTATGCGCCTTATGAACCAGGTTCTTTGTCCTTTTATTGGTTCTTTTGTTGTGGTATATTTTGATGATATTTTGATTTACAGTCAAACCAAAGAAAAACATTTAGAGCATTTAAAACTGGTCCTTCAAGTTTTGGAGGAAAATCAACTTTTCATCAACTTGAAAGTGTAATTTTTACACCAATAAATTACTCTTTCTGGGCTATGTTGTTGGCGAGGATGGCATTTAGGTGTATGACGTGAAGGTGCGAGCTATTAGTGATTGGCGTACCCCAAGAACAGTAAATGAGTTGAGAAGCTTTCATGGGTTATCTACCTTTTATCGAAGGTTTGTTCGTGATTTTAGCACCATTACTGCACCCATCATTGAATGTTTAAAGCAGGGAAAGTTTCAGTGGGGTGATGAGCAAGAGAGGAGTTTCGCCCTCGTTAAGCACAAGCTGTGCACCGCCCCGGTCCTAACCGTTCCCAACTTTGAAAAGATATTCGAGGTCGAATGTTATGCAAATAGGGTGGGAGTAGGTGCAGTTTTGTCTCAATAGAAGAAACCAGTAGCCATTTTCAGTGAGAAACTTAGTGAAGCTTGCGAAAAATGGAGTACTTACTAGCAGGAATTTTATGCAGTTGTTCATGCTTTGAAATAGTGGGAGCACTACTTGGTGCAACGTGAATTTGTACTCTATATAGATCACCATGCCTTGAAGTTCCTTAACAATCAGAAATCTATGAGTAAGATGCAAATAAGGTGGAGTACCTTCCTGCAGAAATTCCCTTTTGTGATATAAATCAGGTACCCTTAATCGTGTGGCAAATGCTTTGAGCCAAAGAGCAAACATGCTAGTTACCATGGCTCAAGAGGTTGTGGGATTTGAGTTCTTGAAGGAGTTGTATGAAGTCGATGAAGACTTTAAGGAGATTTGGTCCAAGTGTGTTCGCAACCAACCTGTTACAGATTTTCACATCACTAATGGTTATTTGTTTAAGGTCAACAAACTCTGTATTCCTGAGACATCCTTGAGGGAGAAGCTAATTCGAGATTTACATGTTGGCGGGCTGAGTGGACACTTGAGAAGAGACAAAACAATTGCTAGCATGAAGGAGCGATATTATTGGCCACAATTGAAAAAGGACATGAGAAAGATCGTGCAAAAGTGCTACACTTGTCAGGTGTTTAAGGGTCAGTTTCAAAACACTAGTCTTTACATGCCTTTGCCTTTGCCTAATGAAATTTGGTAGGACCTTTCCATGGACTTCGTGTTGGGACTCTCCTGTACACAATGGGGAGTAGATTCTGTTTTTGTTGTTGTTGATAGGTTCTCCAAGATAGCGCACTTCATCGCGTGCAAGAAGACGAATGATGCTGATAGCATAGCCAAATTATTTTTCAAGGAGGTTGTTCGTTTGCATGGCGTGCCCAAATCCATCACCTCTGATTGTGACACCAAGTTCCTGAGTCACTTCTGGGTTACTTTATGGAAGATGTTTGGAACCGCCCTTAATCGCAGTAGTGCCTCACATCCCCAAACTGATGGCCAGATAAATGTTCCTAATAGAACTTTAGGTAACATGATCCGTAACATTTGTGGAGACAAACCCAAACAATGGGATAATTCATTGCCTCAAGTGGAGTTTGCTTACAATAGCACTGTTCACAGTGCCATAGGAAAATCACCTTTCATTTTGGTTTACACTTTAGTTCCTAACTATGTGATTGATTTAGTGGAGCTACCCAAGGCCCATGGTGTAAGTACTGTAGCTGAGCATATGGCAGAAATGTCCAGGCCAGGATGAATGAGGTCAAGGAGAGGTTGGAGAAAACCAATGCTAAATACAAAGCCACCGCAAACAAACATAGAAGAGTTAAGGTGTTCAATGAAGGCGACTCTGTCATGGTCTATTTGAATAAGGAGAGGTTTCCAGTGGGTACTTATCGTAAGTTACAGCCCCTCAAATATGGTCCCTACAAGATTGTAAAGAAGATCAACGATAATGCTTATGTTGTAGACTTGCCCCCATCCATGGAGATTTCAAGCACTTTCAATTTTGCTGATCTGTATGCATTACATGAAGATGATTCGCTCTATCCTGAAGAAACTCGGGGTCCAATTCTTCCAAAGTGGAAGGAGCTAAATTTCGTATCATATATCCAAAAACAAGAAGCATAAATGAATGAAGAACACTCAAAGACTAGAGTCCAGGTTCACCAAAAAAATAAACACCAGAGACCAGGCTTTGAATTTTCTTTCCCTTTGTAACCTCAAGTTATGCATTCATTATTTCTCCGCATGAAGACTAGGGGCCAAGCTTGTGGGATATGGACCATGACATGAACTCGTACTTTACCAATTGTTGCTTAACCTTCTCAAACTCATTCATCATCTGCCTCTACAAAAGAAACAAAATAAAGCAATGTCAAATATGTACTTGTATAAATATGTATATACAGAGTAATACAAATGACAAATTGGTATTAATGTGTACCATCTTTGATTTGTTCTATTGGAACCATCACTTTCCTTTTACTGCTTTATATGCAGATGCACAAAAGCACAAACAAGCCCAATTTAAACTCTCCTACTTACGATCAAGAAAATACAAACTTAAACTCAAAGCAGACTAATTTTCTTATAAAAATGGAGTTCATAATATTGTTTTTCGTCTCAATTTCATTTGCGACTTATAACTCACATGGCATCCAAAATTTCAGGCAGTGCATGAAAACTCAATCAAGTTAACTCCAGAAAAATGAGAGGACAACAATATAGAATTATGACAGAAGCTGATCAAGTAGATTCTTAGGGAAATTTCAAGTCGAAGGCAAATAGCTCGAAGAAAAAAAAAATGAGGCAATGAAATTGGAAAATTAATTCATGTCAGCTAATCTGAAGACTGTAGCATACGGAGAATATAAGATATCGTCATATATACAAATATAACTCATCAAAAGCAAGCACTTGGTAAACTGGGGGAAGTATGACGGAAGTAATGAATGTGTTGGCGAGTCCTGACTTAATTAGGATTTTGGTTCCTTACTATGTTGGGATTTTAGTTACTTACCTATTTGTCTAGTCCAATAAAATTAAGATTTATTTCCTATTGTAATTTAGATTTATTTCCTATTTTATTTAGGGTTAACACATCTTTGTACTTGTATAAATACCTCCATATTGGAGAAGAATAATAATATGAGCGTATACGAGCATATCTGAAAATATTCTACCCACTTTATTATTTGACATGGTATCAAGAGCCTAATTCCGATCCGGTGATAACCTCTGCCAAATTGAGAGTCGTTGGCACTCCTCATTCCTAACCCATCATGGGTCTTCATCTTGTATAGTCACCATCTTTGGTTCATCCTCTCATATGTGTTTTCACCGCACCTAGCCTTCACATGCTTCTTTGCTACTGTTCCAAATTTTTTATTTTTTCATCTTTGTATGCCAGATGGTCTTTCTTGATGTCTCAGCTTCTCTATCTTTGAAACTTCATAACAAGTCTCTTTACTCCGTGAGCCTCGTCACCGCTCACCGAGCCGTTGCTTTACTCCATGAGCCTCGTCATTGCTCACCGAGCCGTTGCTTTCCTCCGCGAGCCTCGTCAACGCTCGCCGAGCCATATCTGCCGTGATTTCTACCTCTGTGTTACAGACTTGGTATCACATCCCAAGTCAAGCTTCCAATTAATTTCCAGGCCCGTTTGGCATCTGCAATCCCATACCATACCAACCTAAAACCAATTCATTCAAAGTTATCCCGACCAATCCACACTGTCGTTGTTCCCTTTGCACAGCTACTTACTCTCTCTATGTTGCCGGCATTGTCCCGGCTTCTTGTCTTGCCCATATCCCACATGCACTCTGTCTTCCACTTGTTTCACTTTTTATATTCAATATTCTATGTTCTCTCTCTGCCCGCCAACACCTTTTGTGATTAGCTCTATCTCTTGAGCTCTCTCTGTCTTTTCTTCTCTTTCCCACATGCTGGATGTCTTGTCTTTTTTTTTTTTTTATCCTTTATTTTATTGACTTGTTTTGCACCATATGGCTCTTCCTTTAGTTGACCTCTCGCATTTGTCAACATCACCTACCCTATCTATACAAATTCATCCACCTCCCTACCACCTTCCCATCTTGCATTTGTTTCTGCCACAAGACTGGCATGCTTGAGTCTCTTTACTATTATTTCAATTTCTCTTCTTCCAAATCTCGACCCTTTACCAGTGTCGGATTTGAGAGGGAGTGTTGCAACTTTATTTGGGTGTTACTTTCTCCAAATCTCGACTCTCATACATCGTCGGATTTGAGGGGGAGTGACACCGCTGCTCATCTATTCCGCTGCAATTTAACCACCTATCTGCCATGGCTGATTCTACTACATCTCCGTGTTAGTCAGTGCATGTTTCTCAAGTACCATTGATCATATGGCTCCATCGACCCCTTCTCTTCAGGGGGAGAGGGGGAGTGAAGAGAAGTTGTCTCTGCTGTTGCTGGTGCCAATGCCTTGTATTGCTATTGATGATGCCTGTTATGTCTCTGCCTTGTTGCTCTTATTGGTGCCAGTATTGTTGCTCATGCCTTTGCTGGTGTGTTTCCGCTGTGGTCATGCCCGTTGACCTTGTCTCTACTGTTGCTGGTGCCAATGCCTTGTATCGTTGTTGATGATGCATGTTATGTCTCTGCCTTGTTGCTCTTGTTGGTGCCAGTATTGTTGCTCATGCCTTTGTTGGTGTGTTTCACCTGTGGTCATGCCCGTTGACCTTGCCTTTGGCTTTGCCTTTCTTTGGCTTTGCCTTGCCTTACCCTATTTGTTAGGGTTTGGCTTTGCCTTGCCATGCCTTACCTTACCCTATTTTTAGGGTAAGGCTTTACCTTTGTCATGCCTTACCCTATTTTTATGGTTCTCTGCCATGCCTTGCCACCTTGCCTTTGCTTGGCCTTTATTTGCCTTATCTTGCCTTACCCTATTTTTAGGGTTTGGTTTCTGCCTTATCTACTGCTGTGCTCACAGGGCTTCTGTGTTTTGCCTTATCTTTTGCCGTGTTCACAGGGCTTCTGTGTTCTGCCTTATCTGATGCCGTGCTCACAGGGTTTCTGTGTTCTGCTATGTGCCCTATTTTTTAGGGTTTGCTCTTGTGTTTCCGCTGCGAACTTTGCTTTAGTTTGTCACTTGTTTCACTCATGGTTGACAAAAAGACCTTCTCTACAATTGGTGCTTCTCAAGTATGGTGTTCTGCGACTCGCTTGTCAAGTTGGGCATGCAAAACATCTTTGCCCCAACTTGAGGGGGAGTGTTGGCGAGTCCTTACTTAATTAGGATTTTGGTTCCTTACTATGTTAGGATTTTAGTTACTTACCTATTTGTCTAGTCCAATAAAATTAAGATTTATTTCCTATTGTAATTTAGATTTATTTTCTATTGTAATTTATATTTATTTCCTATTTTATTTAGGGTTAACACATCTTTGTACTTGTATAAATACCTCCATATTGGAGAAGAATAATAATATGAGCGTATACGAGCATATCTGAAAATATTCTACCCACTTTATTATTTGACAGAATGTACCCTTGCTTTTCTTTTAGCCATTTGTCAATGCATTCCATATGAAATTCATCAACACGGGAGAACTCTTATTTTATATCCTCCATCATACTCAGCCAAGGAAATTAACACCTGCTCATAGGACCAAACTCAGAAAACAAGAGACTTAATTAGAATTAAAACATTGCTTCATAAAAAATAAAAAATAAAAAATTTATAATGGGGATATAATATGTATAGATACTTTCAAGTTTGAAAACCTGTAAATCCTCAATCAATGTGTCAAAATAAATCATGTAGAACGAGGACTGAAGTTGTATAAAAAGGTACTTTGAGGTTGGAATGAACACTGAGAAATGATGTTGCTGAGCTACTCTAGCCATCAGTTGTTTTACCATTTTACTTGAGTTAAACTAATTTGGTCCCTAAATTAGATATTTATGTTGACCACCGAATAAGTTCAAATTAAACTTTTAATAGATGTGGCCCCAAATCGGGGTCCAATCCAGTACACAGTTTGTCCATGGAGCTGGCCTTAGTATAGATACGCAACACAGACTAGTCAACCACAGACACCACAGAAGTATGCAATACAATTTACTCGCATTCAATTTCTACACAAAACTAATCTTTTAGATTGATATAGCCATTCATTGCAAACTGAAATTTCATAGCCATGAGAATAATGCCAAGAGGAAGAGTATCATATCACCTCAGAATTGGAAAACATCTAATGGACGAGGAAAAGCAAACCTACTAACCACAAGACTGAAAGGCCTTACTGCTCAAGCTTGATCAATGCACATCTACATGGAAGTTAACCCATGAATTGTCTTTTTTCTGTTCTCGGCATTGGCTTTGCGCCATTTATGTTTTAACAGCATACATGAATTGTCTAAATCAAAAACTTCAAACTGCAGGTCCGAATTATAGGCAGTAAATTATGACTTAATAAAAAATAGCAATTGGAGTTGGATCTGGGGAGCTGAAAGCATCACATGGCTCAAAAAAACCAAATCAGGGGACCACGTACAACAAAGGCAGTAGTGCTAGCTAGTACTGCAGGGCATGGCATGGGACATTTGGATGCAAATGCTAGAGATATAGACCCTTTCTTTTAGGTAAATGAGGAAGAGGAAGCCGCAGCAGAACCTGTCCCTGTGAAGTATGTGAGGAGGATGGCATTGGCAAATTGGCAAACTGGCACGTTTATGGCAGGGAAGACATGATTATTAATTGGAAGAAACAAAAGAAACATAGTAATAATACTAAAACATATTAGTTTTGGTTTTTTTCAATCTAACTATACAATTTCACTACTGTCTGCACAACTAACAGATTATGTTCCAAACCAAAGGGACATCAGCAAGACTAAATTTGATTGCTCTAAAATAAAAAGAAAGAAAGAAAATTATATTGCAGACCAAAGGGACAACAAAGGGACAACAACAAGGATACATATAGATAGTAGCAAACAGTTTTACGTGGATAATGGTAACAATATTTTGAAGCAAATATACCTCTTCACCAAAAAGCAAGATTTTTAGCTATCCATACCTCTTGACAGAATGTAGCCTCTTAAGCAAGTATTTCAAACTGAAACCTACGGCAAAACATAAAACAAACTCTGTTAGACACCATAAAATTTCAAAAAATAGCAAAAATAGTACAAAACAGTTAATTTTCCAAATCTCTGCCAATACCATGGCCTGTTGCTAACCAAATCCCTAAGAAGACCCATCAGTTTCTCATAATCTTGGAGACTCAAAATTAACCAAAAGCTTCTCCAATACTTAACAAACATTCTCTTCTAAAATTGCAGACTAGCAAAGAAATCCTCTCATTTAAGTTAATTGAGAAAACAAAAAGGATCCCACTAGAGAACAAGCAATGTACATATGATTTTCAATTTTAGAACACTATAATCATTTAAAAAGTACAAAAAAAAAAAATGAAGCAGCTAGATAATTGATTTTCCGAAAGAAAAACATAGCAAAAGACTTAATTTTGGGAGAGGTTGAGACCAAATTAGTCTCCAAACTCAAAATAGCATAAGCCTCTGCCCTTAATTTCAATGAGCATCACAAATATCCAAGGTAAAGCCCCAACATAAAACCACATAGCCTTATATCTTCTGTCAAAATTAGTAGCATATATTCAGCTTTCAACATAATGCCAAGCAACAGACTCAAGGTTAGACATGAAGGAATAAGCTGATGCAGCGCGTAATAGCAAGAATGATGAAGAATACGAAAGAAAACAATAAACCTTCAATCCTTGTTGATTCTCTTGATCAGAATAACCAAGAACAAAGGGGTTCTATGCCTTGTTGATCCCAGCGGAATACCAAGTTGATAGGAAAATAGAGAGAATTCTCTAAGTTTAATATACAACGTCAAAACTGTCTTACAATTAGCTACAACATACCTTTTATACTCAGGGAAAACAAACCACACTCCAAACCCTAGTTGAAATAGGAAAACAAACTTACCAACTAAAACAAACTCCCAATTCTAATTGAAATAGGAAAACAAACTTACTTCCTAAACCAAACTCCCAATTCTAATTCAAATAGGAAAACAAAAATATTTGCCTAAAACAGATTCCTAGAACATTAATTACGCATCTTGCACCTGTCAAACTGAAACAGTAAATTATGAGCGATGCGTGCTGCATCATCCTCCCCTGGTTGAGAAGAATTCGTCCCCGAATTCAAATCTTCCTTGTCAGAACTATCACCATGGTAAGGAAAGAGATGTTTGACATTGAACACATCGGCAGTACGTAGATGACTAGGAAGCCTGAGGTGGTAATGTTTGATCACATTACTTCAAATTATCTCCCACCAAACTTCTTAGTAAATTTCCAAGGAATCGATTGACAACTTCAGTTTGCCCATCAGTTTGAGGATGGTAGGCACTACTAAAATTTAATTTTGTATTAGCAAGCTTCCACAAGCACCTCCAAAAGTGGCTAAGAAATCTTGTGTCTCTGTTGGACGTAATAGACGTAGGCAACCCATGGAGTCGATACACTTCTCGAAAGAAAAGCTGAGATACATTGATTGCGTCTTTGCATGGGATAAAATGAGCCATCTTAGAAAATCGATCAACAACCACATAAATAAAATCCACACCTCGTTGCGTACACAGAAGCCCTATAAAAAAATCCATGCTTAAATGTTCCCATGGCTCATTTGGAATTGGAAGCAGCATGTACAACCCTACATTAGTTTGCAACACCCTTAGATAACTGGCACACCCTAGAACTCTCAACAAATTTGGTCACTTCACGACGGATACTAGGCCAAAAAGAAGAATTCTTCACTAGCTGGATTGTCTTATCTCTCCCCATATGGCCCTTGTTATGCAATTAATGAAAAATCTTCAGGCTTGTTAGATTCAAGGATGCATAACTGATTTCCTTTAAATAAAAGCCATCATGTATCATAAAATCAAAATGTACACCCGCTGCCACGTCATGTATGATAGGAGCAAAATATGGGTCTGTAGCTATTAAATCATGCAAGGAATCAAAACTCAACACATGGCTCCTCATGGTCATGATAAAATTGGCTCTACGACTAAGTGCATCTGCTACTCGATTCAAAGCGCCTGACTGATGCTTAAGAACAAAGGTAAATTGCTGCAAATATGATGCCCATTTAGCATGGCGAGCAAAGAGTTTATCTTGTGAATTAATATGCTTCAAGGCCTCATGATCAGTAAACAAAATAAATTCATTATGAGCTAGATCTGGCATTGGTCACTAGACTTCATTTAGCAAATGATCAACCTGATCTTGCAAAGATCTGGGATTCCTTTTAGATTTTGAAGACAACCCGCACCTGTGACAAGTCGGAACAAACTTAGGTTTTTTGACTACCTGCTGAACATCAAGAGGTGCAATGGCTGGAGTTTTTGACTTGACAAACATAGTGGTAGAGCTGGAAAACTTAGAATCAAAATGATTAAATCCAAGACCACCTTTGTCCCCATGAAGTTTTCCCATATTCAACATTTTGTCAATTTTTGTGGCACCAATGGCCATAGATATAATCTTACTTTTTGATTCATTCAATTCACCTAGGAGCTGTTTGTTTGAGTTCTGGAACCCAATGTTACTCTCCTTGAGCACACTAACTTGATTTTCAAGATTACTCCTAATTGACACAAGTACAACAATTTCTTTTTCTAGAGACTCAAATTTGTCACTCAACTCCTTTTTGGTTTCTTTTAAGATGAGAAGGTCATGTTGAAGTTCTTGGTTATTGGCCTCAAGTTTAAGACTCTCTTCTTTCAAGGAAAAAGTCTCTTTGAACAATCATATTTTCTTCCTAATGACTCGTATGACAGGTCATCAGATTCAAAATCAGAATCATCAGACACAGGCTGCACAGAGGCAACGAAGGCAACCTGTTGGTCTTCATTATCAGAGGAAGATGAATCCTCTTGAGACACTTCACTTTCACTCTCACTCCAACTCACTTTCATGGCGTTGTCCTTTCCTGTGGAGTATTTTTTCTGATTGTTTGCACAATCAGCAGCATAGTGACCAATGCCTCCACATGTGAAGCACTTGACAGATTTTCTAAAGTCTTTAGTGAAAGGTTTGACATCCTTGTTTCTCTCATTAGACCGATCAGTTGATGGTCTAAACTGTCTCTCACTACCAGAGCTACCTTCTCTAGCAAACTTTCCCTTATCCTTAAGAATTCTCCTAAATTTTTTGATAAACAAGGCCATTTCATCCTCAAAATCTGAGGATTTTTCACCACCGTTCAGAGAAGAAACATGCACTCCTTGAAGTGCAACACTTTTTGATTTTTTAGTGTCATTTTCTTCCATATTCAACTCCATCTCATAGGTTTTTAATTTTCCTACAAGCTTGCCAAGCTTAATTTCATTTAAGTTTTGGACCTCCATGATTGCGGTTTTCTTTGCTCTAAATCTAGATGGTAGAACACGAAGAATTTTCTGAACAACAAGAAGCTCTTGAATAGGTTGACCAAGACTCATGGCTTCATTTGTGATCATTTCTACTCTCCCATAGAACTCAGAAATAGACTCAGTTTCAGACATCCTAAGTTCTTCAAATTGTGCAAGCACCATCTGAAATTTTAGGGTTCTAACTTGGTCATCCCCTTCATGAACCACCCTTAGTTTATCCCAAGCCTTTTTAGCATTTGGAATGTGTTGTATATGTGCAAACTGTGTGCTAGACAAAGCTGTAACTAAGGCATTTCTGGCCTTCTTGTTTGCATATGCAGCAAACACCTCTGCTTCAGTCCATTCAAACCTAGGCTTGGGCACAACTTCACCCTCAACAGTCTTGACCGGAGCAACCCACTCTTTTGTGAGATACACACTTGCATACTCATCAAGAGCATCAAGAAATATCTCAAATTTTTCTCTCCATGCAGCATAGTTATTTCCGTCAAAATAAGGTGGTGAGTTGCAAGATCCAGCAACTCGATCCCTTTCCATAGTGAGTACACCTAAACACCAAAACAAATCCTAGGATCTCTCTATTTGTGTTAAGAGCTGTTGCTCTGATACCAATTGAAATTGATACTTAGGTGACAAGGGGTAAATTTAACTAAACAAACAAGACACAACAACTCAACAATCAAGAGAACACACAAAGCATGCCACAAAGTACCTGCAGCCCTAGAAGATTACTAGTGACAACCTAGGCACTCAGAAGGACCCATCAATCTAGGCATCCCCTGTGCTAGCAACAACTATGGTGAAAGTGTGTGAAGTCATCATTATCAAGTAAATAGCAAACAGCAGATAGAGATGACTAGTCAACCACCAAGAACACAAACCCAGAAAAATTACAGATATGCAAAACAGATTTTGTTTACCCAGAAACCCACCATTGGGAAAAACTGGAAGTCATCAACCGACTAGGCAATCCACTAAGTAGAAAAAGATTCTTACAAAGGAATACAAGCAAGCTCAAGCAAAACCTAGATCTATTTAGGAAAATGAGCTATACCTCCTTTGTGCAATCTTCTTCTCCAACTTAGCAAAGCTCGAAGCTCAGTTCTTCATGGCAATGGCAGCTCCTTCTCCAGCTCGATCATCCCATGGCACTAGCTAGCAAGCTCCAACTTAGAACGAAGTCAAAACTTTGGATTCAAGGGAGAAAGACCAATTTCTTCAAGAAACCATACTCTTGAAGAAATCAGTCACGAATCCGATCTAGATCTATATGAGAGAATGATTTAAATAGCTAGATGCAAATTCATATTTCAAAAGCAGTTTTTCAAAAAGAAATCAATTAGAAAAACTCATAGATGAAATATATGGTTTACTCTTGAGGAAGAAGAAGAGAAAGATGGCAAGCCAATCTTTCCAAAACTTCCACACAAAAGAGACGGCTTCCAAATGAGGGATTCACTTGTTTTTACAGACAAAAGAATCCCTTAGGTCAGACTGACACATGGCAGCAGAGAGAGAAAATAGAATAGGACAAAACAGATGGTTAACCAGCTGGAAATCGCACTGAGCAAAGATGACTAGTCATCTTTTATGAAAACAGTTTTAATGCATGATATGCAATGCATGATTTACCTTTGTCAAATTTCTTGAACCTCCATAGGATAGATGAGAGTTAAGAACACTTAGAGATGCTAATCTTAATCTAACCTTGAGCTTGATAAATACATATAAAAGTCCTATTACAAAAATGTCAAGGGAAGCCAAAAGAAATAATCAAAATTCATACATTAACAAATAGACAATTCCTGACTCCTTTGCCTCCTCCATAAATCTTCTCATTGACAACAAAGTACTGGATCCCTTTTCTTGAGTTCGTTTCGGAAACTGTTCTCTGGTAGCAAAAGTAACTTTAATATTTTTGAACATGAAGCCATATGTATTTTTCCTACCGTCATGCACAACAGCTCCATCAAACTCTCATGGTCTACCTAGTAAAATATGCCCTACATCCATCGACATAACATCACACCACACTTTATCTTTGTAGTTCTTTCCAATGGAGAAAGGAACAAGAGCCCTCTTAGACACAGTCACTTAAGTATTCTTTTGCAACCATGAAAGCTTATATGGCTAGGGATGTGGTTGTGTTTCCAAGCCTAATTTCTTAATGGCTTCTTTAGATATTACGTTTTCGCAACTTTCGGGGTCAATTACCAACTTGCATACCTTGCCAACAATAGTACAAGTGGACTGTAAAACATTATTGTGAAGCCAGCCATCACTACATTCAGTTTCACGATGAGTAAAATTGGTTCTTCTAACCACGAGCAATGGGCCATCATCCCTAGTCACATATTCCTCCATAACATCATTAGGTTCATCATCATAAACTGGACCATGTTCGAAATCATGATACTTTTGTAACTAATTTTAATCATGTTCAATGAATAAACCCTTACCAACTTTATCTCCTTTCTTGCATTCTGCCATACGATGTCCAGTTTCCCTGCACTTAAAACAACGAAAAATATTACGTTCGGGTCCCACAGTTTGTGCCTTGCCGGGGGGAGCACTCACAGATGAATTCGGGTTTTGAACTAGTGGAGTAGAAGCACGAAAAGAGGCTGAATTGCTTCCTCCACCACAGTTATTCGGGCTATTTCCAGACCAAGCCCTTTCGCTATTTGCCTTTCGACTCATATGTGTCTCCAATTGCAAGGCTCTTTGTTGCGCCTCTGCTACTGAGAATGGATCAAAGAGGTTCAAGGTATCTTGAAACTGCACCTTCATGCCCCCAATATATCGCAATGCAAACTGCTCATCTATCTTAGCAAGGTCACTTCTAGCCACTAACTCATAAAATTCGGTGGTATATTTAGCCACCATATGATTTCCTTGTCTCAAATTTTGAAGCTATTGATACACCAATTTTGAGTAATTGGGTGGTAGAAAGGTTGACAGTATATGCTTTCTCAATTTTTCCCAAGTTTCAATCTTCTCTTTTCCCTACCGCAAACGGGTTGCCTTGAATTGCTGCCACCACGCCAAAGCACGCCCACAAAATCTGGTCTTTACAAGGGAAACTTTTTTATTTTCAGGAACATCCTTAAACTCTAGTACCTCTTCTACAGAATTAAGCCAATCAAGAAAATTCTCAGGTTGAAGGCTGCCATGAAATTCAGGAATATCAATTCTCAAACCCGCTTCCCAACCCCTCGTGCCATAATTGTCATTGTAACAAATCTCGTCCATGTGATTGTCTTTGCTAAAAGGGTTTGTTTCATTCTCATAATCATCTTCTTCATGTTGCTGACGAACCATTAAAGTCTCCATCTGTCGGGTAAGGCGCTCAACTTGCTGTGCCAAACATTCAAAATTGTCTTGATCGTTTCCACCATGGCCCCTTCCACCACGTCCCCTCCTTGGCAGCATGGTAAACAAACCTGGCTTTGATACCAACTGATGCAGCGCGTAATAACAAGAATGATGAAGAATACAAAAGAAAACAATAAACCTTCAATCCTTGTTGACTCTCTATATGAGAATAACTAAGAACAAAGGGGTTCTGTGCATTATTGATTCCAGCGGAGTACCAAGTTGATAGGAAAATAGAGAGAATTCCCTAAGTTTAATATTCAATGTCAAAAACTGTCTGACAATTAGCTATAAAATAGCTTTTATACTTAGGGAAAACAAACCAAACTCCAAACCCTATCTGAATTAGGAAAAAAAACTTGATTCCTAAACCAAACTCCCAATTCTAATTGAAATAGGAAAACAAACTTACTTCCTAAACCAAACTCCCAATTCTAATTAAAATAGGAAAACAAAAATACTTATCTAAAACAGATTCCAAGAACATTAATTACGCATCTTGTGCCTATCAAACTGAAACAAGAAATTATAAACGATGCGTGTAGCATCATAAGCATATATTAGTTATCAACTTTCTATATAGAATCAACATGTGTGGTATCAAAAACAAAACTTTAAGACGACAAGGAGTTTCCCTCTTTTGGGCAAGGCTAATTCCCATATTTTATCATACATTCACAGAAGCAGCATATTTTCCTAATTCTGGAACAGAAATCTCACTGTCATTTTTTAACAAACAATGAATTTCGCATGTGCGTGAGAGAGATAACAGAATCAGGGTTCATTCGTAAGTGCCAGATCAAAATATGGAAAAATCCAAAACTAAAAACTAAAAAATTCAAAGAAACTAGCATTCATACCTAAAGAGAGGCAGTAGAAAGAAGGAAGTGGCAGAGAAGATTCTAGAGATTCTAGATAATTAGGGTCAGAGAGAAGGTGTCCATACCTGAAGAGAGGCTATCACATCCCAGGATCGCTCCGCTGTAGCACGATATTGTCCACTTTGGGCCCCCCTCTCTGCCCTCACGGTTTTGTTTCTGGGAACTCAGAAGCAACTTCCGAGTGGGTCACCCATCCTAGGATTGCTCTAGCCTCCAACTCGCTTAACTTCGGAGTTCCCATTACTCCGAAGCCAGTGAGCTCCCAAAAGGCCTCGTGCTAGATGGAGGCAGGCATGTACATATAAGGCACATTAACCCCCTCTCTGTTGGTTGATGTGGGATGTTACAGAGGCAGTAGAAGAAGTAAGTGGCTGAGGAGATTCTAGAAAATTAGGGGCAGAGAGAGCAGTGAATAAGTAACTCATGCCAAGAGAAATCATAGGGGAAGAGAGTTTGTATATGACTGGTCGTCGTCGGTGGACAATTGTTTTGTCGGCGCCGGAGCAGCAGTGGTATGTGCGATGCAGAAAGAAGGTATAGAGAAGTGAATTGGGGAAGTAAGGGTTCGGAAAGGAGATTTATTTATTTATTTTTAATTTAGTCTCAAGAATCAGCCACAAAAACGTTTGGTGGCCAAACAGCCAGATTAGTAAAAACGACATAGTTTTTAAAATTTCAATTCGTAAAACCTCTTATTGGCGAAGAAAATATATTGGTCGCAAACCCCATGAAATATTTAGGCTCGAATTTTCTTTTCAAGACCATTCTGGCAAACTTGGCGACCAAATATTTTCATCGCCTCTAATTTTTCATTTTCCCATGTCAGATGGCCACAAAAAATGTCGGTCGCCATTCAGTTGGCTAAAGTCTTATAGTTGACGAAACCTTTGGCCACCAAATTGCATAATTTTATCACCCATAAACTTCTTTGGCGACCAAAATTTGGTTGGTCATAGAAAATTTGGTCGCGAAAAAGGTTTTTTTTTTCTCTTGTAGTGAGGTTCTAGGTTTGATCCCTCCTACTCCAGTATCGCTTGTATAAATTGTTTCTTTTAATTAACGTGTATGTTTAAAATAATCATGTACCGTGATATGTAATATGATTAGACTATCAAATCTTATCGTATATTCAAATAAAGGTCCATTTTATCAATGGTACACATAGGGCACATTTTAGTAATTAACAAGGAAATCGAAAAGGAGGAATTTTTGTTTACTATTGAGTAAAAGAAAAGGGAGGAAGAATAAGATAAGAGAAATGGAGAGAGAAAAGATAGGAAAAATATGTAGAAAATCAGTTTTTTATGCTAGTTGAGAAATTTTGAAAATTAAAGACTTTGATAAAAGAGGTGTCATTTATGTTGCACCTCTTGGGAAAATAAAATTTATGCGGCAATTAGGTTTAGGGATGGCAATTTTCCCCGCGGGTATGGGTCTTCGTGGGGATTCGACCCTAATGGGTCAGGTATGAAGGACAAAAAACGGGTATGGGGATGGGTACGGGGAATTTTTTGGGTATGGTGTTTGGGGAGGGGCGGGGATGGTATTTTAATCCCCAACCCGAACCCTTCCCGTTTAGAATATATATATTAATTTTGTGATGAGGTATATTATAGTATATATAAATATGCTATTAAAGTAATTGTACCGACTAAATTTTATATTATTATATTATGTACTTATATAATTTAAACAAATCTTAAGCCACACTACTTATTTATTTAGTTAACTTCCAGTACATATATAAACATTCTTATATTATCTTATAAATATATATTATATCTTGCCTTAGTATTATTATTATTTTGTTAACAAAGTAGTTATATATTGGTTTTTTCTTCTATAATGGGGCGGGTCGGGGAACCCATTCCCCAACGAAGGTGGGGATGGGGAATCCCCGATATGAATATTGTGGGTATGAAGGCGGGTATGGGGGAAAATAGCTTAATGGGGATGGGGATGGGAATGGCTTACCCACCCCCGATTCGACCCATTGCCATTCCTAATTAGGTTCGAGCTCAACTCGACCACTTGATCTCAAGCACGACTCATCCACTCGGACTTGTGAGCTCAGCTCAACCACTTGGACCCAAGCTCAACTCAATCATTTGGATTTTAGCTGAGCTCGGCATAGAGGTATTTTACCTTAGCAACATCAATGAAACAATACTTTTTTTTTATATATTACATATAGCTGAATAAAAGTGTTAATAACAAATATCCTTAAAAAATAAGAGATATTTAGCTATATACCCATTCTTAGCATTAATAATATAGATAAACCCTACACCATTTAATTTCTATAAATAAACCCAATAAAAACCCAAAAAATGACAGATGGCCGTATTGAATTTCATTTTGATTATTAAATTACTTTGATACCCTATTGAGTGTTTTGGGTTTTTTTTAGAGATTTTCTATTTAAACTCTGCACTTCTCTTTGTTCACCCCAATACTTAAATTATTAAGCTGTAAGTTTTATTATTGTGTAAAAAGACAAAAAAGGTCATCCAACTTAATAATTAACCCTAGTACATCTATACACACACCCCACACCCCACCACTCTTCATATTAATTAAGTTTTAGAAAAATACAAACTCCTCTACATCTTATTTAAATTGGATTAGGACAGAGGTAAAGTATAAATTAGATCAGATCAGGACAAACTCTTCTACTTGGAGAGAGGTAAAGTTGTTCTCTTTCTCTAGAAAGTATTAAATTTCGGGTTTGGGGTTCCATTTGTTTGTGTTTTTTTCTGCTGGGAACAAAGAAAATTATGGGATTTAAATAGAAAAGCTATCTTATTTTTTCTGTTTGGGGTTTATTTAAGGGTAGTTTGGGAAGATAGTGGGGTTTTCTTAGAAATTATAAAAATTTAAATTAAAAGATGGGGTGAACTTAGAACACGGGGTGAACTAAGACAAATGTGGGGTTTAAATAGAAAATCTATTTTTTTATGAGGTTTTGGGGTTGAGTTTGTTTTAAGAAATCAATGGCAGTTTTGTAATTTAAAAGAAGTTAAAAACCTTTTTGTTATGTTGTAAATGGGATTTGGGTGTGTTTATAAAAGAAGTTAAAAGCCTTTTTGTCGTATACCCATTCTTAGCACTAATAATTTGGGCTCCTATATTGGGTATAATAGTGAATCTCCCAAAAAAAAAAATGTTATCAAACGTAAAGTTGTTAACAATTTTAATGCTGAAAGAGAATGAGTGAGTGATGGATGTTCCAAGGAAACAAACGACAAACCCAAGAAGCTAAAAACACTGAAGAAGTCGCTCAAAAAGTCCCTTCCCGTGAGGGTTTTTAGTTTTCCTTCTGTCCGGTGGTTTAGCTCTCCTCAACTTGGATCTGTGTACGGCTGGCCACTCTCATTATAGAGTAGTGGAGGAGTTTATCAACAAGTTTACAGCGAACTTCGTCTTAACAGAGGAAGAAAAATGTGCTGTTATAGTTAGACACTGCTGCTGAACGAAGTTGCTGTACCATAAGCTTCCTGGTAGGAAAGGTTTTGTCATCTAATCCAGTCAACAATGCTGCTTTTATCAGCGTAATGAAAGGTCTGTGGTGTTCTAAGGACATGATGGAGGTTGTAAGCATTTGCGACGAGCGCTTTTTATTTGCTTTCAAAACCGTTTGGTAAATTTTGATAAAAAACTATTGAAACTGTGGGTAATGACTAAAATGTACATGATGTTAAATGTGTTATGTTGTATGCTATGGCAGTTTGCTTATCTTGGGCCTGCTATAGTATAGTTGCTACAAAGCCTCCACAAGCCACTTAGCTTTATAAATAAAGGGTCTCTGGTTTGGAGATCATCGAATTAATGAAACCTTAAAAGGCCAGTGACGTGCAAGTCCCATTTCCGCAGAAGCATATATATATAATGACAAGTTTAAATGATTGCAACAGTTATTATCAATCATAACTTATATCCACATACATATAGAAAGCTGCAATTTCTACATGAGCAGGAAATTAAATTTTCCAGGTCATAAAACTCTTCTATATTCAAAGCAACCTCTAAGAATATAAATTAATTTAATTGGAATTAATGGGAAGGAGTTCTAACGAGATTCATACTTAGTACTGTAACAATTGGACAATTTTATATTCAAGAAAATCCCCTTTATCAAGATTGATTGCTTATGATTTTTTATTTTGTTTTTTTTTAATACAAACGATAGTCTAAATCACTGATTGCCTAATGTTGTTATGCATACTAATAAACCGCAAAAAGTATAGTTTGGAGACCTAAACATACATGTGACTTTTATTCAGCTCATCACTATGCTTTATTTCTGATAGCATCTGTCTCATGTGACTTTTCTATGCATGCCCACATTAATGTTGATATCCTCAATGTATAGTCATATAAAAGAATATTAAATTAACATCAACAAAAGGAAAACAGTGGTACTCAAGCTAGCTGTTTTCAACAACAAAAAGAAGTACACAAGCTAGATGATATATACAATGCAAAGTCGCCATCAAACATTACACACCAAAAATAAAAAGGAAAAGGAAAAAGCTATGCCCAACATTACATAGACTTGGACCCAAGACATTTATTTGAATGAAAACAAAGCCAATGAGTTGTATTTTATACAAGAATACTACTAGGAAGGCTTTCGACTTAAGAACTTCTTTCTCTATTCTTTTTTTTGAATGATTCCAAAGGTCCACATTAAAAGAGAAATCACCTCTACCTAGTCCTTCTGAACATTGGTACACTGTCTTTTCGATTGTGGCATATCATCAACCCAAAAACTTGTGAACCCTTCTTCCTCTAACGCGAGACCATAACATGTAGCTCTTTCAAAAGCATCCTCGTCACCTAAAAAGGTTTCCCACCAATCATTTCCATTCTTTGTTGATGGTGATGTTTGTGATGGCGTACTACAATTCTCGACTGTTTGAATATGGTCCAAAATTGGTTCTTTACTGCTCAAACAATTTGAACTCTTGATGAATCTTCGGGGTTGAGGTCTTATTACGATGGTCTTTATTGTTTCTTGGGGTTTATCTTTCACCTTTTTCAGGCGAGAATCCGTCCGCAGTCGAGTGTTCCAATAATTTTTCACATCATTCCCTGTCCTTCCTGGAAGCCTTCCAGCAATCAATGACCACCTTCGATAGATAGCATGAGAAAATAAATCAATACATTTGTGCTATGACACACCAAAAAAAAGGTAGAAAGATGTGATGTTTTTCCAACAAATGAGGTTTATGTTTCAGCTGCTATGAAAGGGATTGTTAGTTTTGTTGGAAGATTCACGTAAACTTTCAGATACTACGCTTTTATAAGTTTATTTTCTTCATCTAACCACAGGTTAAGAGCTTATATAGTAGAAGGAATTTGCAGATCCAAGTTGTTGTAACTGAATAACCACAGTAGATGTTTATCTTCCATAGGAAGCATTGTTGAGTTTACCCCATGTTCTTTCAGATACAAATTTAAACCTTTCTGTAAATGTTCAAACATATATATATATGATCACTATGTTTTACGATTCACAGAGACTAAGATGCATCATGCATGGCTACATGGCCCTTCTAGTGCTTTTTGTGGTTGTGCATGCGTACTGAGATAAACAACAGAAGATATAATATAGAAAACAAAGCACGGGATGCATGTCGGCGATTGTGTTTTTTTTTTTTTTTTTTTTTTTTGAATGGTTGTGATGAAAGAACGATGTGGGATAAGGAAAGATACACTTATTTATTGGTACCTGTTTCCTAAAAGCTTGTGAAGCCTAATTATTAGGTCTACTTCATCCTCTGCAAACTCTCCTATCTTGATATTTGGCTTCAAATAGTTCAACCACCTTAGTCTACAGCTCTTCCTGCACCTGTTCAACCCTGCATCCATGCATAATGCAAAAAATTTCCGATGTGGGATAAGTCTATTAGCACCCTTCGACTCACGACTAATATCATTTGATCTAAACACGGAGACAACATAAATAGTGAATAATATAGGAGCACTAGTGACTATTGGGCCTAGCTGGTGAAAGACAAAATTAAAAGCAACCAATTGTCAATAAGTGGAGAAGTTTAAGACCTTGTACACATCACTAATTTAATTAAGGCTTCACTGCCTATTAAGCTCTAGCTATATATGAACCATCTATATATCATATAGAGAGATCTCTTTGAGCTATATTTACATTAATACCTGCTTTGTAAGGAACTTGGTGCCAGTTTCCTTCTCCATGATTCTCAATGCACTGCCTCAAAAGATCATCTTCCTCTTTAGTCCAAGCTCCTTTTCTCACACCCAAGTTGTAGCCCTCCATCTTGTTGGCCATCGTTGTATGTTAGCAGCTAGTTTATCTTGTGCCTGCTAGTTATTTCAAAGCCTCCGGAAGCCACCTAGCATTATAAATAAAAGGTCTCTGACGGTATGAAGACAATCAGATTAAAGCTTACAAGGCCAGTAACGTGCAATGTCTCGTATCCATAGAAGCAAAAAGTGACAAGTTTAAGAGATTGCTACGATTCTCCATCATAAATTAGCTACCAGTCTAACTATTAAAATATGTTTTCATGTTGGGCTTACCAAAACGAAAGTTATATATATGTAGTTACAGTGAAGCACTAACTAATTAGTAAATTAATATGACGCCACATTTTGACCTACTCTATAATCCATCTCGTAATCTATTACACTTTTTTAGATCTTCATTAATTGAAAGATCATCCTTGTAAAAGTTCACTCAAACAAAAAAAACGTATAATATCTAACAAGGAAATCTTCAAAATAACAATTAAGAGCCACTGATTAAAATAAGAGCCTAAAAATTGAAGGGTTCTGATTTCACACATTGTGGAGTAGACAAAATCCAAGTGGCTAGCACTGTATTAACTGACTAACTTGTCAGTGCTCGACAATTGTTGTATATGAGTATATATGATATCACTACTATTGGGCTTTGGGCACCAATAGTAGTAGATAGACGAGAAGAATGAAAAAAATAATGGAAAGAAAAGAAGTAGAGTTGAAATGGTATAAATATCCTAGTTCTAAGTGAGGATCCATGGTATAAATAAAAAGGAAACAACTTCTTACAACCAAAACAGAAACAAATTCTTACCAACAATATATGATATGGAACCAAAGAACGAATAAATAAAAGAAAGAAAAGAAGTGGGGGGAGAGGAAGAGGAAGAGGGGGCTGGTTATAAAGGGAACGACAAGTTGAGAGAGAGAGACGTGCAAAACACAAAATAGAAAAAATTAATTAGGTGGAGACCGATTTTAAGCGGCCTTTTTGGGGGGTCAATGTTTTAAACTTTGTTTTGAAAAAATATATTTAAAAGTTACTTTAATTAAGTCACATCGGATCCCGAACTCATGCGTTTAGGATATCAATGCATTTATGCGCATTTAGAGGAATCTTAATTATTTAATTAATTTTATGGCTAAAATTCTACCACGTCAGGATAATTATATTAAAACCTTATACACTGGATCAATTGTCCACATATATATATATCCTCAATTGTCTTCATCACCTGGAAAACTCAAATTTATTTCCGCTGCCCCACCCCACCCTCGTCACCTAGTTCCCCTCATCATCTTCCATTATCTCCAAACCACACCCCACGCCCCCTAGCATATCTGAACAAAGCAAAAATAGCCAAACTATATGAACAACAAAATTCTTGAGTGGATTAAATGGTATTTGTTTGTGGGTCTCTATTGCGTGAGAAAGCTAGGTTTGAAATTTTCATATTTTCTATATAATCCTCATATGCACGCAAATCTGAATTAACTATTATTTAACCCAACAATGAAGAATTTATTGGAGAAAGTTAAAAGAAAGCTAAAATATTCAATTGTATATTCGGAAGAATTTATCTGAAGCAGCCATTCATGATTAAAACATAATTTTAGTTCGACGCCAAAAACATCTTCGGCGAAGATAATCTTTCTTGTAGTGCAATGGGTTTATTCAAATCTTTGGGGCCAAAACAAGTATCAGTTGAGGTGATGAAGACAATGGAGGATACAAATGCGAATAATTGATATAATACATAAGATTTTATATAATTATGTTGATGTGGTAGAATATTAGCCATAAGATTAATCAAATGGTTATGATTTCTTTAAATGTGTATAAATGCACCGATGTTAAATGCAGAGGCTCGGAATCTTGTCACATCAATCTGATAAAGTCACAAATTTTTTGTGTCTATCCAAATAATCACTTACTTTTCCTTAAAAGAAAATATCATATAATAAATATATAATTATTGTGCCATGATTTTTTGTGCTCAATATAAAATCGTGTCCTATATGCATGAATTTAGCACCATTATTCATGTTTTATAAGAAAAAAGCACAAATATAATATATTTGTGTCTAATATTAAAAAAGAAGTCACATTATTTTATTTGTGTCCTTATAGCTGCAATTTCTAGGTGACGTGGAAAGTGAATTTTCCAGGGCATCAAATTCTCTAACTCTTCATTTGGATGAAGGAATTGAAAATTACATAAAATTCTAAAATGACGGAATTTAGATTTCCATCATTTCAATTTCTGGCAATTGAAAATTTCAATGTTTGGATTTATGTAAGTCGAATTTTGTAAACGACAGAATTTTGTAACTGGCACTATGAAAATTGTGAAATGACACCTATTTTGGTGGAAATTAAACTTGGGAATTTGATGCCCCAATTTGCATGATTTTTTTCGCGTATCATTTAATAAATTCCGTGCTTAAGTTGCTAAACAAGGGAATTGTCCTCTTAAATTCCTGACTTTTAGTTAAATTCCGAGTTATTTTCCCTCATCCAAACGGACCATAATTGTCAAGGCACATATTCTACAAATCCTGCTTTAGAGTGTTTGACTGGCTCCTCCCAACACGCTTCCCTCAATGTTAGTTTGGAAATAACCCAAAATTGGGGCGACAAAAAATTAGTCAGAAGTACACCTAGCATTATTTGCTCAATTATTGGCCTGCGTACGTGGATTGATAACAATATTTATGGTGGTGATCAGAGAAAGAACAAAGATAATCAAAGCCAAGAAAATGAGAGAAACCATCAATTAATTGTCTCTCATCAAAGCTTAACACTTAACCAGATGCTTAGTTAACAGCCTAACTACTTCTTAAACAAACCAACTAAAGACACGTTGCTTAACTGTCTTCAGATATCACACATAGGCACATGAGCCTAACATCTCTCTCCAAAATTCTTTTAATAAACTAAAAAAGTTTCCATCAACTAAATGCTTATTTTATAAGAGGCTTGTAGTTCAATTGGTTAAGATAATTTATCACTTCACCTGAGGTTCTAGGTTCGATCTCCCTCTATTCCAATATCGCTTGTATAAATTATTTATTTCAATTAATGTGTATTTTTAAAATAATCATGTCATGTAATATGTAATATTATTAGACTGTCAATTATTATCGTATATTCAAATAAAGGTCAATTTGATCAATGGTACACATAGGGCACATTTTAGTAATTAACAAGGAAATCTAAAAGGAGGAATTTTTGTTTACTACTGAGTAAAAGAAAAGGGAGGAAGAATAAGATAAGAGAAACGAAGAGAGAAAAGATAGGAAAAATATGTAGAAAATCAGTTTTTTATACTAGTTGTTGAGAAATTTTGAAAATAAAAGACTTCGAGAAAAGAGGTGTCATTTAGGTTGCACCTCTTGGGAAAATAAAATTTATGTGGCAATGAGAGGTTCGAGTTCAACTCGGCCACTTGATCTCGAGCACAATTCATGCACTCAGACTTGAGAGCTCAGCTCGACCACTTGTACCCAGGCTCGACTCAGTTATATGGATTTTAGCTGAACTCGGCATAGAGGTATTTTAACTCAGCAACATCAATGAAACAATACTATTTTTGTATCTTACATATAGTTGAATAAACGTGTTAATAACAAATATCCTGAAAAAGAAAAAAGTGTTATCAAAAGTAAAATTGTTAACAATCTTAATGCTGAAAGAGAATGAGTGAGTGATGGATGTTCCAAAGAAACAAATGACGAACCCGAGAAGCTAAAAACACTGAAGAAGAAAAGAACGGGTAGTAATGTGTCCACTCGAAGGTTTTATTTTAAATTTATAATACTCGCAAGCGCACGAATTGATTGTACAATAGGTGTGTGTAAGTGTAAGGTCGTTCCCACAGGGAGTGTGTGAAAAAGATGGAAAACTAATCCAACCTAAGTTAATTCAATTGCTAACCTAGTTGATTGAAAGTTGATTTGTTGGTTGAAAAGAAAATTAAATAAAGCATAAATATTGAAAATGAAAATAAACTAGAGTAAGATTTTAAATGAATTAGAAAAATAACTAAGGTGTTAGATTCCACACCATTATTCCATAAAACTCTAATTAATTATCTAACAATTTCCATGGAGTAGCAATATTCTAGAAATCAATCTATTGCTTTCTCAAGATATATCAATCAAGCATGCATTTTAATGAATTTTATGTAAATTTTGCTTCTCTTCAAACGTACAAATTCTAAGCATCACATGTAAACAAAATTATTTAACTACAAATGATCAAAGTTTTCCTAAGCATCCTATGTGAAAAAGATTGTTTGAATCACAAGATATATCAAAGAAGTTTGTATGCTAAGAATATAAAACCAAGGATGCATTAGTACATTAACTTAAATTCTTAACTATTACAAATACATATGATATGATAGAAGTGGTGAAAAGAAAATTAACATATTAATCATGTGAAGTGAAAAATTATAAACATTGAAGAACAAAGTAGTAGGAAATTGAAAGATAAAACTAGAAAGACCTCTCCTTCTCTCTATCCTTGCTCTCTTTGCCGTAAGGCGTGGTCTTTCTACATATTGTTGGTCTCTCTATTTATAGGAATTGAGGTACTGTAAGCATTGAATTTTAGTAGCTGTAAAGAAATGGACATCATGAGCTGCAGTCCAAAGCTCAACCACGCAAGCACAAGTCAGGCAATATACTCTTCTTTTCTTCTCCACGCAGGCTTTGACTTTTTCACTCTTTTGCTTCTTTCCATTATTCAATTTGAATTAAGTGAATTTATCTCATGTGCGTCACTTCCAAGATGTTGGTTATACTTTCCTCTTTTGGGAGGTTGCCCATGTGCAAGTCTTGCAGCTGCCATGTGCTCTCCAAGGTGCCATTAATTCACCAAATGTCCAATTCCTTCATTTTCTTTGGCGGCTGCGAAGACAGCATGGAAAACATATTAATTAGTTTGCATCTTTGACAATTTTCTCTTTGTTATTCAATTTTTAGTAAACTTTTTATCAACTTCACAATTTGTGAAAAATAACTAATTAGTTAAAATAAAATAAGAGTTCTTGTGAGAGCTAAGGGGGTTCAAAATTGTAACAAAAGTTGTTCTTACATACTAGTGAATTTCTCTGGTGGATCACCAAGAGGATATATGCACGAGGCCGAACCTCTATAAATCTTTATGTTCTTGTGTGTTTGCTTTACTCTCTTCGTGAGGTGTGTGCTTTATTCTTAAAAGGGGTTTGCTTTACAAGTAGTATCAGAGCGGCGATTGCGGCGGGTATTAGATTATGCCCAAGTGCTCTTATGGATTTAAGAGTGGCGGTGTGTTGACGATGGCGGGCGACAAGAAGGCGGTGTGAGAAAGCTCCCAAAAAAATAAACCACAAGTGGCTAGCATGAAGCTCGAGGTGAAGACATTCACAAGAAAGGAGAACTTCACGCTATTTGCAAAGGAGAATGAATCATGCCATAGCACAGCAAGGTCCAACCATTATCTTGGTAGGTGAGGCAAAAAGGCCGAAAACCATGACAATGGAGGAGAGGGACGTGCCCGACGAGTTGGCTAGGGGGTCCATCAAGGTGATGGATGACATCGTAAAGCAAACACTAGAAAAGCTTAAACGGATATTTGTGGCGAGATCGCTATCAAACAAACACTTCATGAAGGAAGAGCTCCTAAGTCTTCAGATGGAGGAGGGTGGAAATCTCATGGAGCATCTTAGCACTTTTAATAGGTGTATTGTGGACTTGCAGAAGGTGGATGTGGTTTATAGCACAAAGGATGAGGCGATGACGTTGTTGGCATCTTTACCTCCGTCCTATTAACATTTTTGAACGATACTGATGATCGACACGAGCACTCTCAATTTGGAGGAGGTGGTACAAGACTTAACGCATCACAGGTTGGCTAAAAGTTCAAAGGATAGCGCTCAAGGTGAAGGTGTAGTAATAAAGACCGGAGAGTGTGGACGTTCAAGCAAGCACAAAGGCAAGAAAGGCAATGGAAGGAATCCTCAATTCAAGGTCTACGGACCATTGGAAGCGAAATTGTTTGGTATGGAAGGAGAAGCAAACCAATGTTAAGAATGCCGAAAGTTCAAGCGCATCCAATGATGAACTTTTGACAGTTACGAATGAGGGGCGTAAAGGGAAAGTCGTGGCAAATTTTTAGGGTAAAATTTCTACTTCAGTTTGGATTTTAGATTCCAGATGCTCTTATCTTGTGTGTTCAAATAGAAGTGTATTTGATACCTATGAAGAAAAGAATGGTAGCAAGATTTGGTTGGGAGACAAAATAATTTGTGATGTTTTAGGCATGGGAACAATGAAGATCAAGATACAAGATGGTGGTGTTAGAAACCTTAGTGAGGTAAGAAATGTCTCGACACTGTCACGCCCCAAACCCAAGGGTCGGTGGAAATCCCGCGCTCGGTGCATGAGAAAATAGAAAGAAAAATAAAATAAAAAGAAATACAAAGAAAGCCGAAACATGGGTTTAAAATAAACTTTTCTTATACAAATAGTTCCAAAATCTTACAACTTTACAATAAATAAATAAAACTCTATCACTCTCATCTAATTCAACCTCAACTGGTTTAGTCATTGTCTGGCCCATTAATTCATCTGAAAAATTAAACAAGGTGAAGGATGAGCAACCACCAGTCAAGCAATGCCGTTTTACACACTCTAGAAAATATCATGAAAAGATACACCAATTTAGATCATATCACATTATCCCTTCATATCTTGGTTATCCTTCATAGCATGTAACCAACCACGTGACCCCTATTGGCCTCATTGCCCTATGTCCCCGTGTGGTACATCTATCCATCGAATACTCCAACATTGAAGTTCTCATGTTCCATGAATAATACATACTTCACAAATATTCCAATCAATATATATATAGTGTGAAAGATTGCACCAAATTAGACATGCTTGACTTGAAATAGAGACATATTTGTAAATAGAACAAATCCACGATAATTCATGGTTTTCATATTTTATCACAAAATAAGAACTTTTAGAACACATTACATAAACCACTCACCTCGCTAATAAGAACCTTTTAAATAAATTGGCAAGACAACCCATCTACCTATCTTCATATACTACCACTCAAACCAAGCTCCAAGAGTTTCATCACCACTCTCTCTCCTTCTTTCTCTCTTACTTTTTCTCTCATTTCTCATGCAAACTATGCATGCCTTTCTCTAGACGTAGTAAACCATTTGTAAACGTAGACTCCTATTTATAGTCGTAGAAGTAGGCAACAAGAAATCCCTCATTGATTAATATTTTTGGCGGCAACAATATAGGATAACAATAACTTGATGTTATCTACAATCTTTGCATGTCCCGCCACCTAGCAAGAATGGTGGCACCATCTCTAGCTACAATATTCTTAATCCAACACCTCATGCTAATGAGTCGTCCTCAAGCTTCTTACCAAATATATCTTTTAAGCCTTAACTCTTAAGTTTTCAATAAAATATAATATAATTTATGATAAGATAGGTTTGTTCAAATATATCACTCACTTAAATATCTACCAAAATATACTAAGATTGACCTCAACTTGCACACTGCCATGTAAATAATATGGGTTCTTATATATATATATATATATATATATATATTTATGTGAAAACTAATAGCGAAAATTGCACATATATATAATGAATATAACAATATATATAATTTATAAATTAAATGGCAAAATATTAAATCTTCAAATATATAATTTTATAAATACGAGGTTTCACAATCTACCCTCCTTAAAAAAAATTTCATCCTCGAAATTTACTAACACTTAATCAAGAAAATCTACTCCTAAATATCTTTGTTATTAATTTCTTTAAATTATATTCAAACCTATATGCTCACACTAATCCTACCACAGTTCCCAAGGTTGTCTAATCCCTATACTCTGATACCATTCTGTCACGCCCCAAACTTGGGGGTCGGTGGAAATCCCATGCCCGGTGGGTGAGAAAATAGAAAGTAAAATAAAATAAAAAGAAATACAAAGAACGCCAAAACATGGGTTTAAAATAAACTTCTCTTATACAAATAGTTCCAAAATCTTACAACTCTACAATAAATAAATAAAGCTCTATCATTCTCATATAATTCAGCCTCAACTATTTAGTCTTTGTCTTGCCCATTAATTCATCTGAAAAATTAAACAAGGTGAGGGATGAGCAACCACCGCTCAATGAGTAGATTATGTAATATGCTAGTCAAGCAATGTCGTTTTACACACTCTAGAAAATATCATGAAAAGATACACCAGTCTAGATCATATCACATCATCCCTTCATATCTCGATTATCCTTCATAGCAGTTAACCAACCATGTGACCCTTATTGGCCTCACTGCCCTATGTCCCCATGTGGTACATCTATCCATCGGATACTCCAACATCAAAGTTCTCATGTTCCATGAATAATACATACTTCACAAATATTCCAATCAATATATATATAGTGTGAAAGATTGCACCAAATTAGACATGCTTGACTTGAAATAGAGACATATTTGTAAATAGAACAAATCCACGATAATTCATGGTTTTCATATTTTATCACAAAATAAGAACTTTTAGAACACATTACATAAACCACTCACCTCGCTAATAAGAACCTTTTAAATAAATTGGCAAGACAACCCATCTACCTATCTTCATATACTACCACTCAAACCAAGCTCCAAGAGTTTCATCACCACTCTTTCTCCTTCTTTCTCTCTTACTTTTTCTCTCATTTCTCATGCAAATTATGCACGCCTTTCTCTAGATGTTGTAAACCATTTGTAAACGTAGACTCCTATTTATAGTATTAGAAGTAGGCAACAAGAAATCCCTCATTGGTTAATATTCTTGGTGGCAACAATATAGGATAACAATAACTTGATGTTATCTTCAATCTTGGCATGTCCCGCCACCTAGCAAGAATGGTGGCACCATCTCTAGCTACAATACTCTTGATCCAACACCTCATGCTAATGAGTCCGCCGCAAGCTTCTTAACAAATATATCTTTTAAGCCTTAACTCCTAAGTTTTCAATAAAATATAATATAATTTATGATAAGATAGGTTTGTTCAAATCTATCACTCACTTAAATATCTACCAAAATATACTAAGATTGACCTCAACGTGCACACTGCCATGCAAATAATATGGGTTCTTATATATATATATATATATATATATATATATATATATATATATATATATATATATATATATATATATATATATATGTATATATATTAAATGGAAAAATAGTAAATCTTCAAACTATATAATTTTATAAACACGGGGTTTCACAGACACTAAGAAGGAATGTTATTTCTCATGGTTCTTTAGACATAGAATGGTATTCGTACAAGGCCAAAGAAGAGAAACTCTTAGTCATAGAAGGTTCGGTTGTGGTTATGAGGGGGAAGATTCAACCTAGCAAAGTTTATCAACTTTTGAGGGTCACAATTCTAAGTGGAGCACAAAATTCTACTACGAAGGCGCTTTGTACCAAGGAAAAGCTGGCAAGCAATCTCATTGCTAAAGAGCTGGTGCAACAGAATGAAGCTACAGATTTGCTCAAGTCTAGTTGGGTAATGGAGGTTAGTCAAGGTTGTATGATTAACAATGTATCATCAAGAGTGCTTGATTTCAAAGGTGTAGAAGTGGTGGTGTCGGAGGACAAGGTCTACAAGAGTGAAGTCAAGACAAGGGATGATGGGGAGAGTGTTGTTGGGTCGTCGGCAACAAAAGAGATACTTCTTATCAAGGTGGTTATGGAATGGACTCCAAGATGGGTGGAGCTTGACACAAGGGTTGAAGAAGATGGGGATCAACAACAAACTCATAAAGGAGTTCTACTTGATGTGGAGCCTTCATCACAAGCAAGGTCTGGGCCCAAGGAATCCATCAAACCATCCCAAGGGTTTGGATGGAAGGAGTTTGGCATGAGGGATATCTATTCTATACAAGAGGTCCGAGTTGCCCAAGTTTAGCTTGGGGAAAGCACCTCCTCACTTGAGGTGCGTTGAGGCAAGAGGTTTCTTGCTATAGTGAAGCTTTTGGGAATTGTTGGCGTTCGCGAATCTCACGGCTTGGTGGTCCGGGCCGAGTGGATCTGCGTCAACACAGGTCGTCCTTCTTGGCGTTTCGTGTGGTTTGTGCGCGGGCGTGCCAGCACGGTCTACTGTCCGTTTGAGAGTGATGTGTTTGGATAGATGGTTAAGTGGTGCACCTGTTTGAGTTTGACTCATAATCAAACGATTGTGGCCGAGAGAAGAACTGATCTGGGCCGTTAGGTTCACGGCCTGAGCTACAAGGCCGTTGATGGTGGTGCTGATGGTGGTCTTAGGTGGTGCTCCGGCGCGTCGCTGGATGGTGACGGTCGTATGATATATGGGGTGAATGGAAGAGTAACAAAGATGGTGCTCCGGCGCCTTGAAAATCAAGGACCGTATGATATATTGATGAATGGATTTTCCTACAAACTGCCACTACTCCTAAGAAAGCAAGTAAATGTATTGAAAGTGCATTACAAGGAAGTAAATGACAGGAAGTAAATGACAGGAAAATATAATCTGCTTCGTGGGAGGCTTGTGTTTGGTGTTGAACCCTTTGAATGTAGTCGGAGCTTGGTATTTATAGGAGGAGCTCTGGAGGGATAATCGAGGCTGAAAATCTGCATGATGGGCCTGATCAGAGTAAGTGGGTAGTCAAATCGGCATTTGGGAGCGTGAAGTATGGTGGTGTGACCCCATAAATCCCGGCCGCCGCCTTGATCGTGGGTTCTGCATCTTTGGCCGTGGGGACGCATTTAATGCTCTGGACTGATGGTTGGTGACTTAACCAAGTCATAAGACTTTTATGCCTAATTATATTGATTTTACTCACCATACCCTGACTTCAATCACTTCCCTTCTTCTCTCGTGCATTAAATGCGGCTAGTGGGTTTGCTGCAACAGTTAGAGGCGTTACGTCATTAAATGGGGCGTGGGACCCCGATGCCACGTGGCAACGCCACTTGGCCTTCTATTTCGGCCGTCTATTTGGGTCATAATTGCTCCATTCGGCCTCGGCATTTCAGGCCGAGGCCGTGGGAGTTTCGCCTTCACACCTCATTTTGGTTGCATGAAAGAAAACGAACGACACCCTGCCATTTTTGTCTTTCCTGGGCAGGTGCAAAGGCCGAGAGGAAGTCCCTCGGCCGGCTTTTGCGGCCGAGATTTATTAGGCACAAACAAGAATTACTATAACGGTTTTCAAGAGGTTGAAGAGGTTCTAGGGGTCAAAAAATGTTCACGGGTGATTGATGGTTCGCTAAGGTAAAGATTGTTGAAGTTAGCTCACCATTGGACACAAAAGGAGGAAGAGGAAACTAGGCATTGCAAGAAAGGAGCAGCGAGAGGAGATGACGAAGTCGCGGTGAAGCTACAGTAGTCGGCAACCGGTCAGTTTTTGCTGAGAGCACGAGTTGACATTCTGCATGCAGGTGACCAGTTGACTCATGAACACTGTCGCACGTGTGATCGACGTTACGGCATGTTTTGACAAGGTTTTCTATTATTTTGAGGTTTTTTAGCCTAATGTAATAGGATTTTAGTTTCCTATTCCCAGTTAACTTGTAGCTAAAGGTCTATGCATTATAAATAGACCTTTTAGGGCTAGGTTAATTTTAAGAGAGAGACATAAGAGAATTCAAGAAGGAATTATGTGGTGTTTACAAGGGCATCAAGGATTTGAGCAAGGGTGAGAGAAAATAGAGCTAGGGTTCTTGTGAGAGCTAAGGGGGTTCAAGATTGTCACCAAAGTTGTTCTTACATACTAGTGAATTTCTCGGGTGGATCACCAAGAGGACGTAGGCACGAGTTCAAACCTCTATACATCTTTGTGTTCTTGTGTGTTTGCTTTATTTTCTTCATGGTGTGTGCGTTTTATTCTCAAAGGTGTTTGTGCATGTGTCGTTGCGTAGTCTATAAACGACAAGGTCTTGTAGTGTTTGCGCACAACAAAAAGAAGAGGACTAAGTTTTTTTTTTTCTATGAAAAGATATTCCATTTAAAACCATGAAACATTACAAAGGGACATTAAACATGTTAACAGCGACCTTGTTAAAACCTTGTTTGAGGAAACCACGCGGGACAAAACTTAGGGGAGGAAAGATTACCACCCATACTTTCGACCAACAAAAGAGTCAAACTTACACAAACAAATCCATCACACCATCAATAAAAAATTTAAAATAACTACCATCGCCAACGCCATTCATGAACTAACAAAGATGGCTTCCTATTATGAAGTAAATGGGAGTGTTGAAATTCAACATATATAGTTCTTTGCACAGATAAGACTTCTCTCCATAGGGCATTGGTTCAAAACTGAAAAGTACTATGTTCCTCGTATTCCATAATAGACCATTGAGGGGGCATTGATGGAAAGTATACTAGTAATGGTCTCATGTTTGATTCTTTATGGCACCTTGGCAGTATGTGTGAGAGTTTCTATGTTATTGAAGCTTTCTTTTATGCCAAACAACAACTCGATACATATCAAAACCAAAATTAAAAAAACCAAACAAAACTTATTACAAGTGCGAACGCTCCCACATCCATTCCAAAGAGCCTCAATCACATGTATCATGTTTGTCCACCTGGAGGTGTTGTTTTAAATTTATAATACTCGCAAGCACACTGACCAACTGTAGAATAGGCGTGTGTAAGTGTGAGGTTGTTCCCATAGGGAGTGTGTGAAAAAGATGAAAAACTCATCCAACCCAAGTTATTGCTAACCTAGTAGATTCAAAGTTGATTTGATTGTTGGAAAAGAAAATGAAATAAAGCATAAAATTGAAATTGCAAATAAACTAAAATAGGGGAAATAACTAAGGTTTTAGATTCCACACCATAATTCAATAAAACTCTAATTAATTATCTAACAATTCCCATGGAGTAGCAATCTAGAAATCAATCTACTGCTTTCCCAAGATATATCAATTAAGCGTGCATTTTAATGAATCTAATGCAAATTCCCCTTCCCTTCCTAAGTACAAATTCTAAGCATCCTATGTGAAAAAGATTATTTAACTATAAGGGATCAAAGAAATTTGTATATTAGTAATATAAAACCAAGGATGCATTAATAACTTAACTTAAATTCTTAACTACCATAAATACATGATAGAAGCGGTGAAAAGAAAATTAACCTATTAATCACGTGAAACGGAAATTATAAACATTAAAGAATATAATAGTTGGGAATTGAAAGATAAAAACGAGAACTTTATTTTAAAATGGTATTTCATCATTAACATAATTTAACTAGACATAAATAAAATAACAAACTAAATACAAGATAAAAACAAAAAAACAAAAAGGAGAAGGAAAAATTGCATCATCTCAACCCCTTGGTTTCTTGCCTCACTACTCCCCAAGGTTCTCTCCAATTATATTATCATTTTTCCTCTCCCTACAAACTAGATAAAACTAAACACAACAGGAAAAATAAAAGAAGAAAAACTAAAATGGTAGATGCCCCTGGATCCTTGCCTCTCGGCTCCCCAGGGTCTCTTCTCTACTCTAACTCTATTTGGTGTATGGCTTTTTTCTAGGTATGGCTTTTTTTTTTTTAAAGCTGGGGGAACTTCTCTATTTATAGGCCAACATTCTCAACAACAACAAGCCACTAATCTTTTTTAACAAAAAGACCTAACCCACAATGCCATTTCTCATTCTTTATTCTTATTGGTGCAGCACTTCAAGGGAAAATGGATGAATTAAATCATCCATTAACAAGCATAAAGCATGCATAGCTCATGCATGACCAAGCAACCTTGTGAGCATCACAACTTAGGCTTCCCAACTCCAAATGAAGACTTTGACCACAATACATTCAAGCCCCGAAAATGATCTTCCCAATGACTAAGTCCCTCTTGCCAATTCTCAATAAAAGCCATCGAAACGATTGATATTCCTTGATTGCACAACTGTTGGCCTGGTTTGACAGTGAATGCACTACGCTCTGCTTGTAGGCAAGTTTTGAGCTCGTTCCTTCTCTCAATAAATTCTGGTAAAATATGAAACTTGAAGCTCTATGTGTTATCTTTCCAACCATATGTAGCCTATCTCAAGGAAAAATTAGAAAGGCCTTCAAATATCCTTTTTGGTCCAATAATGCATATGCTTCTAAATTTCACCTTAAACTGCTTTGTCTTGAAATATTGCTTTGATTGGCTGCTCCAAAAATTCTATAAGAATTACAGAGGTTTCTTCAAGCTCTTAGCTTTACTCTCCAATTGGCCTTGCACATAAATTCCACCAAAAAATCGTATTTCCACTGGAAACCAATTAAGTGCTCCGGAAAGATTTATTTGCTTCTTGATCAGTTTTAAGTCCCCAAGCAATTCCTTTTCTTTGATGACTGCGAAGACAACATGGGCAACATATTAATTAGTTTGCACCTTAGCCAATTTTAGCTTTGTAATTCAATTTTTAGCAAACTTTTTATTTACTTCACATTTTGTGAAAAATAATCTAATTAGTTCAAATAGAATAAACTAAGGCACTAACAACTGTAGATTAGAGATAACAAATATGCAATAAAATGCCCTTATCATATCACTTAGGCCTAATTTGGGATTGTTGTCACTTTTAAAGAATAAAAATAAAAATGCTTATGTTGTGCTTTAAGAAGAAACAACTGTAAAGTAAAGCATTTAAACGTTTGGTAAACTGTAATTTTAAAAGTGCTATGAGTATAAAAGCAGTATCAGAGTGTTTTGTAAATTTTACTCTAAAAGTGCTGTAATTGTTTATAATGACTAAAATGGACTTGATGTTGAAAGTGCTTTTTACTAATCTGTTTGGTAAAAAATAATACTTTAAAGTTGCTTTTATACTTTTCTCCCTAAAAAAATATATTAATCTTTGCTTAAAGAAAAATAAATTTTAAATTTTAAATTTCAAACAAAATATATCAATTATTTTCTAGCACCAAATATAACCTACTTTGAAAAACATAATTTTTTATTGAAGAAATTCCAACAAAGAAATAGAGATCACAACAATAGTAGATTCATAAACCATCCTTCAAATTGAATAAGTAATTAATATTTTTTTCACAAATCCGTCATCATCATAATGTTAAAATTGTAGCAATAGAAAAACATTGAAAGGCTTAAATAAATGCATATAAAAAAATTGTCTAAGAAGATGCGTGATTTAAACTTGCAGCAAGGTTGTTCATCAATATAATGTCTCTACTTCTTGTGCTCCAGGCCCTTGACTACTATGACATTCTTCTTGTGCATTACCCTGCATCTCTCCATTTCTTTGTTTAGGATTTCATTGGGTTGTCATTCACTTTGTCAAAACGAAGATATAGACAGAATGTTGCGACCAAAAATAACAAGACAAATCAATGCATATTGCTACTTGTTCCAATACAATGAATATGCTTTAAGTTTGACTTGGCTACTTCCACAACCACACAGAAATAAAAAGCACGTACGTATGCATAGGTTGACATGTTGTCGTCTTGCCATTGAAAGTGAAAATAATAAGAAACGGGTCACAATAAACTAGCCTTTTTAAAAAAAGAAAAATTAGTTATTAATGATAAAAATGTTTACTAATAATAATAATACGACTAGCCTCTCTCCGCACGAGCTTCCGCGCCTGTAAGAGGCTTATTTTAAAAAATAATTTAATTTAATTTAGAATTAAAAAAGATAATGCGTAATTATGTTCCATAAAAATAGGATCCATTATCTTATTTTTCTTTTAATTTTAATTTTTTTAATATGAAAAAGTGTGAATTTACCATATTATCCTCATTTAATTAATAAAGTATTTTTGCTTTATATATATAGATAAATAAAGTATTTTTGTTTTGGTTTTGGTGAAAAAGTTTTAATTTTATTTGCAAAAGCTCAATTAGGAGGCCCAAACTCGTTGGGCATGTTTAAATTAGTAAGTGTTAAAACTGATATGTTTATCTTCAAATAAAAGTATTCAATAATTACAGTGAATTATCTTTAATAGTGGAAGTTAAATTTCTAATAGTAGCTATTTTTTTCTCAACGGCTTGTTTGCTGGTTTTAAACTTTTAAGGTCTCCAACAGCTATTTTATTGAATACTATATATATATATATATATAAGCTATAGCTTGCAGAAGAAAATTTACAGAAAAGCTACATCCTTCTTCCTCTTCCCTCCAATGAAATTCTCTCTTCCTTTTATTTATTTTACTGAGATTCTGAGCAACATAGTCAAAAAGGTGTTTGTACTTGGGGACTTCCTCAGTGCAAGGAAGAACCTAGACATGAGATTCTAGGGATGTTTTATCCTGGGGTTGTAGTGGTCTTTATAAATTTTCTAATGATGCTAGACATGAGAATCTAATGATGCTGTTTTTAAGATAAATTTTCTTTTAAATTGAGAAATAGTGGGGACTCAAGTTCTAGTAATATATATTTGCCCATAAATAATGAACCTAGAGGTATAGAGCATTTTGAACCAAATTTAGAACCAAAAAAGAGTAAGAGGGCATGAACTGCCAAGAATTTTTGGACTCAATTTTCATGTTTATACCTTAAAGCAGGATCCCACCACTCTCCAATCAAATTTTTTTTAGATTCAGATTTATTTCGCTGAAAGCTTTTTAATCCTTCATTTTATTTACTTTTGCTTTGACAAGAACTTATTGTATTTTTATTATTTGATAATACGTTGATGGAGGACTTAATAGCATTTGAAAGCATTTGTGTAGTTTGTAGTTTTAATTATACAATTCATTTGGTTTCCTATAAATGGGGTGACAAATATGAGAGCTTTCCTATTCAAATTATTAACATTAGCTCCTCTGGTCCTTAAATGTTGCTATAATGGTTATTCAATGTCTGTATGTTGCTAAGGTTTTTCTGGAACTAATGCTCACACAGATAGAGTGAAAGCATTAAACAATGAAATATATTCATATTCTTGGAGTGCTGCTATTTCCACCCCCTTATCTTATTTCCCTATTCACCTTATTTTAAAATTTTAAAGACAAATTTACCCCTTTATAAAATGACTTCTAAGGACTTATGTTAAACCCAAGAACTAAGAACAACTAAATCGGAAAATCCAATTTTATTTACCACCCAAATTTATTTATAAACTAGAAAAGGCACCATAATACCTTGTCTTTAATCTGCATGAAATGAAACCCACTTCATACCGGATTGCGATAATAAAAGAAATTAACCAAAACCCAGATAAATAAAAACAAAAACAAAAACACCAGAATTGATGAGCATTTTCACCAGCAGATGAAAAAGTGGAAATCCTCTGCCTTTAGATGAATTGACAACAAAACTACCAAATAATTAAAAGGGCAATTAGATTGCCCTGTATTGTTTGTTTGCACTGATCGAAATCTTAATCTCGTAGAACACAAAAACAGAACTCCAAGAAATCTTAATCTTGTGTTTAAGGCTTCACCTTGAAATCTTTATTTTCTTCTAGTATTCCAGATTTGCTACTAGTTGTAGTTTGATTTCTTGTTGTGCTTAAGAGCTTTTGCCTCCTTTTCAATAAATATTTCGATTATCGTCCAAAAAAATTAAATTAATAAAATATGAGGAGAGAGAGTTCTGGACAAATGCTTGAATTAATAATTAAATGGTATTTTAGGAATATTGATGGGTGGAAATATGAGATTGTATTTTTTTCAAATTTATATGGTGGATGAGAAGATTAGGTGGGTGAGGAAATATGACAGGTGAGTGGAAATAGCATCACTCTATTCTTGTTGGGTTATCATGTGGTTTGGTGTTTTGAGCTATGATGAAGCTACAGTGAGTTATTTTAGTTGAAGTGTGATGAACTTGTGCGACTCTCAGTGAAAGGTTCTAAATGGATAGCGTAAAGTCACTATTGTACAGCCACTTGGAGTGCCAAAAAAAAAAAGGAAGCTTCAGCAAGTGCACTCAAAGTTTCTTAGACTGTAGTAGACCCATATTTGAGAGCATATATTCCGAGGTTTACAAGTGGACCTAGTCTGGAGTATTGGTATGCTATTGGGAGGGTTATACAATACCTTAAAAGGACAATGAACCTCGGATTACACTATGAGAAGTTTTCCGCTATCCTAGAAGGATATAGTGATGCTGATACCCTATCAGATGATTCAAAGGCTACTAGCATATATATATATATATATATATATATTATTGATAATAGTGCAAGTTCATAGAATTATAAGAAACATACTATTCTGGCTTAGTCAACAATGGCTAGTGAAAGCAAGTTGTTGGAGAAACTTATTGACAGATACCCCCTTATGGGAGGGATTGATACTAGCTGTTCTTATCCACTGGAATAGTGGATTACGTGCGGTCTAATGAGAATTTAGATTATCCTTTGACAAAAGGACTAGCACGAGAAAAGGTTTGGAAAACCTCAAAATGAATGGATTAAAACCCCTGGAAAGTTAAGTCACTTGTGATGGTAACAAAACCTATAGACTAGAAATCCTTAGAAGCATATAGTGATATGAGTGGAGTCATGCTATGGTTCCATGTCAAACCTTAGAAGCATTAAATCCTAAAGCGATATAAGGTTGAGTTATTTGTAACTCTTAATGAGATCTATACTTTATATTGAGTGGGATATCTAGCTACATGAATATCCTTGATAGTCTCACCTATGCGAATGTGGAAGTGAGGCCGCTTTCTATGAAAATTTGGGGGAAATTTTCTAGAGCATTCACTATACCAGGATATAAGCACATGGCTGTAACGTGCTGGCTTTTGAACTTCACCCTAGTAGGCTTGTGTCTGTGTGGTGCTGTTAGAGAGAGAGTTCAAAACTACACGTTACTTTTGTATATTCTGGAGCTCCGTCACTATGTAGAGGTTCAAGTTTAAAAACACTTTTACTTATGCACAGTTTTTTCTTTGTGTTGAAATGTTGATTCTGCAAGTGATCGATGTAATTTTCTGTCTGTGGTGTTGAGAGTTTTTTACTGAATTTTTATGGTTTTCTTCCTTACTGTATTAGTTAGGTTTTGATTCTGCTAGTTTTAATTTTCTAATTTATGATCAAACTAGGCTAGGTTTTCATTATCTAACTGCTTGTCAAAAATGTCAAAATTAGTTGAGTTTTTTGGATTTCGCTATCTTGAAATGTCGCCACACGTGCAGGGGCATGTGAGAATGTGAAGGTGGTAATGTCCAACATTGGAAAGTTAGAAAACCTTGTAAGGGCTTATAAGTAGTTGGGCTACTCCCCCATTGCCAATTGATTTTGGGTAGAACCTCAACTTCCTTCAAATATGTTTTTGAATCAAACTTATCCGAACTTATTTACAAAAGAGATGGAAGACTTTCAAAGAGGAGAGGTAGACTCTCATAGGGGAGAGAGAAAAGTGGTACGTTGAATTTTGTGTCAACATTTTAATTGGTAATGAATTTACTTATGTGGGGTATAGCTCAGTTGGTTGAGCTCTTCCCCTAAAAATAAAAACTAGTAGTACACAAGCTAGATGTTACAATGCAAAGTAGTCATCAAACATGAAGACAAAAGGAAAAGGGACGATGGAGCGACATTACAAAGAGTTGAACAATAATAGACAAATCAAAAATAGTTGCTAATAATTGCTACTAGGAAGACTTACTTAAGAACTACTTTATTCTTCTTTTGAATGATTCCAAAGGTCCAAGTTAAAAGAGAAATCACCTCTACTCAGTTCTTCTTCAGAAAAATTGATGCATGTTCTTGTCGATTGTGGCATATCATCATCAACCCAAAAACTTGTGAGCAGTTCTTCATCTAACTCAGGACCAGAACTGTAGCTGTTTCAAGAGCATCCTTGTCATCTAAAAAGGTATCCCACCAATCATTTGCAATCCTTGTTGATGGTGATGTTTGTGATGGCGTACTAAATTTTTCTTCTAGTTGAGTATGGTCCAACATTGGTTCTTTAAAACTCAAACAATTTGAACTTTTGGTGAAAGTTCGTGGTTGAGGCCTTATTACGATGGTCTTTATTGTTTCTTGGAATTTTTCTTTCGTAGTCCTTTTCACCAGAGAATTCGTCCGCAGTCGGGTGTTCCAATAATTTTTCACACCATTCGATGTCCTTCCTGGAAGTCTTCCAGCAATCAATGACCACCTTCAACACATAATTAACATGAGAAAATAATAAATACATTCGTCTGATAAAATTTCTGCTTCTAAGAGTTTTTTCATAAATGGTCCATCAAGTTCACTAAGTTATCTTACAGTCCATGATGGAGAGACGTGAATAAGTACTTTGTTACTTTCAGTAAAGAAGAAGAATGTCATGCTTGGTTTTCAAGAATCAAGGAATCATTGACAGAGGTTCAAAAAACAATTAGAAAAAAGGTCGTAATTTTACTTTATTTGAGCCATAATTTTACAAAATAATTGTACATTGATATCATTATTAATAAAAAGTGGTGTGTGGAAAGGGCTCGTAGCTCAAATGATTAAAAGCATCTATCTTTGCATCCGAGATCCTAGGTTCGATTTCTATCCCCATAAATTAGAGTACTTTAGAATATTCCTTTTTTGATGATAGAAATCATTCAATTTCAAGATTATCCTTAAGGGTTTGTATGCAAAAAATAAGCTAAATTGGATATTATAGTCGCTGATTATCAACATTTTCAATTTCATTTTATCTAATGAACTGTGTTTTTTGCACATTTTAGATGACTCAACAAATTTCGATCTGAATAACTTTGTGCATGGATGAGCCTTGAAGGATAACCAAAACCAAACGGCTCCGGTCATTGAACTACATTGCGAGACATATCTAGGGAGGATGTGCATTTTTATCGAAATAAGCACATAATAGGAAAAATGATTGAAATTAAATGTTAACTTAATAACATCCCTTACAATTTTTCGGGTTTTCAAAAAAGCCCCCAAGTTTTTTGAAATTACACAAACACTTGTTGAGGTTTCAATTTGTTTTGTTAATTTTGCATCCATCAATTGTTGATGTCATTAAACTTCTTCAAAAGACAAAATGAACTTTAAAAATTAGACCTGTACAATCTAATCTTACATTAGCCATTTTAAATTAAAGGAAGGGGTTTGTGAGAAAACAAATATTTGAAACTGCTTGGCCTTTATTGTAATCTCCAAAACTAGGGCTGTCTTTCAGCTGGATCGGATCGGAAATAAACCATTCCAATTCCAATCCAAAACCCTTCAATATAGACTTCCGATTCAGAAAAATTCGGAAATTTCGGAACTTTCCGATTCTGAATTTTCGAATTCTTCCTCGACTGACAAAAAGAAATGGTTAAGATATTTTAATGCCAAACTAAGGGTTTAATAAGAGCCCCACTTTAAGGGTTTAATAAGAAGCCCAACTATTTAGAGATTAAAAAAAACTCAACTTAAAGCCCAACTAGGGGTTTCACAAGTAGCCCAGCTAGGACTTTAACAAGTAATTCAACTAGACCCATTTGGTTGTTTTCAAAAGTTTCAAACTTTCAATCAAAATTGGTAAAAGAATTGTGGGGTTTGGGCTCAAAGATTGGTCGTTGTTGCCGGAATTGAGGTCACAGACCATGCTCTACGATGGACCATGGTGGGTGGTTGGACTAATTTGATTGGGACAGGTCAGGGGTTCTTGATGAAAATACTGACAGGCTTGGAGCTTTTGGGGTCAATGAAATGTATTTATCATATTGCATTGCATGTAGGACAAAAAGTAAAAGGAAATACTTGGCAAAGGAAATATATTTTCGAAAAAACAAGAAGGAAATCTAGTTGGGTGAGGAGAGGGGAGATAAAATTTTAAGAAATATAAAAAGTTGGAAGTCTTTTGATATTTTCAATGCGTATTAATTATTTTTAAAAATTAATAATCTATTTTAAATGTAATCTTAATTATTGAAAACCTCCTATATATATATATACACACAACAATCTATATTATTTGTTCATTCTTAATCAAAGTAGTTTGTGTTTACATGTTATATGTGTAAAGAGTGTTAAACTTGAATTCAATATGTTAGTTTTGCTCTAGACAATTGGAATGCTATGATTGTCAAGCTCCAATGAATATACTTATCTTATATGTGGTGTTTCATGTATAAAATAATTTTATAATTGAAAGTTTAAACTTTAAATGAAGATAGTTTAAAATTTTAAAAAAATACATACATACATAGAATACAAAATGAAATAGTATGATACTCTCTACATTTACCACATATGTAGTACGTTTGCATATAACAAGCACACATATGCATTTTTGTTATATTCAAACAAGCACATTTGCCAAAAATATATAGTCTTAAAGTTATATACTACTATGTTTAGTATTTTTTTTTTGGGCGAGCCGATGTTAGTATATATGAATATTTGTAAGTAGGGTACTAAAATATAACAAATAAGAAATGAAACATATATAAGACCTATACACTAAAAATAATGCAATATATAATTAGAAACTCGAAATTTTTATGAAAAAAATTGGAAAAATTGGATCGGAATGGGTTCGGAGAACTTTGGAATTTCGGAATTTTTGGCATTTATCGGAAATATCGGATTCGGCATTTTCGGATATCGGATTTATCGGAGTCGGATTTTTTTGGAAATATTCGGACAAAAATCGGTCGGAATCGGATTTTCCAATCCAATTTACACCCCTATCCAAAACCAAGGTTTTGTGTCAAAATGAAAAACTTTAGATGTTTCAGTTAGGGTTGGGCCCTGGTTGGGTTGGGTCAATTTTGAGCCCAACCCGAGCACCGAGCCGAAGCTATCAGCTTGCCGAAAATAGGAACTGATGAGCACCGAACCATGAGGTGGGGAAACGACCAAGGTGGTTAACTGACGGGTCGGTTAGCCGGGTAATCCTACTTTCCACATGAAAAATAAAGCTTGGTCTGAGAAGATGTTGGCGTTGAGAAGAAGATGAAGATCGTGGGGTTGAGTAGAAGATGCTGGAGTGGAGAAGAAGGGGCTGGCATTGAGAAGAAGAGGAAAGTTTGTTTGGTTGAAGATGAAGAGTTGGCGGCCGAGAGCGAGACATAATGATAAAGATCGAAAGGTGTCATTTTTATTTATTTTAAATTTTGGTTGAATGTAAAATTGTTAAATATTTATGTTATTGAGTTAAGAGCACAACAAACAAGCACTGTTATTCGGGGGTTTAGTGTTGGAAATACAGGTTACAGGTTAAGTCACCCACCTAATCGCGAAGGAATTGGAGGCTGGTGTTAGTGTTGACCATGACTAGGTGATACTAGTGGAGTAGTAGTGACGATAGTGGTAGGGTAGGTTGTGGCGGCAAATTGTGTGTATTTTACTGACTGGTTGGCGCTTGAGTGCATTTGTGTGTGTTTCTAGTTTGTTTTTTTACGTTTGTATGATTTTGTTCGGCCAACTACAAAAGCATAAATATATATATGAAGGACAAGAACGAGTACAATAATGACGTGGATGCGGAGGTTGATAGCGAAGAAAGAGATTTATTTATTGGTACCTGTTTCCTAAAAGCTTGTGAAGCCTAATTATTAGATCTACTTCATCCTCTTCAAACTCTCCTCTCTTGATATTTGGCTTCAAATAGTTCAACCACCTTAGTCTACAGCTCTTCCTGCACCTGTTCAACCCTGCATCCATGCATAATGCAAAAAATTCCCGATGCGGGATAAGTCTCTCAGCACCTCTCGACTCACGAGTGATATCATTTGAGCTAAACACGTAAACAACATAAATAATGAATAATATTAAAAGCAACCAATTGGCAATAAGTGGAGAAGTTCAAGACCTGCTTTGTAAGGAACTTGGTGCCACTTTCCTTCTCCATGATTCTCAATGCACTGCCTCAGAAGACCATCTTCCTCTTTAGTCCAAGCTCCTTTTCTCACATCCAAGTTATTTCCCTCCATCTTCTTGTTATGTTAGCTGCTAGTTTACCTTGTACCTGCTAGTTCCTATATAAAGGTCCGGAGAGCACCAAACTCAACCTCGCAATTTCAAGGGGAGTGACGTGCATGTCTCATATCCACAGAAGCAAAAAGTAACAAGTTTAAAACGATCGCGGAGTCAGTTATTCTTATTCTGGATCCTAACTCAGCAACCAACCTAGCCATATACGGACTGTCAAAAACAAAACACTAACGACAAACTTGGGTGTAGAAACCGTATACGAAACATTGAACGGAATAAAATTCTGGGTAATATTCAAAGCAAAATCTAAGAATATGAATGCAGCATCGTGTAACTAGTTAGGACACACATATATATATTTGGACTCTAAGAAGATCAAGACGAAGATTCGTCCGACAATTGATGTACGCTGAGCAACTTTTAGACACAACACCTCACTATCTCTCTTACGTGGATTTTCTATGCTTGCCCACGTTGGGGAACCATTAGCCTCTTTGGCTATTAGTTCTTGTTGGCTTTTGTGCTTTTGTGCCCTTGTAGCTTGTTTTTTTTGCGTGACGTTTAAAAAAAATTTCCTCTTTTGTTTAACTTTGGGATTTATGAACATTTTTGGTTTTTTTCTTTTTGTGAGCCGAATAGTATTGATGATGAGATTAATCTTCAACCGTTTTTAAATTTGAAATTCATAATAATTATATGATTGTAATGAGTGGATATATTATTAATCAACATGAAATGATAATATGAAGTGGATCAAAATGAGTAGTTTAATGTTGTATTAACTAATTAACCAGTTAGCGCTTGGGCCATTAAATAAAATTTTATGAAGGGACCCTGAGACCCCTCTAATGCGAAATCCTGACTCCGTCATTAACCTAAGCATTCAGTGGAAGTAAAATCTATATAATATAAGAGATGTTTTCAAAAATAACAAAACAAACTATACAAATTTTGGCTTAGAAAGAGGATTATTCAGGGTTGATTACCACACACATTCTTAAATTTTGAAAATGCAAATTGATTTCTTGTTCTCATTTTTGAAAATCATTATGCTGAAAATGACTTTTGAAAACGTTACTAGACGGATCTTAATATTTGCTAGCCTTCTGACACATTCCTGACCTCATTGATTGTAGTGAAAGATTACCAATCGGTTCGTTCCACCTTACCGTTCAAATGAAGAAGCCCTGTTTTTTTACCTTGGCTTTTATTTTGATTGATTTTTCCTTTGGCTTTAGTGATGCCACGACATTATGTAGCCCGTAGTTACTGTTGCATGGGCCTTGCCCCTCGAAATTACGTGCGTGCCCTCGTCAGGTATGTGTTCCTCTAGCCTCAGACAATGTGTAGTTATGTCTTTTCAAAAAAATAAAAAATAAAAAAATTAATTAATTAATCTCAAATCCATCGTTTGGCCTTCAAACTCGCCCTCAGTCAACTGCCTGAGCATCAGCAGAAAGAAAAATCCAACGACCAAAACCGCAAATTGCCAAAATCAATTTACTCAGATTGCTTCAGTTCAGTCCTCTGTACTGACCATGGCGGAGCCGTACGGAACCAACGGCGCATTCGACGTCACCGACGACGGCGCAGTCGACGTCGACGTCACCGACGACGGCGAGATCAACATCAAAGCGACCCACCGGGAGGAGACTCTCTTCGGCGTTTTCCACCGTCTGATTGATGCCGTTTTCTTCCCCGGATCCACCAGTGCCGGCGCTGCTGCTCCGCTGTTCCGCCGGATCAAAAACTCTCTTGCCGAGAACGGTCCGCTGCTTCGCGAAGCTTCTACAAACTCTGGGCGGAACGTTCTCCTCTGGACTCGCAGGGGTAGTCCTCTCCGCGCGCTCCTCGTCATCTCTGTGAGTTGATTTTTCAGCACCTTGCTTTTGAACTAGTTGTACCCTGTGCTTTCACTACTCTGGAAGTTACATTTGTTTGTTTTATCGGCTTATGATCGGAGCATGTTTGGTATGGTTTATGGATCTTGATGTTCGCTTTGGTGATTTAATTAAATTTGTTTTATTAGTAAATTTTGATCTTGATGGTCGATTTCATGATTAAATTAAATTTGTTTTCCTAGTTTTTTTATTTTTATGGTTTTGATGATTAAATTGAGTCGGTTAGAAGCATTAGCATTTTAGAATTTTTGTATACATTGATTCAGTTCTATTATAAATCCGGCTTTAAAAAAATTACAAAATTAACGAGGATCAGATACTTAGCCACAACATATGTGCTACTGTTTCGTACCTATAAATGTTTTCATCCTCCAATGCATATTATGACTACGAATTCGCCAAAATAGAGTAAGGGGGGTGCCAAGTTCCTCCATGTCGTTGATAGACAAAGGAGTCCACAGCACAGTTGTTACCCCTGATTTGCTCAATTGTATCAGCTGAGTTAATTTTAGTTACAGTCGTATTCTGTTTGCTAAGCTGGTTAGCTGCCTTAGTACCTCAGCTGTACTTAGTAGCTGCAGAGCGGCTGTGTTTCTGAATGAGAAATCTCTTGCAATCATGAGCATTTTCTGTCCAATATTGCTTTTCATGGTATCTGACCTTTGTGCCCTCCATATCACCTTTTCTCTCACTTTCTCAAAAGTTCAGGAAGTTTCTCTCTGATTGTCTTGTTGATTTGTAAGATATAGTTCCTTAGGTAGTTGTGTTGGGATGGCATTCTTTTTGGTGGCGGTGTGGATGGAAGGGATAGAAGGGTATTTGAAGGAGCAGGGGATGAGGAGGTGGATCTTTTGTGTGTGATAAAGTTTGTTTTTGGGCTCCCCTTTGGGTGTCGATATCCTCAGAGTTTAAGGATAGTTAGTTCTAGGATATATTTTAAGATTGGAGTGCTGCTGTATTTATTTAGTTCATGCTTTGTCTGTTGTCATGTAATATTATGATGTTTAACTCTGGTTAGCGTTTGTAGTTGAGTAGTATAGTTAGTTGAACAACTTGTCCTGTGTATTTCTTTGTTCTTTTTTCATTAGTGAAAGTATGTTTATTATCTAAAAGAAAAGATGAAGGCAAAAGGCAACCTCCCTACTTGGCTGCAATGACTACTTCTTATTCTAGCCAATGTTCTGCTGCTAATTACTGGTTGACTGGAACAAATCATCTATATTCTTATCCATCTAATCTGTAGCATTAAATATGATGGTGATGACACAGTTGCAATTGTCAATGGATAGCACCTTCCATTACTCATATTGGTCAATGTCTTTGACAACTTCATGCATGCTCCAGATAATATGCTTAAAGTTCCTTCCATGCTTCAAAGCTTTTATCTGTTTGTCATTTTTGTCATGATAGCAATAGCTGCTTTTAATTTTATGCTTATATATTTTATTTTCAAGACAGAATATCGTTGAAAGTCTTATACACAAGCCAGAGTAGGAATGAATTGTATTCAATTCTGGCTTCCCAGCATTGCACTTTATAGAGCACCTCTCCTACTACTGCTTTTCTTGAGCAAATAATAGATCATCAAGTCTGGCATTATAGGCTTGGTGATTCTTCGATTCCAGTCTTTATAGCATATTGTTTGATTGTAGTCTTCTCTCTTGTAATAAGGTTTCTAGTCACTGAAGTTCTGTCTGTACATACTGTTTGTTAGGTAACAAGTCTGTTTTACAGACTTCCTTTTTCAGCTTCAAAACCCACGTCTGTTACACCGTTCTTTCTGGTGCATAGTGATGTATGGTCTCCAGCACTGATTCATTCTGTTGAAAGCCAATCCCAGCCTCTTCTCGATATCCTGGTTACAAGGCTAGCCTTGCAACGAGGAACACTCCCATCTGCATTATACTTAACTCTGTAAACCCTTTTACAAACCGCCGCATATCTATTGGGTGGAAGAGGAACCAACCACCAATTCCCTTTTCTGAAGGGATTTAAATTCCTCTTCTGTAGCGGGTAATTTAGGGGGATGGAACATCCGCAGGATAAGTAGGTTCAGTAATTAGCAATCATTGTATAGTTGAAGTTGGTGCTTAAGAAGCTATAAATTTTTTTATTTTTTTATTTTTTTGAGATGCTAGATTTCAATCTTACAAAAACCTTTTTCTTGGAGATACTAGATTTCAATCTTGTCTGTACATGATTTTTATTGAAAGGTGGCAAATCAATGCGAATCACAGGGGCTGAAGTTGCAAAATCAGATCCTAAGGATGAAACAGCTGGCTAATCTGCCATAGGAACTGCAGGTAACATTAGAATGAGCTGAGGAATTAGAAGAATCAGAATAAACATCAGGTCGAGTAGATGAAGAATAAAAGCAATTGGAAGAATGTGTTGTAGAAAAAGAAATTGGAAGAACTAAAACAGGTGTCAATACTTAGGGGAAAAGTTACCTGCAAGGATCTCCCGTGTTCAGTATGTGTCCAGTCAAGATCGACTTAGTGAGATATTTCCCAAAGCTTTGGCTTCTGCTAGAGTTCCTCTTATGGGAAACGGATGGTAGCTTCCTTGCCATCAATTTGAGGAGCCATGATGGACAAAAGAGTTCACAGCGCAGTTGTAACACTTGATCAATGCCTCGTTTGTATTAGCTGTGTTAGTTTTAGTTACAGTTGTAAAGAGTGTTTTCTCTGTTAGCTGTGCTGGCAGTTAGCTTCCCTTGTACCTCTGTTGTACTGGGAGCCTGCAGAGCAGTTATGTTCATGAATGATAAATCTATTTCCGTCATCAGAAAGCTCTCTGTCTTCTGTTATCTTTTTATCGTTTGGAATATGTTGAGAAACACGTTTGTTTACATGAAGATGTCCTTTGGGTGCAATTTTCTGTATTATGGATCTAAGGCATTTCATTTCACGCATATTATCCATCTGTTTCATATTGATGTTGTTATACAGTTTTAATATGCTTCAATGAATAATAATTAATCACAAAAGACTGCACTCTTCCTCAACTGCTTTGTCCTATTGTTCTTGGATTTTTTTTAGTTAGTTTGATTTGAAACCAATCTAGTTTTTCAACTAGACTACTGATATCCTTTGATATTAACACAGATAATTTCATTTAGACACTTGAGTTAATAACTGAGTCTTTTTCTGCAGGTTGGCACCATTACTCTTATTTCCTTGACAGGCCTCCTGGTCTTCATGCTTTTCTTCCTGGCAGCGACTCTCAATGCAATAATCATCTCTCTTCTATTGTCTTTGGCAGCTGCTGGAGGATTCTTGGCCCTTTTCTTTGCCTGTGTGACAGCTATATATATTGGAGCATTATCAGTAGCTGTTTTTGTCATTTCCGCCACCACAATTTCTGCAATTGCAGCTGTTCTGATAACTACAGGTAGAACATCGTGACCATATGACCATTACTTGTCCCATTTCTATTTATTTATTTTTCCCAGTTCTTACCACTATAATGATGGTCGGATTCTAAACTTTAGGCCCATTAAAATTAAAATACCTGCTAATTTAAATAAGAAAGCAAGTAATTAGTTTATAAAAACAACCTCCATTAAAAAATTAACACCACTTCAACCAAGGTTAATGTGTAAGGCTTCACGGGTTCCATCAGTCTTCTTTAATTGTGTGGCCGATGGTCACATGTATAACCTTGCCAATCAGGTATCCTTTCTCTCTCATTATATATAACAATATTGCATCTGCAGACAAACAATTAGTTTACCTACTCGAGGAGGACCAAGCTGCTGACCTTAGTTCACTTTGGCCACTTGATTCTCTGTATTCTACATTATTTGCATATAGCTGCACTTGGTGCCTGATTTCCCAGGCTTTGCGATCAATTTCATGACTTGTATAATACCAGTTCATTGATGGGTGTTGCGGGATCTATATTTTTTAGTGGAATCTTATTCGAATTCTCATCAAACCAAGGATCTTATCATATTTCTTTTTTCCTAATTAGGCTGGATTGGATTCTTTTGGATCGTGTGGCTGGCAGCAAAGAAAAGTCTGGGCCTTGCTAAGCAATCATTTAGCGTGACTGGTTCAGCGATTTCAGCTTACTCTTATGGTAGGCATGCTCACAAGTAGTCTTCAGATTGAAGGGTAAAGTGGGAGAACAAGCCATGTACCTACTGGTTTGAGGAACCTTCTTGAGATGTATGAGAAAGTTTTGTTCTAAATGGCGTTTCTTGTCTCTGCTTTGAAGCGTATTTGTTGGGTGCTATTACGCAGGATAGGCCAGTCAGGACTTCCTACACGTATTGTATAGGTACTCTAAGTTTGCCCCTTTTCTTGTCCATATAAGATTACTAAATAATACTATAAATCACCCTCCTTTGTATTATATTTGTGTTGCAGATCTTAAATAATACACAGAACATAGAAATATATATGTCCTGTATATTAAACTCCGTCTAAATGCTGCATCCTTTCTTCTTTTTCTTTTCTTTTTGTCTTTTCGGGTTGATCGGTCTTGGCCAGGAGCATAGGGTTTCAGTTCCAAATGTTATCTATTCTCACTGCTTTTAAATGTTGGTTTTAATCCAATTACACCACAGTGGATTGTGCATTGTCAATGCCATGGATTAAGAAAATCTTGGAAAGACAAGAATTTAGGCAACCAAAAAGACAAAGGTCAAACTTTGAGGAAATACATACTCTGTTCATTTTTTTTTATGACAACCCCATTGCCAACTTTTACAAGTATGATGTTGTAAACTCTCATTTATCAAACACAAAAATCATGATCTTCCTCTCCAACTTACAATGACATGCTTATACGCAACCGAAGCCAGGTTCACCGGGTTCTCAACCAGAAAATTCCCACTAGTCTTGAGTATAACATGGATGGTCTGGGATATATGCAATTGAGGAGGTGAACTAACCCACCATTGTTATGTGAATTTTCTTCCCCTCTATATATCCTTCTTTTCTTTCTCTTCTCTTCCCGCGTCTCCCAGTTAAAGGACTAATCAAACTGCAGCTATGTATATAGCCAGCCACTCACAACAACCCTAAAAAGAATTTCTATCCACTCAAATAAACCAAACACTCTTCTGTTTCCAAGAGAGCAAATAAACAATGAAGAGGTAGAGATTGAATCAGTCATGTGGTTTGCCATTCCAGTCCGGTCTGCCTAACGTGAACTCCAAGCTTGGGTTTCTGGTCTCAAAATTAGATCCCAAATAGCTCTTAAGTTGAGTTGTTGAATCACATTCCTGTAAGAAATTTGGTTCGATTTACCAAATTAATGAATGCCGTAATTACATTGCAAATTATACCCAAACAAATGCATTAAATTCATTTCACATCACAAATTACTTCTTTTTTCTCATCAAAATTCAATATTTATAATCTGTTCATCAAATGAGTATGAATAAATAATTGAAAAAACATTGAATTAGTACCTGAATTTGATGACCAGATATTTTCTGCAATTGGGAAGATACTGGTGTTAGCCCGTCCATGTCATGAGAACTAGTATGCGGAAACGCCTCTCTACTACTGGGATTAATTTCATGGAGAGAACAACTTTAGCACCAAATCCAAATAACTTCTTGAGTTGCAGAAACACAAACGATAAACGTATAGAACAAATCGAATGAATGTAGAGATCCTAAAATAGATTCTGATCAAATTTGTGATGGTTAAAATGTTGCATGTTTAACCAGGGAATTTAGGGATTTATTAAAGTTTATGAAAAGAGCACCATGGCCTCCAGTATGTTTAGAAGATTTTACTCTTCTAAAACATAACATAAGCCACTTCCATTTAAAGATAGATGTTTATCTTCTTGTTGTTCGTAGTTCGTTTCGTATAAACCAGATAGAAGATTTTATCAATTCAAAGATATACTTTGCAAATATTTGATGAACCGATTATATATACTAGAAACCTCCACACATGCTATGCTATGCAATGTGGTGATGGAGGGAAGTTGTTTGGGTGAGAGAAGTTAAGAGATAAAAAGTAGAGGGTGGGGGAGAAAAAGTAATATGTTAGAAGGAAATAGGAACCAAACGCGGGACTGAAAATCACATCACAAAGGAAAAAGGGAACTCAAAAGTATAGACGCTTGAGCACTCGTCGACATGCATGAACATGTAACAGAACTCTATTTGCATGTTCGAGCATACTCTTGACAACATCACTCAATCATCCTCTTTTTCTTCACGTTTTCATGCTCAAAATCGATAGGAACCTTCTCCGAATAATTCCAAAAAACTCCCCAAGTTGTTTTCCACTTAGTTCTGAGCTGCAAAGATTCTGGAGCTTCTGTTGATGTTCTATCTATAAGAACATCAATTAAAAACATTATTGGGAGGTTCTTTCTTCACGACTATCTATGAAAAGCCTCTAGCAACCTAATAGGGACCAATTGTTGAATTCTTAATAATGTGACCCAAAACCACTCCCTCGGATTTTAGTTTGGATAACTTTTATTTGCTCCTTTATAGCAGTGAAAATGTAGTCCGCGATTAACTGAGAAAAAGGTTCAAGTCGTAGGGAGCTGGAAATCATCTTTTCTTATATGGGATTCAATAGGTCTAGCTACACATGGACTAACAAGAGGGAGAATAGGAGGATTTGATGACAGAATACATATTTGATGATTTTGGCTTATAGCTTAAGCGGTTAATATATAGTATTCATATTTGCAATCGAGGTTTTGTGTTTGATTCCCCATCCCGTTGGTATACAATAAATGTAGGTAAGGTTAGGTAAGTCCTGTTCTACTACAAAATTCCCTACCTTGAAGATGACACTAATAAACAATGTCAAACAAAAACAAAACACTAAACTCGCGAGCTCAACCAGATAAACATAAGATTTACGTGGTTCATCCCAGGTTGAGCTACTCCCATGTGCAAGATGTATCCACTAACCAAAGAAGAAGATTACAAATTAAAACATTAAACCATTAACTATCCTATTTAGGGGTTGACCTAACATAGGGTTATGGCAAGAAACATCACATAAGCCTATTGAGAAAACTTCCAAAAGTTAGGTTTCACACCACAAGAGACACAAGGCTACGACTACAATCTGCATGGAAATCATCCAAAACCTCTACATACGGCTTCTTCAGAAAACCACACGCAATTGATCCAACTTAGCTTTCACTTGTTGAACAAGGGGAGTTAGTATGCCTACACTTGTGCAGGAGAGGCTGCCACAGGTAAACTTCGTTTCGTACATGGCTAGTACATTCCCATGTCAAGTTACAAGAATTTCCCTTCCCTCCATTTAGGCATTTCGATACTTGTAATTGCCCTAAAAATATTTCCCCTAATTTGATCATTCTAAGCAGACACTATCTAGGAAGACTTAAATTGCTACTGTTGGGTATATCATAAGTTGGTACATACGCAGACGGATACTGGCCAAGCAAGTGAGCGATCTCTTGCAAACTTTCCCATTGTTTACTAATTAGCCATTGAGGGGTTGCTTGGTTCATAACAAATGATCACCTCGTCAGAAGATTATCAAATGTCTTCAATTGTTTAGAGATATCTTTAACTGTTTTAGACTTTGCTCTAAAGTGCAACAACTTACGTAAATAGCACATCCTATTTTGGAACATAGATAGTGAATGCGAGGAGATTGTATTAGTACATGTGTCACACTGCCATAATATAAGTGGAAAAAGGGGAATCAACGGGAAGGAAAAAATAAGGACTCTAACACCACATGAGTACAATGACGGTTGCAACGAAGAATTTTTCTAAACACACCTCTCAAGATTTCGTTTCGAAGAATCAAATTAATTAAAGTGAATACAAAAAGAGGAGAGGCGCGTTACCGGGTGATTTTTATCCATACTTACTCAATGAAAGAGGGTGGATCGACATTTGTGTCCTTTGATTTGATAGTAAAGTAATTTAATAAGTAAGGATAATGCAGTAACTAGGCCACATATTTCTCTCTCTTAGACCTAATTATTTTCTCCCACATATTTCTCTCTCTACTCTCTTATAGTAATTACCTCACATGCATATAGAATGTTGGTTTAGTCTATAGCTTAATTCTTAATCAAAAGAGAAAAGCTAAATGACATGACATGAGTGGTATATAAACAAGGGTCGTGTACGATAATTAAATTAACATATAGTTATTCGAGCTTTGCCAAAAGGGGAGCAAGAAGAATGACCTTTTTGGTAACATATGTAATGTCCTCGTGGAGAGAATAAGAACTAGAGTTTAATATTAGTACGAAAAACAGTTCAAATTCCAAGTTATAATACTTGTCAATAAAAAGAAAAAGTGTAAGTATATATGGTTGCTTTCTCTTATCCCAGTTAACGATTCTGATTGTGTTTGCTACTTTTTCTTTAAAACGCATCAACTCTCCACAGATCTCATCATGTGAGCAGGAATATAAACAAATGAAAACGAAAATATATTAGTTCCATTATTATTTGTAAAGAAAATCTTGAAGAAGAGAAAAGACGAAGAAAGAGGAAAACCAAGCAGAGAAAAGAAAGTAAAAGCTGCTTGGCCTGGGAACCCTTTTATTCTTTAAAAAATGGTGGACGTGGTTTTGCATTTCTAAGCTATGAGGTACCATGCAAAAGCAGAAAAAAGTAAGCATTATAATACTTCTGTACTCATATAACTTAAGTTCATGGCATCATACACGACTCTAGAGAGAGAGAGGGAGAGAGAGAGAGAGATGAGTACTCTACCTTGAAGAGTTACTCCAAAGAGTGGTGCTGGAAGTGTAGTCGAGGTCTGGCTGCCCCGAGGACCGATCGGACGGTCCACGTTGGTCTGGAAATTGATGAGGACTGCGCAGGCCATGAAGATCAGTGGCACTGCCAATTGGAGAGAGAATGTCGTCCTCACCAGATCCGTCTGATTGCCCTTTAAACAACAAAAAAATCAAAATAAAAAATTCATGCATGTAATAATGAACTACATCACTATGTATGTCATCATGACATGACATGGCATGACATGATGTATGTATAATGTATGGATGCATGTACAAGGCCTTTATGGTCAAATGTTTGACTGCAGCAGATCGATGTATCTTATATCTATATGATAGGGTTTAGTTACAATTGAAAAACAAACAACCACAGGTAAAGTAAAAGATTTTCCAAATGTGTGCGGTAAAACATTAATGTGAAGGATAAGTAAGAAAAAGTTAAGGCTGCTAAAAAGAAAAATAAAAAGTTAGCAATACGAATTACCTGAAGAAGCTGCAGGCTTGTCAGTGGTCTTAACAGTTCGATACATCTGCAAACTCATTCGCCATAATTAAAATAATGAAAGCTAAAGGAGAATAAAATATTAATTCAAAGCCTAAAACACACACACAAAAATTATATAAATAGATATTCTCATTATATTAGTTCAGATCTCTCTCTCTCTCTCTCTCTCTCTCTCTCTCTCTCTCTGCGTGGGCTTCTGGGAATTTCTTGGTTTTCATCATTAAATAATAACGATGGAGGACGAAACAATAATCACGAGGTTGATGTTGGATAAGGAAGTAATTAAGAAGAAGCTTTATTATTGGGAAATGATGACTACTTTTGTCTGTTATTATGTATTTTAGTTTTAGACTTGGATCTTTTAAATTTGCTTCTTTGTTTAAAATTTTATCTTTCTCTGAAAGCAGAGAGAAGTCAGTCTAATCCAGAAGTTTCAGACAGACTCAATATTATAGCTCACTACTCTTTAATTCGTTCATTCACAGCTCCCCATTGGTAACTGTGCCCCGTGTAATAGAGCAACACCGCCCCACATGAACATATCTGAGAGAGAGAGAGAGAGAGAGAGAGAGAGAGAGAGCACCTACCTGTAAATGGCTTTTGACATGAGCTAGTGTGAGATCCTTGACATCCATGAGCTCAAGAACTGACTTTGGAGTAGCTCCTAAATCAAAAGAACCAAAAAATTAAGAAGCAGAAATGAAATTAAGAACAAAAAAAAAGAGGAGGAGAAAGGGGAATTTTGCAAAAATGAAAAAAAAAATTGCAAAAGAAAAAGGGTTTGATTAATTTATTACTTTCATGGCCACCAAGAAGCTCAACAGCATGAACAAATCTAGCATGGAGGGTGCTTGTCCACCGCATTCTCGGAGCTCTCATGCTTCGTTTTGTCGGTAGCTTCGGCAAAAACCTCGATCTCATGATACCATGATGGGAAGCCTCAGAAATTGGTCCAACTCCTCCAATTCCGTACTGATTGTGATGAAGATGATGAAGATGATGGTGGTGGTGCAACTGGTTGTTGGATTTGAAGGGATCCATTGATGAGAACCCATTAAACCTTGACATAGGATCCAAGCCTCCTCCAAAATAAGGCGTAGACGGCGTATTTGAGGAGCATGAGGCAGAAGGCAAAGAAGGAAGATTATAGGAAGGCAGAGGCCTTTGGTAGAAGCACATCTTGGAATCCTTGGGATGATCTCTTGGAAGCATATTTTCCGTCGGCAAAAAAGGGAATGGACGGTTTTGATAGACCGGAATACCTTTAATCGGCCTCAAACCCTCCGATGATGACACATCGAGTAGCGAAACGCCATTGTTTATGTGACTTAGGTGATTGCTAGAACGGTAAAGAGGAAGACTTTGTTGTTGATGATGATGATAAGGGTTTTGTGGTGGTTCTTCATGAGCTCCACCGGTGAAGCGTCGACCTAGAGAGAGCTCGGTGTGTGCTTGGGAATTAGTGGTGGAGATTTGGGGTTCACTGGAAGTGGTAATGAAAATTGATGAAGAGGAGGAGGAAGTGTTTGGAGGACTAATGTGAAGGGAAAGATCGGGAAGTGGAGAAGTAGTTGTTGAAGAGGGTTCAATGAAAATCCCTTCCAAGGGCATTTTCTAATTCACTACTTTACCAAAACAAATAGTGGCTCTCTTTTCTTTTCTGCTTTTTGTTTCCCTGCTCAATCCAACTTGTGAATGAAGAAAGTTGAAGAAAAGAATTAAAAAGAAAAAAAGTTGAAGGTGATATTGGCAAGTGGGTTTCTTCTTTCTTTCGAGTTTCAAGATATTTGAGGGAGATTTGCTTCTTTTTTTCCGAAGAATATGTGGAAAGCTAAGCTATCAAAGAAGAACAAAGCTTTGTGCTGTGTGTGTGCTTTGAAGAAGAGCAAATTAAGTGCAGGTAGAACTTAAAAGGGATATTGAGCTAAAGCAAAGAAAGACAGCAATCTTCTGGAACAAACAGACATGCTCACGAGAGAGAGAGAGAGAGAGAGAAAGAAAAGTCATGGAGAGAAAAAGAGGGAGAGAGAAAGAGAGAAAGTCATGAGTTGTAGGATTTGGGTTTGGTTATCCTCGAGAGTATATCTTGGAAAATGACACTAAGAAGAAGAAGAAAAGAAGAGCACAAGGTCTCTCTCTCTCTCTGTGTGGTCAAAACCCATCAAATGCACCAAAAAATATGGTCACTTTGGATTTCCCTTCTCCGGAGACGACGGGATAAAAAATGTTAGAGAGAGAAAGACACCCTCTTCTCTGATTCCTTTTCCCCCACCCTCTTCGCTCCTCTCGCTTTTCTCTCTCTAAATTATTTTTTTATTATATATATGTTTCTTCTGTACAGTCAATAGAATATATAAATAATGGGTTTCAACTTTCATTTCTAGCTTAAATTGGCTACGTATTGGACGTACATATAAATTATACTATAGAATTCCGTCCCTGGGTTTTCCAAATTCTCGTGAGATTCTGAAATTTTGTGTGTGATATGATAACATTTAAAAAGATAGACCCATTGACCTTATGAGTGAGTGAGAGACCCACAAAGGGTTTTTTGTTTGCTTCCATATGTACACATCGCAAACCCTAATCCCATGTTAATTATTTACCTTCTAATTCCCCTTACATCCTCCCAAATATTCCCTTCTAATCTATCACCAACCTTGTCTGGCACCCATATGGGTTTTATTATGTCTTTCTCCACATGACTCTCTCTCTCTCTCTCTCTCTCTCTCTCTCTCTCTCGCCCACCACCATCCTCATCATCATTGACTATCTTCACTCTTATGCTAGCTAGGGTTTTCAAAACCCAATGGGATCCTTGAGTATAATATTACTTGGAAACTAATTAATTACCTCTTTCCTTGTCATGTTAACTATTTATTTAAAATATAATTGATGTAGGGTTTCCAATTTACTGTGCCACCCTCTTCTTAGCAATGAAACACTCATCCATAGGTGGTGTTTTGGATGGTGCATTAAATGCTGAATTGAGTAAATGTCGTGGTTTCGCTTTCTAGGAAAACACGGTTTCTACCACCAAAATAAAATTCCAAAAATTTTCATTTGTGTGTTGCTACTGGTTCCTTGTTGCAAGGGATGGTTATTTTTCCATCAAGCTCACAAACGAAATTAATGTATTCTATTAAATTTTGTTTGGATAAATGCAGGAAATCGTATGCATACTTCATTGTCTCCAGACCTTGGGGTTCGTATCAAACAACCACCCAACATGATGCAATAGCTGGAATGAGTAATTAAGAACGAAAAGAATACACAGTACCTAAAATAAAAGTGATATCTAAAACATTCACATTAAATAGGTGACAATTTTTGACACGACACGATTCGATCTTAGCAATTTTGGGTTAATCATGATATGATTATATTTTTCTTCAATTAAAATTACGTCCTCTTTTGGTTTTTGGATCACTTGGTTGATACAACTGGATTGTAAATTTGGTTGGTATACATTGAATAGCTTCGGCAAAATCCCTTTGCGCACACCCCATCTAAAAAAAGCCATATAGTTTCCTCTACCCTTGATATATAATCCTGCTTGGAACTAATCCATGAAGGCGGATATCTCCTTGTTGAAGTTTGTGATTTCACGATTAACATCGGTGAAACTTATGATAGTAACTCTCCTCTGTTCATTTCCATGAAAAATGTGTTGTGCGAAAACATTCCAAGACCTTGTCGTTGATGGATCATGCAACGGCACACACACAAACCCTTTGAGAATAAAACACACACAACACGAAGAGAGTAAGCAAACACACAAGAACACAAAGGTTTATAAAGGTTCGGCTTCATGCTTACGTCCTTTTGGTGATCCACCCGAGAAATTCACTATTATGTAAGAACAACTTTGGTTACAATCAAGAACCCTAGCTCTCTTTTGTCACTCTTGAATTTTCTCCTATTTACACTAGGGGTGGGCACGGTACGGGATGACACGGGATGGAGGTCATCCCGGTGTCAATCCCGAATAGGAGAATCGGGACGGTATGACACGGGATGGGGGATTTTCAAAACACGTTCAAACCATACCGGCCCCAATCGGGACCGGTATGGTTCGGTATCAAAACTGATACCGTTCACCTTAGGCTAAAAAGAAACCAAGATCTTTTTCTCTGTGTTTCTCTCTTCTTATTTTTTTTTCTTCTCTTTTTTAATTTCTTCTTTTTCTTCTCATCTGTTATCCGAGAAAGAAACCCATTTGAATGAATGGTAAGGTCAAAGATGCAGATGAAGCAGCAGCCGAATGCGGTGGTAGGATTGGGATCTCGTCTCTGCTGCCGGCTCAGCAACCCCAGGCTTTGCTCCTAGTGGCCTCCCCACCACGACGATGACGACCGCGACTCCACATGCACACCATCCACACCAGAACCAAGTAGATTACGACCACCAAGATCTAAGATTTCCACGCTTTGATTGACGCTGGGCTGATCGCTTAGGCTCATCGAAGAGAGAAACATAGAGAAACAAATAAGGGGAACAAATAAGGCTAAAGAAAAAAATAAGAAGAGAGAAACAGAGAGAAAAGAGAGAAGGAAAGAAGGGGGGAGAAAAAGAAGAGAGAAGAAATAAACAAATTGGTGGAGAGAATAAAAAAAAGTAGCGTGGTCTCGCTGGCCTCACCACATCCAAGCTTCAAATGTTGGAAATAATATTTTAATATTTATTATTTAATATTAATTAGTTACTGTACGGTACGGTATGACACCAAACGGGATCACAAATCTGATACCGGTGTCGTGCCAAACAGTAACGGAATGACACGGTTTCATCCCGTTTAAGCATCAACACCAAATGGTTTGGCACGAGTTTGACACGGAATGGCACGGTATCGGTATTCCGGTTTTGATGCCCACCCCTAATTTACACAGTAAAACACAATCTAGAATTCACCATATATGAGAAAATTCTCAAATTTTATTAGACATATTATCCTAAATATGTAGTGGTGAAAAGAATAAGTAATTTGTGGGTCCCACCAATAAAATTAATATAATTAAAAGGGGACTGCCAACCAATTACTATAAATTAGAGGATAGTTTCTAAAAATCATTCTAGATCTCTAGAAATTGAAATTAACGACAATGAAGTTGCTATTAGTTCTTTAGAGCGCCACCCATGACTACGTTCACAAATATGGAATCATCATGTTAATCAACGTAACGAAATTCGATGAGCTTACATTAAGGGTGGTCCATAACAACCTATACTATCCAAGTATATCTGAAATTAGGACCAGTAACTCATCATCGTGGCTTTCAAAGTTCATGTTTCAAACTATTTTCTTTGTGATTAGAATGTTCTCCTGAGAAACATGCAACTTTTTGTCTAATCTGCTATCTTGTTAACAAACCATCTAGGTATTCTGGACAACATGCTTTCAATGTTAAGGGACTTCAAAGTTGGCAAAAAGTTAGAGATGGAAACAATTGTGCTTTTCTAAATTCCGAAAGGAAAGATCCTAACTCACTTCATAAAATTTCGAGATTTCACGCTTTGAATTTGATGAATCAATGTCATCATATACAAAAAGTTGTTGATAATTACTCTTCCCAACATATTGCACTGTTGATACCAAATATTCATTAAGCTAACCGAAAAGGGCCTAGATGACTAAAAATCAACATAAGACGCCTTAACTACACCTGAGGAAGCCCTTGAATGGTAAGGAAGGCTGGTCAAGCCCAACAAAGGTCCTTACGACGAAGCCTAGCATGCCCAGCGCCTAGATACCTCTCCTCAAAGGCCCACACGTGGGGAGTTGAAATGCCATTCCAGACTCACAGAATATTCTACTTACACATGCTTTCCACAAAATGGAGGAACACAGGTCAGGCCACCACTGACCGCTCTCTCAAAAGATACCACGTCATCAGCGAATCCTTAGTCCTACATCGAAACAAAACAAGAGTGAGGTCCAACTTTCCTTGTATAAAAGGAGAGTACTTTTCACCTAAAAAGGGTCATTTGAACTTTCTTTATACTTGAGTAGAATACTTTTGGCAACTTCTTTTGACGAATAAAGACTGACTTAGGCATTGCAGGGTGGGTGGCCCCACCACCTTCTTTTTAGTGGCCGTCTCTTGCCTATTTTCAAGAACAAGGACCAGCAGCAGCTTTACTTAGCTACTCCAAGTAAGGCCAAAAAGCATACAGAAGTATAGAACCCAACCAGGTCTGTTCTTGAGAAAGGGTTCACATGGTTTGACTCGTTCTGTTTGGTTCTGCGAATTTCATGCATCAACACAAACAATCGACTACGACTTGAGGCCTCAATTGAAGCAAGTAGATGACTAGCATTCCTAGGATGTGCTTTTAGAGGCCATTATGAAAAATAGAATTCAATCAATCGTGAAAATTTCCTTCAAATGTTGGAAATAGTAGCTTCATATAGTGAAAAATTTGTCGAAGTTGTCTTAGATAAAGCTCCAGAATATGCATCTTACAAATCACCACAAATCTAGAAAAACAAATTTACAAGTTTTTTCAACTAAAGTGAAGGATGTGATTTGTGAAGAAATTGGGAAATCAAAATTTTATATAGTTGTTGATGAAGCGTGTTATGAATCTAACAAAGAGCAAATGGTTATACAGTGTTGCAGTTTGTTGACAAAGAAGGTCTTCTTCATGAACTTTTGTTTTGGGTTTGTTCATGTATCAGATACTAAGGCATTAACTCTAAAAGAAAGTATATACTCTATATTATCTCATCGTACACTAAACATTCAAAATATTATAGGACAAGGATATAATTTTGCAAGTAATAAGTGAGGTGAGTGAAATGAGATACAAGCTTTGATTTTGAATAATTGCCCATATGCTTACTATGTTCATTATCACATCGATTGCAATTGGCTTTAGTTGCATTGTCAAGAGAAGTTATACATGTTCACCACTTTTTCACTAAATTGACTTCTATAGTCAACATTGTTGGTGCATTATGCTTGCATAAAGATGAATTGAAAAATGCACAAGTTTCTAAAATTGCACACATGATTTTCATTGATGAGCTTAAGATTGGAAAATGAATTAACCAAATTGGCACCTTACAATGTGTTGGTGATACTCGTTGTGGTTCTCATTTGAAATCAATTTCTAGCTTAGTAAAGATCTTTCGTGCAACATGTGTGTAGTTCTAATTAACATAATTGATCACCTAACTACTGCTTCTCAATTAGGAGATGTTGATGCAGCTTATAAGGTAATGACTTTACATGAATTTGCCTTTTATCTTACATTTCATGAAAAGAAATTATGGAGATCATTAATAATCTTTGTCAAGCTTTGCCATGTCAATCTCAAGATATCATAAATGCCATGAATCTTGTTTCTTCCACTAAATCACTCATCCAAAAATTTAAGGATGTTGGATGAGATTCGTTACTCACCAACGTGAATTATTTTTGTGAAACACGCAACATAGATATCCCTCATATGAATGCTCATTATTTTGTAAGACGAGGTTTTGCTCGCTGTCAACGAGATGATTTTACCATTACGCATTATTACGTGGCACATATTGTTTACACTATAATAGATTTTCAACTACAAGAATTCAATAGTTGATTTAGCGATGAAGCAATGAAGCTACTTATTATAGGCTCGGCTTTGGATGCTCGTGAAGTGAATAAGTGTTTTAGAATGATGATATTTGTCAATTGGTAGATGATTACTTGTACTGGAAACACTTTGAAGATCATGAGAAAATGCATTTGAGAAGACAAATTCAACATTCTAAGAGTGGCGTTATTCGGCTTCCAGAGTTCAATAATTTGTCAACAATTTCTCATCTATCTCAATGGTTGGTAAACACTAGAAGATCAATGACATCCATTTCTATAGAGTGGTTGTGCTCGTGCTTACTCTTCTGGTTTATACTACAACTACAAAGCGATCATTTTCTATCATGCGTACAACAAAAACTACGCTTCGTAACAAAATGGAAAACAAATTTGTTACACACTCTTTGATTATGTTTATCGAAATGGGAAGTGTACAAAAGTTTAGTATTGACTCAACCATAGATAATTTTCGAGATTTGAAAGAAAGACAAGGGCTATTTTATACCTAATTAATTAAATAAAGAATTGTTATGGTTGAAAAATTGGAAATATATATATAGTCTATTTCTATTGAGGGATCCCTACAAAATTTTTTTGAACGATCCAAACCATCTATTTTTCACATCTTCATTCAGAGATCATCCTTGCAAAAAATCATACAGATTGAAAATCATTAAGGCTTCTAATTGAGACCAACAACATGATGCTTCAATAAAATACTTAAATTTCAATAATTTAATTGAGTAGTCAAATGATATTGGATTCAAGTGATTTTTTTTGTAGAGATAATCTTTGAATGAATATCTATAAAATAGACTGTTTGAATTAGTGAAATACAATGCGGAGTGAGCCCTACAAAAGTGTCCCTCAAATAAACTAATTTGAGGTGCATATGTCTCTTTGTCACGCAAACTTTTTTTCCATAAAAAAAAAAATCACAAAATCAAGTGTGAAACTTTGGTGTACATTTAGGCTGTCCTTATGAATGATTGTACCGTAAAACCTTTTAGATGTCTCAAAGTAGACAACATAACACTTCAGAGAAATTCCCCATCCATCATCATAAGGTTATCATTATATCTGAGCAGAAAATTTTCCCACATGTATTTCATTTATTGGCGGCCAGTTTGACAAGCATGTATGGTGGAGAATATGGAATAGCCTGTACCATTATAGTTGTTGTTTGGTACAGCTCTATACCATACAAATGATGCTCATTCCCCATTCAATCAGAACCATTTGATCGGCTGGCCCCACAATCAAACTTTGTTGAAATTAAAAAGAAATAAAGTGAAAAAAAAAAATGAAAAAAAAAGATGAAGGGCATCCCGGTTAAGTCATCCAGGTCATGGAGCACAATTTTATTTTATTTATTTTGTATTTTTGCTCTCCCTCCCGACAACCAAAAGAAATCAGTAGCAGCATTTTAACGAAAAAAAGTAAAGCTATTAAATGAGAATGAATCATCTGATAAGGCTGGATTTGGTTGTAATATTCAATTCAAATGGGGTCCACGGATTTGACTGTTAAACTAAAAAACAAGTGCACAGTATTTTTCTTGTATAATTCCAAAGTTCTTGAAAGATCTTGACCTGCGCATACAAAGAAATAGTAGTAGTAGTGGCGGCCTTGGAGAGTTTTTGTTTTTGTTATAATTTTGTTATCTGAGAAGGAGCAAGTAATTTGCCCCTAAACTTCTGAATTTTTACCTAATGTATGAAGAACATTACTAAAATTAGATATGCAAGACTTTCCCTTTTCTGTTGTTGTTGTTGCTAGAAACACATTAAAGAGCTAGAGATGCTATTGGACAACACTTACGCCAAATTAATCTACTTTTAACCCATAAGCTAAGGGAAAGGGAAAGTTAGATGCCAAATTTAAACGTCACTGTAAGCTTAGCTTTATGAAACACATGATTAAGACATATATGAAATCTCAAATAAGATCTTGTGAGAGCGGAAGATACATGGATATTATCCAAGATATGGGGTCTTTGGGCATGTCTCGTGACCAAATTGGTGTTCGGAGTCTTTGAGTTTGAGTATGAGCATGAGGCAGAGTTAGGGCATGTTTGGTAGTGTTTTTTGAAGGGCTAAAAGTGTTTTATGGCGGTGTTTCTAGATCATAGAAGCACTTTTTGGAGAAGCACTCCCAAGTGCTTTTCCATGAAGCATTGATTTCTATGAAAATTTGAATGTTTTTATGAACAGAAGTGGTTCCTAAAAAAACAGTCCCAAATGAGAAGTTAAAGAGAGAGAGAGAGAGAGAGAGAGAGAGAGAGAGAGAGAGAGGGAGTTCATTTTGCTTTCCAAAACAACTTCTCTACATCTAAAGAGGAGTTTTTTAAAACTCAGCTCCTTATAAATAAAAAGGAGCTTCTCCGAAGTTTTTTTTTATAAATAAATTAAATTAAATTAAATTATTTTTAAAAATTCCTAGGCCTAGCCTCCCTTCTCTCTCTCTCTCTCTCTCTCTCTCTCTCTCTCTCTCTCTCTCTCTCTCTCTCTCTCTCTCTCTCTCTCCCTCCCTCCTTGCCTACCTACTTATTTCTCCCCTTTCTCATCTACTGGATTTGGGGTTTTAATTGTGGGGAGGTTATTTGTGTCTAGATCTGTTTTCGATCTTGGTTTTTTACCCAAATATCCTTGGATTTGTGGTTTTGTTGGTTGGTCTTTTGTTGCAGGGTGACTAGCCGCAATCTCGGTGGTGCTCTCTTTCTCCAAGGCGGTGATGACGATTGTGGTGGCAGATGCAGCAACGGTTGTGGTAGTGGCTCTGTTGGTTTTTTGTTATTGTTTGTCTGCATTTTTCTTATTTTGTAATAATTGCATCAACTCCCTGTGGGTTGGGTGTTTGATTGTTTTCTAGTTCGTACTTGTATTTTGTACTTGTGAGAGTTTAAAAGTTGTAGTTATATTAGTAGATTTAGGCGATGTTATTCATGTCTGGTTTCTTAAGCATTTGGCTTTTATACTGAAATTTCTCTAGCCTTTAGTAGCATGTATCTCAATTACCCCTCTATGTGACTATGCTTCCATATTAGTATTACCGGTTTGTGGGTATTTGTATTTGCCCATATGGCTAATGGTCTTTGTGCCTCATTTAAGAATATATTTATCACTTTTCTTTATTAAAATAATAATAATAATAATAAAAAGGAGCTCCTCCTCAAGGCAAATGGGATTTGTTTTGAGGATCCTTAGTTTTAAGGTCCAAGTCTTTTCCTTTTATTTTTATCAAAGATGGATTCAGATTTTCAAACCTGTCCATCTCACCTTTATCCTCACGTCGCATATCAAATAGTTCACCCCCAATCCATGAAGCCAAATTTTTACTTTTATTATTCACCACCAAAAAAAAAAAAAAAAACACCGTTGACTCTACCATTGTATTAAGACTGCTACTATTTATATGACCACATTGCATATCATCTCTCTATATAGGTGAGATCCACCTGTATTAGAGAGGTGGTCAACAAAGTGATCAACAAATGTGGTACACAGTATTATTAGACCTGTGTCAATCTTATTTGTAAAAATAGGATAGTATTTTCTTTATTTATAAGACAGAAATGCCAATTATACACTTATATTCTCAAAAAAAATTTGTTTCTAGTACTTATATAGTTAAATGAACGTGCTTATACCTCTATGAGAGGTACGTCTAGGGTTTCTAGGGGCATATATATATACAACTGTAATGAACCTTAATTAGAGAGAAGCAGATATGCAGATATATTTGAAGTGGTGATGGTAGTTGTATAATTGATTAAGCATTGAGAGAGAGAGAGAGAGAGAGAGAGAGAGAGAGAGAGAGAGAGAGAGAGAGAGAGAGATGTCAAAGTCCACTTTTATTATGTGATGTGAGCATTCGAAGAAAGAAACTGAAGGAGCGGGGGTCTATTATGCCTTCCCCTTTAAACGAGCGAATGTATTGAAGGTGAAAGACCACCACGAAATTAAAAGAATGTACTGTAAACTTTCCCATAACCCGACATACAAACCCTACCAACCTCCAATTTCAATTTCATTCACTTCCACTTGCGCCCTTTTGTACCTCTTCCACAAAGACAAAGTGACCCAGATTGTTTGCTGCTAAATACAAATTTGCTATGAAAACATATATTAAATTAACAAGAATCAAAATATTATTAGACCTAACAATAATACTAATTTTGACAAACGATATGATATTTACAAGATACTTTTATAACTGACCAATATACCCAGACCAATACATCTACAACAAATCTACATAACAATTAGGTATTGAACTCATCATAAATATATATCGTCTTCACTATCCATATGAATTGAACTTGAGCCATCCTTCAATTGACTAAAAACAAATACCACTAGACCAAAGGCTAGTTCGTCTATACCATATGCATTAAGAAAACCCTCCTTGTCAACTATAAGATATGCAATGTCAATTTTGTACTCTAAAGGGTAATAAGGTGGCAATATCTCTACCATGAACCGTGGTGGCAGACTCCACTTTTTTTTTTCTTTGTTCTTTTTATGTTATTTGTTGTGGTTGTTTTAAAGAAATAAAATGCATACTATTTTTTTTAAAAGAACTCTATCTGCCAACTAAAATAGGATAAAATGTCAATTTTAATGCGTACCCACTTGCTATCCACACTCTAGGTTTTGTCTCTTAATTCCTCTGCTGCATTTGCTTGCCTCACCACATGCATGTATTTGGAGGTTTCTATGGCTGCATATCGAATTTACCCTACTGGAATTTCGAATTTTTTGATGGAAAAGCCAATGCAGGTTGGTGGGTCTGCATCTTAAATTTGAAACAGATCAAGAGCCTAAATCAAATGAGACTATAAGAAGAACTTAAAAAAATTAACTGGGCTTTGCCGGTTTTTTTTATTTCATTTATGTTGTCTAAAATTGTTTAATCTTTGCATACATACTGCACCATGAAATGATCTTGACCATTAAAATTACTTTGGCTACATGCGAGTAAATTCTTCTGGGGATATACCGGGAGGCAGGAAGTATCAGGAGAAGACTACACTGAAGAAGGTGGGTCTTCCCTTTCAGTTATGGCTTTACTGCAACAGATAAAGTTTTAAAGGAAAAGCCTCTTCCATATGCTAGGCAATTTTATAGTTGTCAAATCCCATTTGAAGTAGCTTTGTTTTCCGGAAAACTTTCTACTGTGACCTTGGGTTTACAAAAATAATATATGCAAAGTTTTTGTTAAATGAGTGGAGGTCATTTTCTTTAGCTGTAATAATTGTGATGCTAATAAGCGCTGCTTTTTCTTAGAAAATGACTGAAAAAGTTGTCACACTTAGATTTTTTTCCTTACTTAGAGAGAAAGTTGTGATAGTTATCGGGAGTGAAAGTAAAAAGAATTAAAAATCTTAATTGCAAAAGTGCTTGTGAAGTTCGTGCTTTAAAAAATATAATAATAAATGCCAACTAACGAGGTCGTCGAGTCCAATTAAAAAGAGTCTTCATTTGTAGACTAGTTATTTTAGATTTCAATCCCATGACATATTGGTAGTCGTAGAAAATGAAAATGTTAACTTATTTTGAATTGTGAATGGCATTTCCTACTTGATAAAGAGTTAGAATTATATGAATATTATGATATGATATGGAAGGATGGAACAACATTCTACGCTTTGAAGTTGACCAGAGAGTGAATAAATAAGGCAGAGAAAAGGGATGGTGGAAGAGTGTGGTTAACAATAGAAGGCCCATTCCTCGAAAAGAGAGTAATAAATGAGAAGCGGCAGAAGGACACAGGACTTTTTGGGCAGAACAGAAAAGATGGTCCAATGTGAAAGTGAGAGGTGAGGAAATGATTTTGTAATCGATTGCTTTATGATTGATGAACCTTTGACATAAATAAAAGTTCAAATTCAAAAACCCAAAAACAAATACATGTTTCAGAGAGAGAGAGAGAGAGGGAGAGAAGGTGGACAAAAAAATAGATGAATTTTCAAAGCTATTTCAGCTTTTGCTTTTTCTGCTTCTGACAAGAAAAAGTGGAAGAAAAAGGAAAGTCCATTATATATTATGAGGCTATGATGACCATATGATATGATAATGCATGCTTGCCTTCCTTCATATATGCATGTGTCAGTGTCTTCGTTGGATTTACAGACTGTGATTTCCTTTCAGTTTTGTTTTCACATTTTCTTTTAATTGTTTACAAATTGTAAAAAAAATTCAGTGTTTTACTGTGGTTACTTGGACTTGGACCTAGTTAATTAGTAGGTGGCAGTGAAAATGAGGCAAACCTAGAGCCATAGGCTGTACAATTGTGTAGGTCGGAGCTTTCACATCACACCTTGTTAAGAGAGAAAGAGAGAAAGAGAGCCTGACGTTTTGTTGTCTTACCAGCATTTAAGGGGCGTATGAAGACGACTTGCTACAATGGTGATAATCTGTTCTGGCATTGTTTTCTGTTTATTTCCACCAGTTTGGGCCCCTTGTGATGGCTCATTGGGCTTGTTCTATTTTGGTTAATACAACCTTTTACATATTGTTGCACCTAAACTTTACTAGGTCATCCGATTTCCAAGTTGCCACAATAACAATGGGAGGGTTGGGTGGGGGAGGGATAGGGTTTCTTTTGTTTTGTTTTTTTCATTATAAAGAGTACATTACTGTGATACTCTTAACGAATTAGGTAAGCGTACAAAACATGATCGTTTCCAACAATTTTTTGACGGATTTAGCATCACGTGACACTTATGATTGTAAATCGATATGGTAAATTGAGAATTGCGTTTACAGTTGACATATGAAATATTTTCACTATTTTTGTTTACCCAAAGCCCTTTTGGTTAAATAAAATATTTACATAAGCATCAACCTACAAGGTTACAATAGTTCAAGAGTAGCAATACATAAATTCACAAAACAAGAAAGTATACAAAACTCACCCCGACTGAACTAGATATACAACATGTCAATAAAAGAGAATCAAAAGTTTAGAAGTGAACATGGATTCACAATAAATGCAATAGGAGAACTTTCTTGACCTGCCAAGTAAATACGCAACAAAATTCTAAGTTCGCAAGCTGCAAGGTCGCTTTAATATCCTAGTCTAAGTCGTTACGTATACGTGAACTACACAAAAATAGGGATGAGCATCACATCACATATATTCATTTGCCCCCACAAAGTAATTAACTAAAGTAATTATAACTACATGGTAATGCAGAGAAACCTTAAAACATGCACAACCCAAACAAGTTTTATTCAAACCTAGTAACGTCGACCAGCTTAAGCCTACTCCTGAGCGGCTCGTCAATCAATTAACACTATCGTTCAGTCCTTCCTTGGGTTAAAGGCAAGACTAAAACTAATTAAACAAAACAAAAAATTATAATAAGTAAGAGAGCGATAGGAACATTTGCATTGATTTGGAGTCAACCGAAAAGAAAAAATGGGAGGAGGTTGAGCTATTTATAGGAAAGAAAAGCTTAAATTAATAGATGGCCATGATTGTTTTCAAGAAAAGAATTAATATTATTGGAATAATTTGGACTATCTAGATTGAAGGCTATTAAATAAGAGATTTGATCAAACATACGAGACTGATTCAATGTAGTGAAAAATGATACATGGTATGGCAAAAAACGACATGTCGTTTGGATTATAACGGTTCAAATTAAAATGAACAACGAAGATTGAACCATGTTGTCAATTCATTTAGAATGCATGTGGATCAGATTTAGGGGTCTAGGGACCCTAAATTCACAATAGGGGTCGCTTCACAAAAAAATTATGCATATGACTCAAGACTTCAAGGTCGAGATTTCGGACTTCAAGTCCTTACTTAATTATATATGAGTGGAACTTTGGTCCCTCATTGTACATAAATTATAAACTCTAATTTCCTTCGTAAAATTAATATGTTATTGTGGAGTAAAGTAATAAATTAAATGACCTATGAATAAAATAACATTTTTCACATGACATTGGTTTTTTTTTAGTACAAGAGCGATGGTCTAAACTATAGGTGAGCATGTACTCCAACAAGCACAACGAGCATTAACAACCCATAAATTATGCACTAATACTTAATTTAATAACACAACTTGCATTAGAAAAAAGAACACTCCTTTTCCTATATAGTAACACCCATAATAAATCCCTAGATAGTATATAACATCAATTGAGAAGACAAAAACCCTAATTTATAATTCCCTAGATCAAAGTTTTGAAACAATCTTACAAATTGATAATTACAAGAAAAAGAAGAGTAGAAGAAAAAGGAAAAGCAAAGAAAGAAAAAGATAAAATGGAGAAAAGAACTAACATGAATCATGGATGTGGGTGTGGAGATGGCGCTTTGATGTTGGAGGATGGAGATGTGTGCATGTACACGTAACCTATAGGTGCACCACAAAGCTTCATCTTTCATGATGTGGTGGCATCCACATTTATATTTCAACAAACAATAGTGTTTTTCTTTTCGTAAAACAAAGGCTGCAACCACCAAATTACAGTCCTCTAACTCCAGCTCAAAGGCCCACAAACGATAAGGAAAACCAAAACCAAAATGTCTGAAAACCAAACAGTCCGTTTCGGCATTATAGGATGTGCCGGCATAGCTAGAAAAGTGGCTCGAGCCATTAAGCTCGCACCGAATTCCACCCTCTACGCCATTGCCAGCCGTTCGATCGAGAAAGCCCAGAAATTCGCAGGCAACAATGGATTATCTGGGACCGTGAAGACCTACGGGAGCTATGATCAGCTGCTGGATGACCCATGTGTAGATGCAGTGTACATGCCCCTTCCCACCAGTCTTCATCTGCACTGGGCAGTGTTAGCTGCCCAAAAGAAGAAGCACTTGCTGCTGGAAAAACCAACGGCTCTTGATGTGGGTGAGCTTGATCAGATATTGGAAGCATGTGAATCCAACGGTGTACAGTTCATGGATGGGAGCATGTGGCTTCATCACCCTAGGACTGCCAAATTGAAGGAGTTCATCTCTGAATCCAACCATTTTGGTCAAATTGACATTGTAAGCATTTTGGTCAAATGAATTATTTTCAGGTGATTATTGGTACGAGTCTTTTATTTTTTGTTGTGTATGCATTTTAGATCCGTAGCACATCGACAAAGTCAGTAACCCAGGATTTTCGGGAGAGCAACATAAGAGTGAAACCGGACTTGGATGCTCTCGGTGCGCTTGGGGACCTAGGCTGGTACTGCATTGGGGCCATCTTGTGGGCAAAGGACTACAAATTACCAACTACAGTGAATGCTCTGCCTGATGTCACCAAAAACTCTGCAGGGGTCATCTTGTCTTGCACTGCATCATTTCATTGGGAACCACTAGACGAAACGGTTGCAACGATTCACTGCTCTTTTCTTTCCCACACATCCATGGACTTGGCTATATCGGGCCGCAATGGTTCGCTGCACTGCAACGACTACATTATTCCATACCAAGAGAAATCTGCTTCGTTTGACTTCACATCTGGTGCAACGTTCGTGGAACTCCATATTGGGCGGAATGTAAGGCCTGAAGAAGTTAGAGTGATTTCTGAGCTGCCGCAAGAGGCCTTGATGGTTGAAGAGTTTGCAAGGCTTGTTAAGGGCATTATGAAATCTGGACACCGTCCAGACAGTAAATGGCCCGAGATTAGTAGAAATACGCAGGTAGTATTGGATGCAGTGAAGAAATCCATTGATCTTGGTTGTAAACCTGTTAAGTTGTAATTACTTTTGTTGGATTTGAGCTCATATGTTTTCTTAGTAGGCATCTACATTTAGCACGAAACTGTCTGTGCACACTGTATGTTGTGTGGCAAATACTTGGTATCTTAAGATACTGCTAAATGAAAAGTGAAAAGGAGAAAATTTATTGCTTTTCGGATTGTTGAAGGAATGAAAGTAAGTTGCAAATGCCTATGAAATTGCAATTGCTTGCCCATCATGGTGTCCAAAAATTGCAAATGCTCATGGCCTTTAGGTACCCTCTTTCAATGGGTAGAGTAAATTTTTCAATGAGACACTCCTTCAATATTTCATACTATAACTAATGTATAAATCAATCGTCCGCCCAATGTTACGATATTTGTAATAACTACACAATGTGTCGGTATTATCGTGTGACACTATAATTTTTCTAGAACGTAACATAATGGTGGTGCCAGTTCTGAGTTTTCTTCTAGCTAAGGGAGAGTTGAACGTAACATAATCTTGAACTAATAATTGTTGAAAGTTTCCTCTATATCCACATACAGGGCATACAAGACTTGTGAGAGCAAGGAAATTAAAATCCGAACAAAGGGGGGAAAATGATTGCCGCGATTTCTCTCTCAACGAACATACCCGCCGCTTCCACTAACATAACTGTAACTTCAGGCCCCAACGGTACTCAAAAACACAGCAAACCTCTAACTTCAACGCTCAAATGGCTTGCCAAATCCGGCAAATTAGACGAGGCCCTTCGCCTGATCGAATCCTCACCGTCCAGATTAACATTCACCGAGCTCGATATAGAAGCCTACTCTCTCCTCCTCCACACCTGTATCTCCAGAAAATCACTGGAGCATGGCCAAAGGCTTTATCTTCAACTTCTTCTCTCCAAGGACAGAGGCAACAACTACAGCCTTCGCCACAACCCAACTTTGAAAAGCAAGCTCATCACGCTTTACTCTGTTTGCGGCCGAATGGATGAGGCTCGCTCTGTTTTCGAGGATGGGTTGGAAGATGAACAGGTTCCCGTGTCAGTGTGGGTGGCAATGGCTATTGGGTACTTGAGAAATGGGTACTTGGTTGAAGCTTTGCTTGTGTATTGTGACATGCTGATCCGGTTTGTCCAGCCCGGCAATTTCGCGTTTTCGATGGCATTGAAGGCGTGTGCAGAACTGCCTGAGTTGAGGGTTGGTAGAGCAGTCCATGCCCAGATTGTGAAATCAATTGAAGAGCCTGATCAAGTGGTGAACAATGCTCTTTTGAGGTTGTATGCGGAGAACGGGTGTTCTGTGGAGGTCTTCAGGGTGTTCGATACAATGCCTGAGAGAAATGTTGTTTCCTGGAACTCTTTGATTGCGAGTTTTGCTCGACGAGACCAAGTGTTTGAGTCATTGGATTCTTTCAGAAGGATGCAAGGAGAGGGGATGGGATTCAGTTGGGTCACCCTTACAACGATTTTACCAGTCTGCGGTAGACTGACTGCACTTAATTGTGGGAAAGAGATACATGCCCAGATTGTAAAGTCCACCAAGAGACCTGATGTCCCTGTATTAAACTCACTTATCGACATGTATGCAAAATCTGGAGAAATTGATTACTGTAAGAGGGTGTTTGAGAGAATGCAAAGTAAAGACTTGACATCATGGAATACTCTGCTGACAGGGTATGCGAACAATGGATTCATAGAAGAAGGAATGAAATTGTTTGATCTGATGATAGAGTCTGGTGTCCGACCAGATGGAGTAACATTTATAGCTTTGTTGTCTGGCTGTAGCCATGCAGGGCTTACTGATGAAGGACGAAGATTGTTTAATAAAATGAAGTTAGTTTATGGTGTTTCACCAACAGTTGAGCATTATGCTTGCTTGGTGGATCTCTTGGGCAGAGCTGGTAGAATCAAGGAAGCCTTAGATGTAGTGGAAAGAATGCCTATGAAGCCGACTGGCAGCATATGGGGATCATTACTCAACTCATGCCGGCTCCAAGGCAATGTTTCTCTTGCAGAGTGTGCTGCAAAGGAGTTGTTTGAACTTGAACCGACTAATCCTGGGAACTATGTAATGCTCTCAAACATTTATGCAAATGCAGGGATGTGGAATGGTGTGAATAGGGTTAGAGAACTGATGAAGCATAGGGGAATTAAAAAAGATGCTGGATGCAGTTGGGTACAGATAAGGAATAGAATTCACACATTTCTAGCAGGCGGGGGTTTTGAATTTCGTAATTCAGCTGAGTTCAAGAAGGTTTGGAATGAATTGATGGATGCTATGAAAGAGCTTGGATATATCCTTGACACTAGTGTTGTGCTACATGATGTAAATGAAGAAACTAAAGCAATGTGGGTTTGTGGGCATAGTGAAAGAGTCGCAGTTACGTTTGCACTTGTCCACACTGCTGCTGGAATGCCAATTAGGATTACAAAGAACATACGCATTTGTGCAGATTGCCACTCCTGGGTGAAATTAGTTTCAGTGATTACAGGGAGATTGATTGTTTTAAGGGACACAAATCGCTTCCACCATTTCAAAAGAGGAGCATGCTCTTGTAAGGACCACTGGTGATAACACCATTCTTTCTTACTTTTCTGCTAAGGTTCTACCATTCTTTCTTACATTTTTTTCATGATTCTTCTTTACATTTTTGTCAAATTTGTTTTGAGGACCCATTAAAATAAGATTATGTTATATTCTAGCCATATGGCACATGGGTTTGTGCAAACAGATGGTTGATTAGTGCAGATAGTCTTAAAACACCGTATAGATCTCACTGATTGTGACAAGTAATCTTGATGTGAATTTCTATTTAAATACTACTTGATGAAAAGGAACCCTGAGAAAGAACATAAAAATTATGAGTTCAAATGTACAAGACTAAGAAAGTTTTCAACGAAGAAGACGCTGGCGGAGATCATATTCTTTTATGGTTGAAGCTGTGATAAAATTTTCCCCAACTTCTTCAGGAACTAAGTAGTCAGGGTCTTCAGAACTATCTACGTCTTCTGGTAAGTTGGTGTCAATCCAAGAGGACCAGTTAAATTCACTATCTTCCTCCCATGACAACTTCTGGTATCTTTGCATGCCATTAACCTTCTCAATCAATGTATGTAACAACTTATTGTTCAACACTTCATAGTCCCTGCATAGTTTGAAAGGCACCATTTTAGATATTGAATGCGCCCTTCAGCTCAAGTTTCAAATTTTTCAGCATATATAATACCTGTATGTGAAAATTGCATGTATTAGCTTAACTAAAGCAATTACAGCAAAGGTTGATCGGAAAAGGTTTATTTTCCATGTTTGCTGTTGAATGTCAATCGGGGTGAACCGAATTGTCACTACTTCTATCAAGAATGTTGCACACAGCCCTGTCAATGAAATTAGATATACAACAGTAAATATAAAAGTTAATGAACCAATGTAAATTTCTGAATTTTTTCCCTTTTCATAATAAGATAAAAGTACTTACCAATATATAGCCAAGGTCTAACTGTGTATGTTTGCTTTGTGCTTGTGAACATGTAGATAACAAACATCGATATAAAGTAGATAAAGAAAGCTTTGATTAAGCGCGATTCAAGCAACATAGCATTGTGCAAAGTGAATAGCTTGTCTAATGCAATGAACATGCTGGCTTGCTTTGATTCAAAAGATTCCTGTGAGCAGAAAAAATCTGAGAAAAAATAATAAAAAACTGCGAAAACCAGTCGAAGAAACCTCGTTAAATAAGAAATCTAAAGCTAAAAAACACCTGAGCTGCCAAGATTGACTTTGAATTTTCCATCAAGTGATCATGAACTTGTTGAAGCTGTTGTTGCTTTTGAAGAAGCTCTTCTTGTTGTCTATGGCCATATTCAGCTAACCGGTGAAGTGTACTCCTGCGATTTTAAAAATGAGTTAGAGAAACTCTACAAATTTTCAGACTTCATATTATTTTTATTTTTTGTTTTACCTGCTCTCTTCTAATGCTTCAGATTGAAATTTTGTTAAAAACTGAAGATCCTTGAGAGCAGTCGTCTGACCATCGAGAAGCTGATGTTGCTTATCCAAAGAGACCCCAGCCATATTCCCAATATCATCTGCTTTGATTTGCAGATTCTCCATCCTAGATGACATTTGGTCTCCAACTTTAGTTATCTCCTTTTCAATTTCAACTGCCTCATTTCTTAAGTTATCAATTTCTTGGCCCAAATGGCTGTATGAATCTTGCAGCATTGCCATCCCATCTTTCAAGTTTCTCTTCATTTCTACTTGTCCTTCTTGCAGCTCTGATTGAGAAGCTTGGATTTTCCTGGATTGCTCATAAACTGCTGCCGAATGCTTCAACACGACGTCTACATGATCTTCCACATTTTTTGCAGTTCGAGCAACTTGCTGTGTTTGAACATCAATCGAATTCAAAGACTCATATATTTGATTTGTGCCCTGCAGCAGATACTCTGCCTTCTCTTCAATTTTTTCCAACTTGCCTTCTGCATATTGGGCTGAATTTTTAAGTTCATTCACCAGTCTCTCTGTTTCATGCTTAAATACTCGAGCCCTGAAAACGACCGAAAAACAAAGTTCTTGTTAGTTTCTCAGGAAGAATTCATTCAACTTACATGGAAGATATTAGTATACTCAACTGTAACTGATGGCAGATTGAATTGGTCTCAAGGTAGAATTCCAGATAGACCTTATGCTCATATTCATTCAAACTTTTCAGGCATTTATACATGACAGATTTTGGGTCACATGAAGGAAAAGGAGGCCTGCCAGAGTCCTTCTGAAAGCAAGCACTAAGATGCCAAGCAAATCTCGACCGCTTCTCTTCGACAGCGAAAATCTCTGAGCACCCAGAAAAGAGATGCCGATAAGCATTTTGCCAACAAGAGTCTGAACCAACCAATTTCTTCTTAGCACTTTCAACTAGCCTGACCCCCTTCTGGTCATTAACACCTTCCATGGAGAATTTACCAACTGAACCAGAAGGGTTCTCATTAGAGGAGGTCTCTTCTGAAGAGAACCAACCCCACGAGTGACAGTTGGATGAAGCCGATATAATAATTAGCAGAGCCAGAAGAAAACGAAGATGATCCATTTCAGATTTCTTATCTGAAACTTTGTAAAACCTGCACTGCAAAATTCAAAAGTTTATGACTTTATGCTAGAGGGCCTTGCATATACATGTACACAGATATATAATTATAATATCTTGAAGACTTGGAGTTCAAGAAACGGAAATGGAAAAGGTTGAAATGTGACTTTAGCCGTTTGTGATGCAAAAGTTAGAGAGAAGAAGGATAAAAAAAAGAGAAAAAAATATCAGAAAGGGACAAGGAGAAGATGAAGGTGAAAAAGACATGTAATTAATCTGAAAAATCATGTAATCAAGCAAGGTAATAAGGATTTGAAGATAAAAGATTATTTCAAAACAGCCATGAAAAAATAATTTGAAAAAAAGAATGGAAGCACAAGACAGGAGGGGTGACCTGGGTTGTTGTTTTCAGTCGTGTCTCTCACAAGAAGTCACAATCTAATGTAGTTTTTTTGGGTTTTTTTTTGGAAACGAAGAGAGAATTAAAATAATATATAGAAATCAAAGAGACGTAACTTTTCATAAAAAAGGAAGGAAACAGGAACATTGCTTTTTGTTTAAATAAGGCGCGTAATGGTTCGTATTCGGGTGTGTTCACCTGAGTCTCATATTTACCATTATGCCCTCGTCGCGCGCTGATGATATGTATAATAAACGGATACTCCGGGTATTAATTTTTGGGCCTCCTTGGCAACGTTCACTTCGGCTTGCCAAGTTCCTTAGCGGGCCCAGCAGGCCGCTTCCGACCCGAAATATAATTATTGGCCCAAAGAAGAAAATTTATCAATAATATTAAACATTGAAACATTAGTATTAGTTAAAATTAAAAAGGGTATGAAGTAACCAACTAGTTTTTGGTCTAGTGTTATTTGTATTTACTTGGTTGGAGGAGGTTTCAAGTTCAACTCAAATAGATGGCGAGGACAATACATATTCACTACGTTGGACAACTAGTTTATCCCAATTGAGATGCAAATTCAAATCCAAGTGTTTATACCTAATTTTTTCCCCTTTGGCTCCACAAAGGAAAGGTGATGTGGTGAGGGCCTGTTGGGGCCAAACTTTAGGCCTAGGGACGAAAATATCTAGGCTCAAAGCAAAAACGAGGGGTCAGACCTAACAAGCCCATGGTCGTGGCACAACACGCTCGGCCCAAGTGAACAAGGGTTAACCCAAATATCAGAACATGCCTAACACTGTGGCCCAAAACGCAAAGTAATTGATTAAGGCCCATAAAGCCGAAAGATCATGATTTGAAATCTTAGTAGCAGCATAAGGGGACGACCCAATTCTTAGGCCCAACCCAAACCACTAAGCATGGAGAAAAACTTGACCAAAGTCAAAAGTCGCATTCGTTCCTTGGCCTAAGAGCACTTCCAGCAACAACCCATTGCCAGGGCAGGACAGGGCCCAAACCCAAGCAGCAGGCCAAGCTTGCCCGGGCAAGCTGCGAGTCCTGCATGACTGGGCTAGCCCGCAAGCTAAACCAGCCCGAGGGCTACTGACGTCATGGCTTACCCCAACGTGACGTCAGCACCCGAATTTCAAATTTGAAATTATGTGCGTTGACGCCAGGTTGGCATTAACCCTGCTTTCCGCCAACGATAACATGCCATGTGGCGCGTTCTGGTTGCTCTGATAATTTTTTTCATCAAATCCAACGATTGTCCCTTTTTTTTTTTGGCTTAAAAAATTTGAAATAAAATCGAATTTTTTTATAAATTTTTTTTTCTTCTATAAATACCTACCAATGTTGTTCACTTTTAACACCAAATCCTCATACATTTTCTTCTCCTTCTATTATTTTTCACTTTCTACACAAAATTTTCTTCACTTTCAATTTTCATTTTTATTCACTATATTATTACATCTTCCATTAAAGCTGGAGGGTCGTGGACAAAAAATCGAAGAGGTCAAAATCTTGGAATTGTTGTTTTATTCAATTTAATGTCATTCTTTTTGATATTTTCTTGCATTTTCAATTTAATTTTTTTTAATAGATTATTCAAGGCAAAACAAAAAAAAGGAAAACCATTACACATGGCTCCTCAAGTGAACAATGCCCGCAGTCGGTTCCCTTGGTGCATTCCATGTCGAAAATAATGGCACTATTACTTCCTCGAAAGGAAAATACTCCCCCACGTCGTGATCCGGTGGAACCGCCTCCGCTAATGATCAAGTCGTCCTTGTACTCAATTGTGTCGGACTATGAGGAACATGAGTATTTCAATTGTATGATGAATGAGTAGGCATTTAATTGTACGATGAGTGAGATGTGAATTTTATAATAAATATGGAGATGTGGCAACCGAAAATCTTATACAAAAATTTTATTTGAAATTTGAGATGTGAATTTTATAATAAATATGGACTTGTGGCAACCAAAAATCTTATTCGAAAATTTATCCGAAATATGAGATGAGAATTTTATATAATAAAAAATGACACATGGCAACCGAAAATATTCTCCAAATTAATTGTTTAGGTATAAAAAATAAAAAATAAAAAACTAAAATGAATAGTATTTGCCCTTTGCCATGGCAATGGGTGGAAACACACCTTGCTTTTTGCAAGGGCTGCCACTATTCATGTGAATAGTAACAACATTTGCCTCCCCTTGTCCTTTGCCATGGCAAATGGGTGGAAGTGCGGGGCCTTGCTCAAGTAAAAATCAAGAGCACTGACTAAGGCAAGTATTTCACGTGTAGAATCTCGAGAAGAACCTGAAAAGCCCAGCAGCAACATGTGGAGCACATGCCTAGTAATTATTCCAACCCAGGTGCAGGTCTGACAAGACCAAGGACTAAAATGTTGACAATATCGAATAATATCGAGGATATTATCATTTTTTCAAGTCTAGGATATTTTGGAACATATCCATAAACATATCGTATAAGTATAGATAATATCGGAAAATATCAACGTCAATAATTTCTCTCACACTTCAGCAACATTTGGTCAAAATATCGCTATAATATCGATAATATCAAGATGATGAAGACAGTGAAAATTTTGAAGAGTTATTTACACTATTACCCCCTAAGGTTTCTTGTGTTTTCACAAAACCCCCTCAGGTCTCAAAAATTATACGAACACCTCATGAGGTTTCAGTTTGTTTTCACAAAACCCATTTTTGTTGATTGTTTGTCCAAAAATTGATGATTTCATTATATATATAAAAAAAACTTATGCAAATGACAAAATTAACCTCAATGAAGTATATGTAATCTAATCTCAAATGCCAACTTTGTCATTGGAGAATGTTTTTGTATAAAATCATCAATCTTTGGATAAAAATCAATGAAAATGAGTTTTGTGAAAACAATTTAAACCTCATGGGGTGTTCTTATTATTTCTAAAACCTCAAGGAGTTTTGTGAAAAAGCCAAAAACCTCAAGGGGTGTTAGTGTAAATAACTCAAATTTGAACCTTATAGGAACTTTATGTGGTACTAAGTCACTTATGTATCTTACTATGCAATATATAAAGTCAGAAATATTGTAGTAAATCATTATAAATAAATGATTATGGTGTGTTTTATCTTCTTTCATTAATTACTATATATTTTTTATACTCGCAGTGTTTGTCAACTCGCTATATAATCAATTTTTTGTGAACTCATCATGCAATGCATTTCCTTCCAATTTTTTGTGATAAAGTAATAGATAATTGACTAAATAAACATCCTCCAAAGTTTAAATAAAAAATTACAAGTTTTTCTTACAATTTCCTTATTTTTATTCAATTTTTATCGATATCGATAATTTCCCTATATTTCCATAGAAAATTCCTTGTTTTTGGACCACCGATATTTCCAAAACCATTGATATTTTAGACCTTGGACAAAACCTTTCAACTCTACCATGTTTGTGTGGCTACCATTAATTGACCGTTAGTATCCAACGGTTCAATTTGAAATGTAGCTTTTGATGAAGGTCATTATTAGAATCATCATCGAAGAAATTTTGTATAGCCTTCCCACATGAATTCATTGTAAGAAAAATGAGATTGAAGGAGATTGTGTGTTTGATTGGGTAGAATAAATCCTCTTAAATAGGCAAGAGGATGAGGTTTGAAAGGAAGATGGAGTTTGAAATAGGGGTGGGCATTATTACCGAAAACCCGACCAAACCGGACCGCTTTAGGTGGTTTGGTTCGATTTTTATAATAAAAAATCCATGAACCGGTAAAAAAAGGGCCGAACCGGCCATGAACCAGTTTAGTTTTCTCCAAATCGGTGAAAATCGGACCGAACTGAACATTTTAAATTATATTATTTAAAAATAAATTAAAACACGTGGCAGCGGCTGATTCGTCCATTTTATCCCAACTCTATGCCTTGCCACACTCGATCGCTTGCGAAACCCTAACATTTCATTTCAGCCACTCGAAATTTTTTTTCACTTCACTATGCTCTGCCTCTCTCATTCAACCTCCTCTCCCCAAACCAAATTCGTCGACTTCTTCTTCCAATCTCTCTGTCACTGTTGCTCTCTCTCTCTCTCTCTCTCAAAAACACATTCAGTTGTTGCTCTTTTTGGGCCTCAGCAGAAACCTCCACTGACCCAACCCGACCTGACTCATTCGGATTTTGAACTCATTTGAAATTGGGCCTTAAAAAAAGGTGTACGGTTCACCCAATGGGCCTGCCCACATGACCCGATTCGGTGATGGGTTTGGGCCTATACCCGACCTGACCTGACCTGTGTTCACCCCTAGTTTGAAATGAAGATGAGGTTTAAAATGAAGGTGAGGGTTGAAAGGAAGATGAGGAGTTTTTAGGTGAAATTATTAAATGTTTTGGATTTTGGATTTTGTTTAGGTCAAAATTTTATTATTTTTTTAAATGTCAAGAAAAAGTAACGACAAAAAAATGGATGGAGATGGCGTAAGTAAACAAAACTGGAATTGAATAAAATAAGACCGAACAACTGGAATTGAATAAAATAAGACCGAACAAAACTTGAATTGGATAAAATAAGACCGAACAAAACTGGAATTGAATAAAATAAGACTAAAATAAGACCGAACAAAACTTGAATTGGATAAAATAAGACTGAACAAAACTGGAATTGAATAAAATAAGACCAAAGAGAACCTTCCACCAAATTGGTCAACAACCATGTGTTTGGAAGATGCTAGTGGTGGTGCTCTATATAATTTTTACCCTCTTCGCCCTCCCCTGCACTCTCTTGAGCGATTTCCCTTCATCTTTTCAAAGACTGCAAGAGCAACGCAGCAGAAAAAAGTCAAGATGATGGATGCCTCGAATTCGACTAATCAAACTAAGAGCACTATTCAGTTAGCACAGGCGGGGCAAGCAGATGAGACCAACCAGGAAGCATGTTTAATAAGTGGAATGGATCTTGATGTATACAAGGCCGCAAAAGAAGGCAATATTGATGTCCTTTGGGGACACAAAGAACATCTTCACCAAATACTTACTTCAACCAAGAACACAGTCCTCCATATTTATATAGCATGCGCCGGCAGCCCATCGTTGATTGAGCCTGAACAAGTAGCACACAAGCAAAGCAACATTGTGGAGAAGATACTTGAAATGTGCCCAGCACTTCTATGGCAGTCCAATGGAAGTGGTGAGACTGCGTTGCACATTGCTGCGAGACACGGTTGCTCTGATATAGTTGCAGTTCTTGTCAAGGCTGCAAAAGCTCGCCATGGAGACCTTGGCCAAGGGGTCAAAGAAGCCTGGCGGTGTCTAATTAGGACAACCAACGAGGGCAAGGACACCGCCTTGCACGAGGCAGCACGCTTTAATCACCTTCGTGTGGTGGAGATACTGACCAGAGAAGATGCTGAATTTTCCTACTCTGCTAATGATAGTGGCGACACACCACTTTACTTGGCTGCTGAGAGGGGATACCGTGATTTGGTTTTCAAAATGCTGGAGACTTGCAAATATCCAACTTATGGAGGCCGCAATGGTAGAACAGCTTTGCACGCTGCAGTGGTCCGCAATGATGAACGTATGTACATAATTAGCACCCATTAGTTACTTATTAGTTATATATTGATTAGCCCCTTACTCATTTTTATTCTTTTTTGCTTTAGAAATAACGAGAGAGATACTAAAGCACACTAAAATGGCTCTCACGAAAGCCGTAGACGGACGAGGATGGACGCCTCTTCACTTTGCTGCACTCTTCGATCACACTTCAATTGTGAAACAGCTAATAGAATCTGATAAGTCAGCTGCTTACGTTGGTGACAGAGTGTACAAGAAGACAGCCCTTCATGTTGCAGCCCTTCAAGGGCACGAACAAGTAATGAGAGAGATCATTTCTCATTGCCCAGATTGCTGCGAATTGGTTGATCACAAAGGTCGTAATGCCCTTCACTATGCCATTGAGTGGCCTAGAGGCCTAATAGAGGATCTTGTTTTGAAAGATCCATGGCTTAGCAATGTCCTTTTAAATGGAAAGGATGATGAGGGGAACACACCCCTCGTCCATCTACTTTCTGTGGCTGATAATTTCATTGGTGATACTAGAATTGATCAGATGACATTCAACAAGAAAAACCTAGACGATCTAGACAGCATTCTTGCTGATGAGACTCTCTTACCAACACTAAAGGTACGGTTGTTGACCTTCAAAGTACTTATGATAAGTTTTTTTGTAATCTAACGACAAATGTAATACTTCTCTACCACTCGACCTCTCATCATAGCACTTGTTTGCGTTGCAGAACACTGTTGAACGCATTTTGGTGTGGAATGGAGTCAGACCAGGCACATATCCAATTGTAAGCCATGAAGATAGTACTGGCAGAAACTTCAAGCTTTACAGAGACACTGATATCGAGGAAGTTGAGGAAGACAAAGGTGGCATTTTGGAAATGAAAGGTGCCGCTGGATCAGGCCTTAATCATCATTCAATTGATCTGGGTGACGATGATAATAGCAGGAAAATCAGTCTAGTTAGAGACGGTAATGAAATTGGGGAAAATAAAGGTGGCAAAGACAAGGATGCAGCAGAGGAAGGAAGACAGACATATCTGGTAGTGGCTACATTGATAGCAACTGTAACCTTTGCAGCAGGTTTCACCATGCCTGGTGGTTACCAAAGTGAAAAAGGACCTGACCAGGGTTTTGCAGTTCTAACAAGAAATGCAGCTTTCAAAGCATTTGTTATAACAGATACACTAGCTATGTGTATGTCCAGTGGTTCTGTGTTGATTCACATTCTTTTACAATTCATCACAAAATACGAAGAGATGTCTGGCACAATTGTGTGCGGCTTAGCTTCTATGATGAGCGCCTTGGTTTTCATGGTAGTTGCATTCATCACCGGCACATATGCAGTATTAGGGCATTCTTCAGCACTTGCCACTGCTGCTTGTGTGCTTGGTTGCTGCTACTTTTTCACAGGTTATGTGATGGTTACTCAACTTTCCAAAGATGAACGTAGGAAAATGTACAAATTCGCCAAGCGTGCTTATCCATGTTTCCCGATTCCTGCGGATATTGCAAGCTATGTTTCATCCCCAAAAGAGCGAAAAGCATAGTAGAGAGTCTGGATAATAAGCATGTTGATGAATGGGCTTGGTCGTCAGATTCTCCTCTGAGCCAACCTTCTTCAAAGTAGTAACTCTTGTTTGTTGGTTGAGGAGATTGGCACTGAAATTCATGTATTTATTTGAGAGCAAGAAGATTAACATGTTGGCGGTTTCAGTTCTAGGCATCAAATAGACTAAACTAAAGCAGGCCATTTCTTTCCAAACACAAAAGACATCATCAGCACGGTATTTTACTGGGTTTTTCTTAAGCTAAATGAATTAAAAGAACGGGTTTGACAAGAGGTCATTTTCTACAGTCTACAACAATAAACTCAAATTACACAGACCTAATCTGATCAATAAAACCAGTTATAGAATAGAAAAAGATAAATCATTTCACAGCCATCAAAGACCGTGAGAGCCGGCACTCTGCTCAAACATTTACACCAAGGACTGTGTTCCCAAATCCACCCGGCCCGTTGGTTATTTTATTCGAAATAACCCACGTAGTTGGCCGAAAAGATTAAGCGGTCAACAGCAAGCTTGCAACTTTTTTACATTTTCAGCGGGGTTGGATCTTGTACATTCGAAACATCTTTCCCAATGCGAAGCATATTTCAAACAACTAAACAAAAACTTGGCCTTCCTACAGACAATTTGACTTCCAGCCCTTCAACATGGCATAGACTTGAACAAATAAATACCAAACATTGCAAAAGACCAGAGCTATCACATTTTCTTTTGGCAAGTGAACTCCCATATTAAATACTGGCCTTTTCATTGCAGAAGTTGGGGACAAAGACAAACCAGCATTGGACTTTATTATATGCGCACCATGGAGCGGGTTGCAATGAGTTTGCGACCAATAATCAAGTAAGAAGTTGTCTACAAGTGATTGTAGTTCTAAAGAAATTGGAGGCTATCCTCCACCACTGTGGGGGCAAGAAAGGAGAAAGAAAATGGACCAAACTAGGAACATTTATATCACAATAAGCAAAGGAGCTCACAAATGATCCTCATAGAGCTCTTATACACTGAAAAGGTAAAACACCAAAGCGCTGCAAACAAGAAGAAATTGAAAGAATAAAAACTTGCAGCCATGTAGCTCATGTGTATCTCTCTGTACAAATTTAGAGAACAACAAACATAAATCCCAGAGTTGTGCTATGTGTCCTGCAAAACCAAACCTTTCAAAGTTTCAGTGTGAGATCTGGTGTAGACTTGGTCTCTACGTCCACGGGCGGTGTGACCTCTACAAAATTTGAATTTGAACTTTCATGAGTCAGTACAAAACTTGGATGAGTGTTACTTGTCTCAGCAGCCCGACGGAAACTACCAGGCCATAACAGCTCAGCCCCATCATCCACCAAGAAAATGGGTACCCCCAAATACCCCTGTTCAAATCTTGCACTGCTTCCAATCTCAGCAGGCCTCACTGGTGGTGCAAACCCTTGATGCACTGATGAGTGTGCTTCTATTCCTAGAGACCTGAATGAAGATCCGTGCAGAGGCAACGACGCTATGCTTGTGTATCTCTCAGAGAAAATACTCATTCGCATAGCACGCTTTGCCAGTGTTCTTTCTTTCTTATGCGCATTCTGGTGACCACCAAGAGCCTGTGAGCTCAAGAACTTGCATTGACAGTAATTGCAAGAGAAAAGTCTTGGAGTGGCTGCTGTTGTGTTTTGAGATGCAGGTTCATTGCTGCTCTCACTTGTGCTTGACAATGAGAGTCCTACAGAATCCCTTCCCACTAAGTCCTCATTACTGAAGCTAAGAGTTAAGTCAAGGGAAACAGGCTCCAACGCTTGTTGAGCTGCAATGGGATTTGTGGAGTTGGCGGCGCTGTCATTGGAGGTATTAGCAGATGTTTCTTGGATGGAGATGTTAGAAGCAACTTGGCTGCTAACATCAGAGTCATTTGCTGAGGAGGCTTCCACTTCAAGGTCAAAGTATGTGTTCATGATTTAGCTGACACTTTTTAGGTTCGGGGGATAGTTTACATATCGGGCTTGAAATAACTGGATTGAGCCAGTTCAGCAAAGACTAGTTGATCTTATCCTGCACTTTCAGAAACAAAGAATTGTCAAATGTTAGAGGTAATGTTCACTCTCTTTCACTAGAATGGAAAGAAAGATAGAACATGACAATTGCAGTATAAATTTCTTGTAGTATGTGTACAATTTTAAGGAAACATTAGTACGAAAGGTAAGCTACTAATCTCCGGAGCAGAGAGAGTGGAAACATATAAAATCTGGAGAGCAAATGTTCTCCGGTGCAAAGTAGTGGTGTGGTGTGGTAATGTGCCATATTTTGTTCTGTATCTGTACAGCATTTGCTGCTAATATACAAGCATATAAGTGAGACCAGTTGGGGTCACTTTTGCTTTCTAAGAACTCATTTAAATTATGAGTCTCATCTCTTAAAGAAAACATTCCCCCAGATTAGGATCAGAGAAAGACACAGAATTACAAACGAAGAGGCCAGCAATCTGGTTTTTTATTCCGAAAATACAAGAGAAGAGGCCAGCAATCTGGTTTTTTATTCCGAAAATACAAGAGAAAAGGCCAGCATCTTCAAATGTCAGAGGGTTCAATAGATTCTTAAAAGGAGGCTAGAGTTAGAAAGAAGGTAATATATCCAACAGAGACAAGACATAGGCCAATCAAAATTTTAAGCTCTCACAGATAAAAACATATGGTAACGTTATGATTTCGCTTTTGAAATTTAAAATTTATGAATTTCAAATATATAATTTAATTACCCTACAAAACATGTGCAACTTTCAGTCAAACATAAACAAATTCCAGTTAAGAGATGAGAGAAAGATGCAATTCTAAGAAAAGGACTTGGTTGTATGATCAAACCTAAATTAATTACAACGCGTACGCAAATCATGAAGAAAATATGCAACCATGGACTCAAATTAACGAAAATATTTGTTATAGGTGACTGTTTTACATGACAACTTTCTACAACTTGACAAAAGGGAAATAGGTTTTGAAGTTTAATCTATGAGCACTACATCTGCAATGAATTGGTATCTGACTAGAGAAAAGAGATTGCAGAAGACAGTGAGATTAGAGAGACCTTTATCAAAGACCTGTAGAAATTCCTGCAATTCTCTGCAAAATTGTTCTTTAGACTAACCAAAATTCTGATACTATCTGAAAACTTGGGGGATAAAGGGATGCAGGACAATTTATCAGAACACAAAAAGTGGCCAATACAGATGAAACCCTGAATCCAATAAGATGAAACCAGATAAAACCACAAAGGCAAAGAAAATGAGATACACATAAAACAAGAAGATGAAAAAAAGAAAGGAAGATGGGCAGAGCAAAAGTACCAGGAACATGGAGATCAAGAACAATTGGGTAGCTCTTGGGTGTCCATTTCACAATGTTTGAAATTAGCAGACATCTGCTAACTCAGTGTTGCTTGTCATATTGAGCATCTGAAGACAGAAGAGGTTTGTGGGTTGCTAGCTTTTTGACAAAACAAATGGTGGGTGAGATCATGAGGCTCAGAACAAACAAACAGTTTACTAAAAAGAATTGAAGATAGAAAAAGGAAAAGTAGGGTTGATGTTTAATTATGGGAAAGCAAAGATTAGAGGAGAGTGGTGGGGTTGGGGAGACAGTGGTGGGAGGTCAGAGAGTATGAGGAAAAAGGCAGTGTTGGGATAAATTTAAGAAAGAAAAAGAAAGGATGTGACATAATACTACTACTCTCAAGTCTCAGCCATTTCTACAACTGCTTTGTTGATTTTTGGGCCACAAAACACTAAGACTGCTTCCACACACAACTAACTACAACTCAGGATAGTACAATTACATACAGAAGAGAGAGAGAGAGAGAGAGAGAGAGAGAGAGAGAGAGAGAGAAGCAAAGCCAAAGCCAATGGGACAGAATTGATGTTGGTATAGCCTAGCTATGAGTCCCACCAGAGATTCTCTATCTTTCACTCCCACTTTTGAAGTTCTTGATTTGAGATAAGTCCACAATGCATGGGGTCGGCCTTTCAATTTCTTTCATCAGATTGATCACTGTGCACGTCCACCTTAAACTACCATAAAACTAATACTCTTTCTTTGCTCACACACACACACAGCTTCCATATTATAAGCCAATTGGGAGATGGGCATGCATATAATCATCATATAAAGCCATATATACCAAAATGTAATTTATAATATTTCCAACAATTCCATCCATCCTCTAAAATTTCAATTATTATTATTTTTTCTAATATCTGTTAAAGAATATAAAGTCTCACATCGAAAATTTAACAAAATAAAATATCAATGGTCAAATAACTCCTTTGCTCCTCCTTTTGTTGGCCTTGTATCACACTCGAATGCAGCACTTCGCAAAATGTTTGCCCAAAATCTCAGTCAAATTCCAGGCAAACCAGAAAGCTACATCCCTTAAACAATTCTCAACCAAAAAGGAAGAAAATGACGTTGGCAAATTGTAGTAAGCAAGGTGCCCATTTGATGTTACTCCACTAAAGCTACAAGACCCTTGCAACGCGTCATGTTTTTTTCCATGTATTTGACACAATTAACGAATCAGAGTTGCTTGCAAATTTAAGTAAATTACAAGGCTTTAATTCCTATAAGGCCTACCATTTGACTTGCGAAAAAACAACAATAATTTTCAATAAGAAAAGAAGAATAAATAAATAATAAATAAAACTCGTGTTGATAATAACAAGGGGCTGTGGGAAGTGCAAATTAAAGAACAGATTAGTACAGAAGCAAGCTGTTTAATTTCCTAGTAATGAGGTTCGTTTAAGTTAATATATGTTGTTTGTGCTCAACTAGCCTGGCCAGTAGAGACATGCCTATAACTAGGTACTAGAAGCCTACGGGCACTAAACACATGTTTAAAGAGGATTCGTTTTTTCTTTCCATATAAATTCAAATATTTTATCTTCAAAGCAAAGAAGATGAATCAGATCGCATACTCACGTGACCTTGAGTTTGTGCTGTGTTAATGGAGCCTTGTTGTTTGCATAATAATAGAGATTAGACAATGAATTGAATATTAGTACCTTTTCCCAAGGAAAGGAACATTGGAAAGAGCCAATTCCCCCCTTTCATTTCCATTTCCCCACTTCCAAGTTCCATGTCTTCAACACATCTATAAACCAACATGAAGATTGATTCAATATATATATGTTTTTAGCACTAATATAGTGTGGTGAATAAACTTTTGTTTTGGAAATTTGATGACCATAACAATTTGTTTTAATCTCGGCAGATTTAGTTGCTGAAAGGTGTGTGAGAGCCTCTTGAAGGAAAAGGTCTTTAGAGAGAGGCGGTCTAATCACGCCACAAGTACGATTGCTTTCACAAACAAGAGAGATGCCCTGCAATTGGGGTGAGACAAGTGTGTGGGGCTAGGTAGGACCCCAATGTTGAGGGTCTTGCTTGCTTGTGACGGCCGCACTGATGACGTGGTTTGACCGTCTCACCCAAGATTTTCTTCTCATGTAAATGCCTTGGAATTCTTATGTCTTTACCTATAAGGAGGTGCTGATCTTCATTACCAATTTACCTATATGGATTTTTCTTCCTTTTGCCGCATTTCAGTCAAAGGGTTGAAGGGATATAGTGCATCAAGCTGTTCGCAAGGGCCAACTTGATCCTCTTCTCCAGGGATCCCATATGAGGGAACCCTAGGAGAGCCACCGACTCCAACTACCGTTCATATACATGAATAACTCATCAAAAACACATAAATTAATAAAACTTTCTGCACACATAACAATATGTGATTTATTTGTAATAAGCATGAATGACTCCTAAAAGAAACTACAGTATTTTTCGTTCCATCTTGTCCCAAACTCAAAACGCTTGCTTTAAATGGTCCCCCACCACCAAGCATCAACCAGCACTAGAGTTCTGGTGAATATATACACCATATACGACTTTTCCAATGATAATTATATCCTCTAATTCACGACTTAATTGTACATTAATTCTTCCATTAGGTTAGTGACACTTTTCTTTATTCTCATGCTGCGGTGCTTTAATTTTACTAATATAAACATGGGATTTGGCATATGTTCAGATAATTTAAGATCCGATATAAAGTGGTTCATGCCTGAACTAATAAGCATATTCTCATGATCTATCAATTTCCTAACTTCATAAATAAAAGTCAAAAGAGAAAGAAATCTTTCTTTTTTTCACTCCCATTTTATTGACTCGGCATCGGCTGGCTTTCTTTCAAATTTATATCGTCCGCATAGGAATCTGTTAACCAAAAAAGTTCATATGGGGGCCAAAGTCTATGAAGATAAGTTTCCTTTTTCTTCTTTTTTTTCTTTTTTTTCCTCAGAGTTTAAGAAGATAGGATTGTCTATTAAGATAAAAATACACTCATACTTTTTTTAAAAAAAATTGAGGAGGAATAATACACTAATATTTTCCTACTCACATCGAATGCGAACACGATAAAAAAAAAAAATTTAGCATAAATTGTTGTGTGATATTGAAACACTTGTACGCAGTATTACCAAGCGTTACATCATAAATATTTAAAAAAAATTAAATGAAATTATATTTATAAAAAAAAGGCCCTTGGTAAAAATATGTGTCACATTTCTCTAACTCCCTAATTCTTACTTGACATGATGAATCTACCTATATTATGTGGAAAGGGTTCAATGGATGAACAAATCGTCACCTTTGATAACTATAAGGAGGAAAATGTGAGACTTTTGTGTGTTTTTTCCCTTCCTCGTTTGTTTCGGTTTATGGGTTTGAAAATTTATAGGTCTGCAGCATGTGCGGTAAGCCACACAACTCTGTTACGAAAGGAGCTAAGGCCCAGGGTGGACATGCGCCCCTCTGAAATTTTCTTCGAGTCAATTGTCTTCTTAATACCATCATAATTTTTTTAATAATCAAATTTCAAAGTGCCTCTTTGTTTCTTTCTTTATATTTGCCTTCTTTATCTTTCTCACTATCATTGCTACCCCTTCCAAATCTCCTAAATTTTCTTAGTGCGTAGATAATTTGCTAGTATCGATGATGAGTAGATAATTGGTGTAACATGTAAATAAATGGAGGATAGCAATTAAAAATATCGATTTTTGTATCGAGTTAAAAATTAGTTTGTTTGTCGCCCTAAAGAAAAATAGATTGCAATACTCCCTTTGTGAAAATTTGATGCTCCGTCACTAGCATAACTCATAAGTGTGAGGTGCAAGAAACCGCACATTGTCAAGTTTTGCAATCAACAACGGCATATTTATAAGTCGTGAATCCAGAAATTTTCAATCCCAACAAACATTGGGTCTAAGCAGAATCCCTATTTAGGTATTTGGGCTATAATGTTGTACGGTTGTTTGATAATTTGGACCTTGGGCCTGCTAATGAATGTTTTATTTTTCTTTAATCCGAAAAAAATAAAAAATAAAAAAGAAAGACCAAGTTCTCAGTCCAAGCACCGGCTAGCTGACATTTGACCCAATCCCAGCGCCCACGCACGCACAGCCTAGAACAGCTGGTCAATCATCTGCCGACTTGAATTCAAGGGTATAGAATAACCACCCTTCGCCAATAAACGCCTCCCTCTCCCTGCCTGCCCCTTTCAACTTTTGAAACTTTCAACGGTCAACATTCAAAACCGCTACAACATTTCAAACTTCGGTTTTGACCCCGCGTATCAAAAACCCAACGGACTATATAAACTCATTGAGATTCCTACAATTCTCACAGAACCACAGAAAACACATACATTCTCTCTCAGCATTTGCTCTGATCAACTTGTCCTCTGTTTCTTTCTACTTTTAAATTAAATTACGCAAAGAAAACAATGATTTTGTCTTGGAGAAGAAGAAAGGCTACCCGCCACGCCAACAGGAAGAAGGAGTTTTTTGCTGGCGAGAATTTGGACATGGACATGGAGGAGATCGCGGTTCCCACGCATTTTCGATGCCCGATATCTCTCGATTTGATGAAGGATCCGGTGACGCTGTCGACGGGGATGACCTACGACCGATCAAGCATTGAGAAGTGGATAGAGACCGGGAACAGGACTTGCCCGGCAACTAACCAGGAACTCAAGAGTTTTGACCAAATACCAAACCATGTACTGCGTCGAATGATCCAAGATTGGTGTGTCGAAAACCGGTCTTATGGGATCGAACGGATCCCAACGCCTCGAATCCCCGTGACAAAGTACGAGGTTTCGAGGATTTGTGAAAGAATTGCCGCCGCGGCACGACGCGGGGATGATAGAAAGTGTGGAGAATTGGTGGGGAAGATCAAAGCATGGGGCAAAGAGAGCGAGAGGAACAAGAAGTGCATGGTGGAGAATGGAATTGGCTGCTGCTTGTCAGCTGTGTTCGAGTCTTTTGCCAGCATTTCACTGGAGGAACATGGAGAGATATTGTCGGAGATTTTGTCAGTGCTGCCATGGATGTTTCCAGTGAGTGAAGAAGGCCAATCAAAGCTTGGATCTGCAGGGTCTTTACGAGGTTTCGTGTCGTTTTTGGAGGGCAAAGACCTATCAGCAAGGAAAAACGCAGTTTTGGTACTGGGAAAGTTGCTTTCTTTGGATCAAAAACATGTGGATGACTTTGTTGAGAGTGAAGGAGCTATTGAAGCATTGGTTCGTATAATTAGAGAGCCTATTTGTCCTGCAGCTACTAAGGCTGCTCTGACTTCTGTTTTTTTCATGATTTCATCTCCATCAGCAGCAGCCAGTGATGAAATCAGATCAAGATTTGTGGAGTTGGGTTTGGTTTCTTTGCTGCTAGAGATTATTGTTGATGCAGAGAGAGGGCTGTGTGAGAGGGCTTTGGCAGTTTTGGAGGGTCTTTGTGATTGCAAACAAGGGAAAGACAAGGCCCTTGAGAATGCTCTAACAATGCCCCTTTTGGTTAAGAAGATTTTGAGGATTTCGGAGTTGGGGACTGAGTTTTCCATCGCTATACTTTGGAAGCTCTGCAGAATTGAAACTGAGGAGAGCATTTTGATTGAGGCACTTCAAGTGGGTGCATTTCAGAAGCTCTTGGTTCTCTTGCAGGTTGGTTGTGGTGATGGGATAAAGGAGAAGGTTACTGACTTGTTGAAATTGTTCAATCTTCACACAAGTAAAGTGGACTGTGTTGATTCATCCATGGATTTCAAGTACCTAAAGAGGCCATTTTTGGGTTAGGTGAAATTTTTTGTTCTGTAGATTGGGTTAGAAATTCTTTTGTGTACAAAATAGAAAGATATGTAAAGAGAATACCATACAATTAATTCAATTACCAGGTTGGAACCTAGAACAAACATTCATTCATTCATTCATTCAATGTATGCCGAAAGGTTGCCATTTTCCTTTTCCTGTTCTTTTTTTCTTTTGACAATGTTATTCTTGACACCCAAAAGTCACCAAAGTGCATTTGCTCTTCATTAGAGCAGTAAATCCCAAATGACTATAGATTGCTTCTGAAGGCGAGAAGTTGTCCATTTAAACTTGGGAAATTCTGTCATACGATCACAGATAACATACAAACACTGTCTGAACGTTAGATCAGCAGGACAGAGTTCGTATGGCAGACGATCTATTACAGCTACAAGGAAGGATATCTCCCCAACGATTTCTACTATATGGAATCCTCAGGTTCAAGGCTCCCTTCAGTGTCAAGTGTACTTCAATCTGGAGTTAACTAAGATGGAATTAAGAATCTCTCCTCATTGGTTAGTGAAGTCACATTATCTGCCTCAGAGATTAAGCATGCGTTGTCTGCAGAATCCTTCCTCTTGATTGCTCCTTTAGGATGCGTAGGAAGGAGCTCCTAAAACATCATACAGATAATACTATGCTGGTGAAGAAAAAGAGTATCTAATAAGACAGAAATCTAGGATACAATGGCAATAAGGCTATGGATAATGTTTCTTCATACTTCCTCAAATCCATTTACAAGATGAGTAGGTGCAAAATTACTTCTATTGGACTGAATGATGATTCTTTGACAGTCAAAGACGAAGAGATCAAAGCTGAAGCTGCAAAGGTCTTCTGGTCCTTTTTGGCTAATTCTAGAGGGAGCACAAGTCCTAATTTGGATGGCCTGAGACTTTGGAATCTCAAGCTCCAGAAATAAGCAGGAATACCTATATAGGCAATGGGTCATGTCATGTCGGGTTCATGTCGTGTCAGGATAATAAACGTGTCAAGAATGCTCAATCCGAACCCAACCCATTTAATAAACGTGTCGTGTCGGGTTCAAGTCATCTTAAACAAGTTACCTGATTAATAACATGTTTACTCATTCTTAGTTTCCAATAAATTCATACACTTGTGGGTATTTATAATTGGATGATTAGCACATTAATTTGTTTCATTAAAATTAAAAGAAAACAAAATAAAATAAAAAATTAGAAAAAAAAATATTTATTTCACATTAAAAAAAGGAGGAAACAGGGGACTACATGAATTTTTTTTTATAAAAAAAACAACAACAACATCATGACGCCCTTCTTGATTCCACAATAGGAGACTTTAATTTGGCCATCTGGATCTCCTCTCTTGGGTTTTCACACACCGCTTCTTGGGGCTCATCACTTGAGCTTCCAAATATTACTTTCTTAACAATAGCAAAACTTGGATCTCCTTGAGCATGTTTAATCAATCAATCCAAGGCCTCCAACTGCTCTTACATGTCCTTAGAGTAAAAATCTACCATCTTTGATAGTTTTTCAATCTCTTCCTACAATATTTCAAGCTAGTGTCGCATCTCTTCCAATGTCTTTGCCCTCTCACTTTTCAATCTCCTTATAGTACTCTGACAATCTTCAACCAAATTTCGTTGTGCCACCAACTGAGCTCTTAGCACTTGCACCTCATGGGAATTGACAATCTTAATCACACCCCACCTGATTATCATCCCTTGTTCCCAGCACGCGCACATCTCTAGGAGCCACCAAACTCCTCACAACTCCAATAGCAATATTGTTATCAAAGAGTAATGAGTCGTTTACTGTAATTGGTCTCGTGAGGAAGCAAAGTAGGGCATCCATACTGGTGCAGCCATTTGTCCCCAAGTATGTGTTGGTAGAGCTAGGTTTAGATCGAGAGAAAATGGGAATGAAGATGCCATTTTATTTCTGAGTTTGAGGAGACAGGTTTAAATCAAGAGAAATGAGAAGGAAGAAAATTGGCAGAGCTAGGTTTTTTTTTCTGAGTTGTGATTTTGTGTTTTCCCTTTGTTTCCTTTTATAGACGAACACGGGGGCCGATTGCGATTTATGGGAGCCATTCAACAAAGTTATCTGTAATTTTTGCCGAATTTGTGGGTTGTATCGGAAATTGCCACCCCTCTATAAAGAAATAAACTTTTATTTTCTTCTTAGTTTTATTAAGCTTAGCCTATCATTGGCCCTGAAGTAGATTTTATTATTATTTTTTGCTGCATTGCCACCATAATTAGGGTGCTACTATCTCAGATGATCAGATCATTAGCATTAACCAGGTTTTTTTTATTTTTGGTCTTAGTTATTCAGTTTACTTAATGAAAGCATGTGACATGCTTGAATATGAGAGTTTCTATTAGAATGAAATATTATTTCTTCAGAGTCGAGAACCACTTCCCATTTCATTCAAAACCTCTAAAACAAGTCATAACATTCCAGAACATCAGAGTGGCGGTAAGGCTAAAACATGAAAGTTTGAACAAATTGTACACAGAAACCGCAAGGTAAGAAGCAACCAGAATAAACATACCAAACCACGATTACAATAATTTACATCTAAGTCTTATCTCCCATCCGCAGATGTGAAAGACTCGGCGAATCCATACGGTCGTGTAGGGATGCTAGTCTGAGTATTGTCCAAGCTGGGAAGAAGCGATGAAGAAGAGGATTCCATATTGCTTCTGCCTTCATAAGCCTGCCACTTCTTAAGTGCTTGTGGCAACGACATTTCGAGGTCTATACCAAATATGTCTTCAGAACTCTGATCACTTGGTTTCCAAAGCTCCACTAGAGAAGATAAAACATTGACAGTATGGCCCATGTCAGGCCTTTGATACGGTTCTCTTGCACAGCAGTGGCCTGCTAACTCAGCAACAGTGCTGACACTGGCAAGTGTTTCCTCACTGAGATCAATTGTTGGATCAATGGCCTTGCGGAATGTGTCCTTGTTGATGAACATTCTCCGGAACCATGTTACAAGGTGCATGCTCTCCTCTGGCTGGCTCTCGTCAAGTGCTTTTCGCCCGGTGATTAGCTCCATCAAAATCACCCCAAAACTGAACACATCTACTTTAGTTGTCACACGGCCAGTAACTGCATGTGTTACAAATGTTTCGTTAAAGATTAAAATCAATATTAGTTAGCAAGCATTAACCAAAAGATAAATAGAATTTATCTTTTTCTGAAAAATAAAATGAATTATACAACATTATAAATTGCAGGACCAGAAGAAAAAGTGCAAGCAAAAGACAATAATTAGCTTTGCTGTCAATCTACTGAAGTGGGGCTCAGCTGACTCAAAAAAGAGAAAAACAGAAGATCAAAAATGCTAAAGAAGAGAATCTATTGTTCATGAGGCCAAAACCAACTGGCAACAACTACTACAAGGGAAGCTTTCAATGAAAACAATCCACTAGAAGCCAAATATCCTACCGTTGTGTTATTATAAAGATTAAACAAAAATTGCTTAATCTTCAGGTTTTCAAGTGAGCTCAGAAAACCTAGCTAGCACTGATGCCCCCAAAAAGGCCAAAACCACAGCTGGCAGAGAATAGAATGATGCACTTTAGATTATTACTGAACATGCAATTTGGTGAAGTGTGGATTATACTAATCCATCGTATGGTCACTTTCTTGTCCCTGTACCTAACCCACAAACCCCCTAAGGATATCATTAATTCACGTTTCTAGTTTGCTTTCTTATCCCAATGATGGCTCCACATATCATAACATGGCGGAAAACAGACTCATTACCATCTTACATCTATGAGTGTGATGGGTTACACAAGTTGATAAAAAGCTGATGTTTGCTTTTGCTTTTGCCCCTTAAACTGGTTTGCTTGAGTATTAACACAATCTTAGGAAATGGACGCAAAGACCTAAGGTTAAATTCTGGTGGTGCCATATTATGCAAATATTTTCCATGAACTTTTAAGTATCAGGTACTCAAACTGATCTGGTATCGCTCTCGTGTTTTATCTTCTATCAGTTTCTTTAAGTACATAAAATTTAAAAATTAATTAAAAAGTAAACAGAAACAAAACTTACCTGCATATTCTGGTGCCAAGTATCCAAAAGTCCCTGCAATTCTTGTTTCAATTGAAAATTTACCCTCTGGAGCAAGCCGTACGAGACCAAAATCTGCAACCTTCGCCCTCATATCATCTCCGAGAAGAATATTTGAAGGCTTTAAGTCCCTATGTATAAAGCTCTGATGTGCCAAACCATGGAGATACTCAACCCCCCTTGCTACATCTAAGGCAATGGTCAGCCTTTTTGTCCATTCGAGTGGCTTCAGTCCTTCTTCCGGCCAGTTGAAGAGGTACCTACTGAGCGTCCCTTGAGGCATATATTCATATACAAGAAGCCTTTCATTGCCATCCAAACAATATCCCAAAAGAGCAACTAGATGCCTGTGACGAACCTTTGTCAAAACCGAAATTTCAGACTTAAATTCGGTAAGCCCCTTACCAGCTATTACCCCAGACTCCATTCTCTTAACTGCAATCTTTGTTCCATCATGCAGTTCCCCTTTATACACTGTCCCAAAACCTCCTTGTCCCAATATATTTTCTTGACTGAAATTGTTGGTCACATTCCGGAGCACTTGAATAGAAATCACCATGTTTCCTGCTTCAACCATTTGGATTTCCCTGGGCTCACTACTAGGAAGAGTATGAGTTTCACTTACTGCACCAACACTAACACTGGAGCCAGCAACTGTGATCTTCATGCTTTCATTATCAGACCCAGAATGGCGGGGATGAATTACCATTGCATTCGGGCTCTGAACTCTGCTTAACTGCTTTTGTTTTGTTCTATATATACAGATAAGCAACAGTGCAATTAAGAAAATCACAAAAACACCCCCGATCACAGAGAACACAATAACTCCTATTAGAGTTGAAGATTTCTTTCCGTGAGGTCCAGAACTGCCATTATTTCCGGAACCTATACTTGGAGAAGGGTTAGTTGAATTTTGAGATGGTGCAGCTCCCGATGAAGTACTCTTGTCCTTCCCTATATCAGGGTTACCATTCTTGTTTACAAGCACATTAACCTTAAAGTCTGGAACTTTCCCATAGAGCTTATTATTTGACACATCTAAAACAATAAGTGCAGGCAGCGTGGCAAGCTCCTCAGGAATAGTTCCAGTTAAATTGTTATCAGCAAGAATTACCCTTTGCAGGGACTTCAGTGATGCAATTTCGGGCGAAATCATTCCAGCAAGACCCATTTTCTGAAAATTGAGGACAGTAATGTTCCCATTACTACAGGTGACCCCAATCCAATCTGCACAAGGATCATTCCCCTTCCAATTCTCAGCAAACCTTTGTGGGTAACCCATTGAACTCACAATCAAAAGCAAAGTATTCACTCGAGGATCACATTGACCAGGACTTGGCAAGCAAAAGTTATTAGAACCCTTAACCATATCTACTGCAACCCCCACCCCAAAAGCTGGCATTGGCCCTTGGAGCAAATTGTTTGTCAAATTCACCACCTCTAGTGATTTAAGATTCAACAATGAAACTGGAACAGGACCAGTAAACATATTATCTCTCAAACTCAAGCTCCACAAATCTGTCAAACCCGAAAAGTCTGGTAATGGACCCGAAAATGCATTAGAATGCAACCAAACTTCTTTCAACAGAGTCATGTTCTGTATAACCCCAATGCTTCCACCCAGCTTACCTACACTCTCTTGCCCATTAAGCCAAAGAGACTGAATTCGCGACCGGGCAAAGCTCTCGGGCAATTCGCCTTGGAGGCCATTGAAAGCCAAGTGCAAGTTAACCAGACTTGGAAACGAATCGCCGTCGAAAAAATCCGGTACATTTCCGGTAATGTTGGCCGAATTGGCCGAGAAATTTTGAAGTGATGATGCATTTCGGAGAGTTGCGGGGATTTCCCAACCCATAAAAGGGTTGTTATCAATCTCAACAGATTGAAGTGAAGTCATGTCAGTGAAGAAATCACTGGGAATTGAACTAAATTGGTTGTTACTAAGCAATAGCACTTGTAATGAGATTAACCCACTTAAGCTCGGAAGAGGACCGGAGATTTTGTTCCACTGAAGCTCTAAACGCTCTAGTTCAGTGAGGTTTTGGAGGCTTGGAGGAAGCGTACCTTCAAGATTGAGGTGACCCAGTTGGATCCGAGTCACCCTTTTGTCATCGGACCAGCCAACATGGCTCCACTTGCGGGGGTCAGTGTCGGACCATCCGAGAGATTCAGATGGGTTGAGGCTCTTCTTGAGATCCAGCATTACTGAAGCATCATTGCTGGAACTTGTTTGAGAGTTGGCACACAGCAAAAATGAAGAAAACCCAGTAAGGAAAATAGTCAAAAACTTGAACCCAAAATGGGTTTTCTTCTTCATCTTGAAACAACTACACAATCAGAGAGAGAGAGAGAGAGAGAGAGAGAGAGAGAGAGAGAGAGAGAGAGAGTGGGTTTTGTACAAAGTATTGCAGAAAGGTGTAAACTTTCAAGAAGTTGGTTCCATATTATTCCAAACGATCAGGAGATTGATAGAGAGAAAGAGGGGGCTCATTACATTGTTGAAGGAAAGTTAGAATCTTTGAGTAGAATGGTGATGGAGAGCAGAGAGAAAGAAAGGGTGCAGTGAACAGAGAAGCTTTTTTTTAGCAAGAGAGGAAGGCTGTCTGGCTTGCACATGGGGAGTGTGGACCACATGGGAGTCTCTGAATTGGGAAAGGGTAGGGGTGCTTAAAAAAGGCTGTCAATGACAGAGTAAAAAGGCTGGAAATGAGTCATGAATGGAGTGGGTTTTTGATACCTGGTCCATCAGTCCATTAGGGGTCAAGTTGGCCTTACAATATGCATAAATAAATAATAATAAAAAGTGTACTTATTACTTTTTTTTTTAATGAACATTTACCAAAAATATTTATTAAGAAAATTGTGTCAATATTAATTAATTAATTTATTTATATATAAGCGATATTTTGGGAGGGAAAATATATATATATATTTTTTATGATACGGAGATAAATGCTCTTAACAACTTAAGCCATTAACCGTGGCGCTCTTAGACGATTACCTTACTAATTATTATTTTTGTATGTTTAGACTTGGAGTATATCTTCTTCTACGTCAAGATTCAGATTTTGTCGACAACCTTGTGCCGCTTCTCTCCCAAATAGCAAAATTGCTTCTCCTAGCTAGATCCAGCGCCACTCCATCTCATTGAGGGGGAGGAGGAGTCCTCCTCCCCCCTCCCACTGTACTGGGTCTTGCTAGCCTTTCGAGGATTCTCTCTCGAAGCATTTGGAATCCTCATATTGCTTAGTCCGTAGTTCTCTCCTTTGAGGGATGGTGACGTGTTCGAGCTTCACCTACTTGTATTCCCTGTTTGCATCCCCAAATCTGCACCATACCTTTCCCTCAGAGATGTCCTTTGGCTATCCCCTGATTGGTTGTTGTTATCTTCTAGGTGCGTTGATTTCGAATATGGTGGAGTTGGGGTCCCTCACTCTTCCATCTCGACCTGGGTGTGTCTCTTGGATATTGTGGCTAATTTGAAACGCGATCTCTCACATAAATCTTGGAAGTTGTGTAGAGCCACGGCAGTGCTACGGTTTGGGTGCTTGCACCACCTTCTTCCTATTTCATTGTTTCGGTTCTCTCTGCTTTTGATGGATTTGAGTAGTTTTGGTTATGGTGGTGGATCTGTGGCTGACAAGTTTATATGTTGTTTGTTGTTCAATTGGGCATTTTCTTGTTTTTTTTTCAATTTGTGTTGTAATTTTTAACTTTTGTTTATCTGTTGGTATCACCATCTAGGACAATCTTGGTGTTCTTGTTCATATGATATCACAGATTAGTTATTCTATTGTGCTTCCTTACTGGGTTGCTAGTTTTGTAATTCTGTGCTCTTCCCATTTTGGATAAGGTTCCTGTTTTATAAAATATCAACTTTCGAAAAAATAAAAAAATAAAAAAATCTTCTTCTACGTCTCTCCTATCCCATGCACATGTTGAGTGCCAGAATGAAACCATCCAGATAGAGTTGAAATGAGTAAAGGAGGATAACATGCACATGGCATGTTTTTATTATTGTGTATGGAAAGCATCAAATCATTTTTATATGAAAAAATATGTAACATCCAAAAACTTTCTTAATTTTATTATTGAATTAATTGCTTTATTTATGAGCTTTTCATGTATATGTTTATTTTAACATGAAATATTATATAAGTATCCATATAGAGCCTATTTAGAGAGAAAAATCTAAAACTAGCCACTTGCAATTTTCTAATTGGTTCTTAGAAAATTTTAATGCACTAAGAACTAATTAAAAAAGAACAAGTGACTAGTTTTGAATTATTATTTTTTTTTCAAATAAGCTTTATATGAGTATTTGTAATGTAAAAATGAATTTTTTTTATACTAAAAACCTATTTATTTATTGGCCAATCGCCTACTTGGTAAACTACCTGATGAAATGTCACTAGTATTGCAATTCAAGAAAAAAATGTAAAAATATAATAATTAATTGTTGACAGTTGATTCGAATTTTGAGGTGCTGGAAGAACCCACCTAAAGCACCCTAAAGAGCCTTAAGCTTGCACACCCTTAAGAAAACAAGCTGGCTTATGTTTCTTTTAAGAACGAAATTTGCGAAAAGCACTCTTGCACATATTTGCAAATACATTAAATGGCCAAATTTCTGAGTCTACGTATTCTGCAAGGAATTAATTCCACAAACTTCATGCCCAGAAAATTATAAAAACAAGATCACTGGTTTTCACTCTACATATATGATGAAGGACCCAGCACAAACAACTAACTATTCGCTAATTTAAAAACAAGATCACTGGTTTTCATCATGAGCGCTTGATCGACATTTGGAGTTTGTGTGTGGTTGCCGTCCTCCTTTTATTATACTAGCAATAAATTTCTTCATTGACAAAGACAAAAAGGATAACATGCTGGATCGCACTCCTCCGAAAGCAAGTGATGGGGAGCATCCAGCTCTACAGGCTCTAGCTCTCTGGATTCCATGGCGACTTGGTCTACTTTTTGACCTTCGGCTCTCATAGGCAAACCTGCAACTCACCATACGTACTCCTTAAGGAAACAACAAAATGATATTATAAACATTTAGAAAGAGGTTTACAATTTTGTTAGCATAATAATGTCAAAAATTCTCACTACAAGGCATCTGTCCTTTGTTAATGGATGAATTTTGTATAACGTATCGATAATATGTTTGTACGTTTTGTTATTGACATGTTGTCAACAATAACATCGACACCTTATCAATATCATATTGAGAGTTCGTACTTCAGAGATAAAAGAGGGAGACAGAGACAGAGACAAAGATTATTACTCGCTGCTGCAATAACCAGGAGGACAAGCAAGCAAACCAATTTGAGTGAAGCTTTAGTCATCTTGCTGGAAGCTGTAGTTGGGGCTCTGAATATGGGCCCAGATTTATAGGTTTTAATTTGTCCGCTGACGTTAATGGCATCTTAAAACGATGATCAGCTTCAGTTGTCACCAGCACATCTCTTTTGTATTTGCTCTCTAAACTAATTGCAACTAGGTACAAGAGAAATCTTTAACTATTTGTAACAAGACTTGACTAACTCAACTTGACCTCAACTAAGGAGGGTGTATTCAATTTAGATATTACATGATTTTAAAAGAGTTATAAAGTTGATGGAGTTTAATTGAATTTAATTGAGTTTGACTGAATTCTACAAACTCCACATAGATTTTGACTGAATTCGTATAAAGATCTTAACTAAGTTTGTTAGAATTTTATTATTGATTTTAATGGAGTTTAAAAAGCCTGAATTGAATACACCAAGAATTGAATAGACTTTTATAAAATCGTGATTAAATACACCTAAACTTTTAAACTTCTTTAAAAAAATTTAAAATCTAAATTGAATACACCCTCCTAACAAAATTTGACTTTCTCACAAACTGCTGACTGTTGGCTTTGCAAGGTGTTTGCAAGCAAAGTGAGAGTTGAAATATAGAGCTCTTTAGAAAACCTAGTCATAAATGTAGATTAGTTTGGGATTAATGGCTCAAATAAGTGTTTGTGGGTTTGACCATTGGGTCATGCCAAATTAATATATATTTAATTAATCAAAAAATAGCCTTGGTTCTGTGATTTAAATTAAACTTGATTAGTTAATTAATTATTTAAATTAAAAACAGTTAATTTTTAATTTACTGTTTTATTTAATTTCATTGTTTTATTTATTGTTTTATTTAATAGTTAAATTCAATTAAATACTTATTGTTGTTCCGCCAACATTAACTAGGCTCATGTGTCCAAGTCTCACCGTTGGCCTTGGACTCCTCCTCAAATATATTTTCCTCTTCCTTTCTTTCTCTCACCATATCTCATCAACTTATTCTTTTCTTCCTTCTCTCAGCCATCACCACCGCAGACCCTGCCACCCGGAGGACTGCCCTAATGTCTCATGATGCCGCCACCAAAGACTTATGCAACCCCCTCATGAATTTCTTGCCTTTCACTACTAAAAATAGTCCTAATGGGGAGTCTCTTTTAAAAACGGATTATAACAGTCTCATTCTTTTTTGGGAGATTCACTATTATACCCAATATAAGAGCCCAAATTATAAAAATACCCTATATGAAATGGACTTTAGAAACACATCCAAAGCCCATTTACAACATAACAAAAAGACTTTTAACTTCTTTTAAATTACAAAACTGCTATTGATTTCTCAAAACAAATTCAACCCCAAAACATATAAAAAAGCCCAGAACACTCAATAGGGCATCAAAGTAATTTAATAATTAAAATTAAATTCAATAAGGCCAATTGTCATTTTTTGGGTTTTTTTTAGTTTGTTTATAGATATTAAATGGTGTAGGGTTTATTTATAGTTTTAGTGCTAGGAATGGGTATTTGACTAGATATCTCTTCTTTTTGGTCTGCTGACGTTAATCTTAAAATGATGATCAACTTCAGTTGTCACCAGCGCATCTCTTTTGTATTTGCTCTCTAAACTAATTGCAACTAGTTACAAGACAAATCTTTAACTATTTGTAACAAGACTTGACTAACTTTTTTTTTTTTTTTTTGGACTGAAGACGAGACCTCAACTAACAAAATTTGACTTTCTCACAAACTCCTGACTGTTGGCGTTGCAAGGTGTTTGCAAGCAATGTTTGGGACTGATTATCTAGGAAGCACTTTTGATCATAAGCGCTTCTAACAAAAGCACTTTTATTATAAAGTTGTTGAAAATTTCATAAAAAATTGAAGTGTTTTCTGAAGAAACACATGATAGGTGCTTCTTCAGAAAGCGCTTTTATGGCTCAGAAACACTTCTAAACTTTTCTGTCAAACGCTGTCAGAAGCAATTTTAACCTTTCCAGAAGCACTCCCAAATGGGCCCTTAGTCCCACATTGGAAAACTAGAGTTCCCTTGAGCTCTTTATAAGAGCATCTCCACCCACAAGGGCTAAGTCTAGGGCAAGGGCAAGCAAGGGCTGACACTATTCATGTGAATAGTGTCAGCCTTGCCATTTGTGGTTCCACCCATGAGGGCTAAGTCTAGGGCAAGTCTAAGGCAATTACTATTCACTTAAATTTATTTTTTATTTTTTATACTTAAACCATTGATTTTGATAAGCTTTTTGGATAAGATTTTCAATTCCCAAGTGTTAATATTTATCGTAAAATCCTCACTTAAAAATCAAGATAACATTTTCAGATAAAATTTGGAAATTTTTAGTTAATAAAATTTTGGAAAGTGAATAATATTGGTAGGTATGTATAGAAAAAATTTCAAGAATTTTTTTCAATTTTTTTCAATTTTTTTTAGCCAAAAATTGGACAACCGTTGGATTGTGCAAGATTTTTTAATTGGAGGCTCCAAGAGAAGCCATATGGCTTGTAACCATTGGGCAATGTGGGCTGGTGGGTCCAACAGTTTTTAAAAAAAATGAAAATCAGCTGCTGACGTCAGCAGCCCGAGGGCAACAGCCCAGTCAAGATCTGCCCTTGGGCTTGCCAGGGCTGGTGGGACCCATGGCTTGCCCGAGCTGCAGGTGCTGCGCTGGAGTGCGAAACTGGGCTTCGGGGGGCCTTTTGCCCGGGTTAATGCCTAGCGCTGGAAGTGCTCTAAGACCTAGTCATAAATGTAGATTAATTTGGGTTGGGCCATCCAAGTGGCCCAAATAAGTGGTTTGTGGGTTTCACATTGGGTCGTGCCTAATGAATATATATTTAATTAATCAAAAAATAGCCTTGATTCTGTGATTTAAATCAAACCCGATTAGTTAGTTAATTATTTATATTATTTTAAAATTCAAATATCATATAATGTTTTTGTCTACAAGCATTGAGTAGGGGCGAGTTTATAGTACTATTGTTGTTCCGCCAACACTAACTAGCCCCATGTGTCCAAGTCTCACCGTTGGCGTCGGACTCCTCCTCAAATATATTTTCCTCTTCCTTTCTTTCTCTCAAAATATCTCATCAACTTATTCTTTTCTTCCTCTCTCAACCATCACCACCGCAGATCCTGCCACCCGGAGGACTGCCCTAATGCCTCATGATGCCACCACCAAAGACTTATACAACCTCCCTCATGAATTCCTTGCCTTTCACTACAAAAAATAGTCCTAATGGGTACTCTCTTTTAAAAACGGATATATAACAGTCTCATTCTTTTTTGAAATGGAAACTGTTTTTTAGATCAGTATGAGTAAATATAATTCCAACTGTCATCTGTGTGCTTCGTTTAAAAAAAGTTATATGAGCTTTATTTATTTACTACATTAACTGCAGCAAGAAGGAATTATATTCTGATTTCGGATGGGCTTTAAATAGCTATGTTTGTCCTTTTTCAGACAAGAATCACAACTCTTCAGAACAATTATGTCTGTTAATTCAAAATTTAAAAATTTAATTCGAATTAACACTTATATAATAGAAATTAATTTATTGTTAAACACAATTCAAGACAAAGCCCACTTCCAAGCCCATTCAAAGTTAATAAGAAAGAAAGATAAATCGTTATAAAGTGTTGAGTGATTTTGTATTTTTCAATGTGGGACTCTATTTTTCTATTCAAACTACAAACAATTGTTGCCTGCATATTGTTGGTGAATCCCAACCTCTGTAATTCATCAATAGTTTGGAATCACTCACGCGCTCGTGGACGACTGTATTTCTAACATTTTTTTATATTGAAAACAGGACATAAGTTAGAAGGGCTCCCCCTAACCAAATGAAAAAACAAAACCCACCCACCATAAATTAAATCCTAACACAATTTCAAGTGGTAACAACTAGTAATTATCTAAAAAGATGGGTTGAGTTGACACAAAATTTCAGGATTTCCACATGGTTATTCCAGTCCCATGTGCATAAGCACTGTATTAAATCGATCTTCCTTTTGTTAGTTATAATATGATTTAAGTTATTCAAGTTGTTTTTATATCCATTGGTTGGTTTGGACTTTGGGGCCTGTATTGCTCCTTCGGTGCGCTATTGGGCAGTATTGACCAAGGTTTACCATGTTATGCGGATCTAGGCATGCACGTTGTTGCAATTTGCAAAGGTCAAATGTGTATCTATGCTTCGAAATCTCCATGTGTCTTAGCCTTCAATTGTTTGTATATGTTTGTTTGAGTACTCTCTCTCTCTCTCTCTCTCTCTCTCTCTCTCTCTCTCTCTCTCTCCATGGACATGGATCGAGTTGGAATCCATTGAGCTTCAGCCAAAATTGACCATGTTCAAGTTCCCTGATACTAACTTCAACAGTACAATTATATGATGATAACCTCACACTAATCGCAAATTGTATCACCCCTTGAATCCATCAAGGAGATAGCGATATTCCGAATTCATCCAGAAATAGCGATATTATGAAATCGAACTTGTAATGGACATTTATGTCAATATTCAAAATAAGTGTAACTCTTGGCATTCGTTTGCTATTAAATGAAACAATAATGATATAAGATGGATTGTTAATTAATTAATTTTTTAGTCTCTTGTGCTAGCATATATAAATTACTAATGGGCTGCCACTACTTACAACCATTATTATGTAAGTTGACTTTCTCCCTCTCCTTTTTATTTTCTTTCTCTAGGCAAAGTCAATTGATTCTCATTTGTCCATTCTACATATTAGTTCCTTCTTATAATATTTTACACTGTCAATGAACCTAATCGCTTCTTCCTCACTATATTATTTTGAAAACTACTGATATTTTAATTACAATATCTCATCATAAATTGTTCTTTATTTTTTATTTCTGAAAAATGGAAGTAATTAATATCTGATATGCTCTAGAAAAGACTATAGGATCGCAAGTGCCAACAATATATTAACTACATGTAGTTTTATTTTTTTAGTCAAAAGGCGATAGCATTTTATTTGAGGAGAAGAACGAAATAAGTACAAAAATCGGGTTATGTCTTAGAGGCTAAACTAAGTACATGTAGTTTAGTTGTATAAATCCCAACGCATATAGTTAGGTACCCTCATACCATTTCTTTGTTCTCACTCCATCCCTTTGCTTCATCTCTAAGTGACCTGAACAAACAAAGACAGCACAAACACCAATGGCCTCGGATTCCCCACTTCAATCCAAGTCTCTCTACACCTCAAATATCTTCTTCCTTTTTCTTCTCCTCTCAACAAATCTCCTCACTTTGTTCTTTTCCTCATCCTTTTCCATCTGCTCTCTCAAATCTCTCTCCACCGCAGCAACCACCGCTGGCCTTGCAACCCCAACCACGGGATTAAACCTCCCGGAGGCTCCTACGGAAGACACATCCGATCTCCCTCCCGAATTCCTTGCCTTTGCATCCGGACAACTCCTCCCATTTGGCTACAACATCAACTTTGACTCCAACACCATTTACCCTGCAGTTGGCCAAGCATGCACGCTTTTCCCCGATCTCCTCAGCCGCTTCATGTCCTACAAAGTCAACGGTTCGTGTCCGGATGACGAGTTTTTAGCCCAAAGGCTCCTCCTCAAGGGCTGCGAGCCCTTACCCAGCCGCCGCTGCCGCCCTGCCTCAAACGCTAACTATGTGGAACCCTATCCTCTTCCCAAAAGCTTCTGGTCCACACCTTCCGACTCCTCAGTCGTATGGACAGCTTACAAATGCAAAAACTACAGCTGCCTCGTCAACAGAAAGAAAAACCATAAGGGTTTTGACGACTGCAAAGATTGCTTTGACCTCCAAGGAAATGAGAAGACTCGGTGGGGAAAAGGCAAAGGAGGAGGGCTAGACTTCGGTGTGGATGAAGTCTTGGGGTTCAAGAAACCCGGGACGATACGAATCGGGCTGGACATTGGCGGCGGAGTGGCCACATTCGCTGTGAGAATGAGGGAAAGGAACGTCACAATTGTGACAACTTCAATGAACTTGAACGGCCCTTTTAACAGCTTCATAGCTTCAAGAGGGGTTGTGCCTTTGTACATAAGCATTTCACAGAGACTGCCTTTTTTCGATAACACTTTGGATATTGTGCATTCAATGCACGTTTTGAGTAATTGGATACCAACGACATTACTTCATTTTGCGGTGTTTGATATCTACAGAATCCTTAGGCCTGGGGGGTTGTTTTGGCTTGACCATTTTTTCTGTGTAGGTGAGCAGTTGGAAGAGGTCTATGGACCGCTCATTGAGAGCGTTGGATTCAAGAAGTTGAAGTGGGTTGTTGGGAGGAAGCTTGATCGTGGGCCGGAGCGACGGGAGATGTACCTTTCGGCTTTGCTGGAGAAGCCATTGAAGAATTCTTGGTGATTAATTTGTTAACAAAGAGAGGAAAGAAAAAAAAAAACAAAAAAGAAGCCTTAGCTGGCTTTTGTTTGTTGTAAGGGTTTTGTTTTTGTTTGTTTTTTTTAAATTAATTACATAGAAGAATACTGGGGACTGAAATATGAGAGATGTGAAGTAGAAAAAGGAAGAACACACATTTTATAAAATGAGGTATTCTTAAATTCCAGCATCCCTATAATATAATTTTACTCTAACCAAAATTAGGGATTTTAGGAATGTGAGAAAGAATTTATCATTTTATTGGAGATCATAAATAATCTCGACTCTAAATGCCAACTAATTATATATTGATGGTATTCCCAACAACTCATCGCACTTAGAATGTGAGCATCATGTCCTTTCCTCTCTCAATCTAAATGAGAGATTATAAAATAATACGGTAGTACGGTCACGTGGTATATCATGCACTTAATTAGACTTTGTAAGTTGGTGTGTTTTGTAGGACATGAAACCAAGTAGATAGATTTGATAATATAAAAAATTAGATAAATAAATAAATCTTTAGTCAAAAGGCACAGGCTGCATTTGGATTAAAGTAATTTGATAGAAAAAATTTGGATTTTTTTTTTTGGTCAAGGTTAATTTTTCTAAAAGAACTAGAAAGTCTTAGATTGAATGTATTTTGATAACTAGATGGATTACATTTAAAATGGATATGAAATAACTAAAACGCAACGAATATTTTATATTTTATTTTATTTTTAATTCAAATCATGAAATTATGTAAATTCCTAATATTGGGTGTAAAATCCCAGATTCCCAGCCAGGCAAGCATCTAGAGGATGCATGAACTATCAGACAAGTTTCGAAACTGTCACATTTATGTCCAAATTTCGTGAATTACGATTTTGTCCTCTTCCAAGGCAATTTCCAGGTGGACCTGAGGTTGGATAAATATATATATATATATATATATATATATTCTTATAGAAAATTAATAAAATCAATACGTTGTAAAAGTGAAAATATTAAAAAAGAATGCATGCATATATAACACTTATGGCTTACAACCTGGAAAAAAAGAAGAAGAAAAGTAACTTTTCTTGGCCATATTCAACCCCTCGATTTCATCGACCAGTCAACAAAAAAAGAAAAGTAGAAGCTGTTACATTCTAAACATGAACTCTTCCCTAATAATATTAAGTAGACAAGTTTTCCTAATTGTTTTCTTCTTCTCCTTCTTCTTCTTCTTCTCTTCCCATTCTTCCTAATTGTTTGATCCCTTTTTTCATGATTTGAAGTGAAGGATGAGTTCATCTGCGTTTAGTTTAATGCAAGAGGTACGGGACCACAAATTAATATTGCATTTCCTTTGTCTTTGTTGCAAATAATTAAATCTCAATATTATTTTGTTCTTTGCCTTGATTATGTTTCTTTATGCATTTGAACTCAAAGTTAATCTTGTAGTTTATGCTATACTTAGTCAGCAGAGATGAGCTAATTAATTATATGTCTTATTCCCATCTACTTGTTCGTACCACAGGATTGGGCTAGTTGTGGAACTAGTTTCTCCAACATATATATGGTTGTGTATATTTTACTATTGTATGTATTAGAATGGGACAATCTAGCTAACCAAGAATCAATTAACAATGGGTTGAGAGCTTAAAATCTTTTAAACTATTAGGCAAGGCTTTTCTCAAGTGTGAGATCAACACACAAATACACTCGAGTGTTGAGTTACTCAAGTTAAATAAGTGGACAACATATATTATTGGGTGAAGTGAAACCACGTGTGCCCATTACGGTCAACATGTGGATAATATGCTCTGATACCGTATTAGAATGTAAGCATTGAGCCCAACTCAATTGACAATAAATGAGAGGGTCCAAGATCTTTTAAACTATTGAGAAAGACTTCCCTTTTTCATTGTGGCATATATACTCAACATCTTGATCACACCCCACACAAACTCTCTTGTACTGATGAGCTATTAGCCTCTTGCAAACATTACTTTGTAAATTTAAACTGTCGAAGATTGTAAGAGTATCACACTAAAAACTTGAAAAAAATGAAAATTACAATATCTAAGTTTGTACTCCAACTAGTAATAATAATGAGGACCTTTTGTAATAAAACATCATACATGTTGGACTACACATGTGGTTACGTTAGGGATAACATCGATGTTGGTGGTAATGGACCGCTTGTTCATCCCTATGAAATCTCAACCTCAATGAATAATAAGAGGCAGAAAAAAACAATTAATTACTTTTGAATGCAATCATGTTCCACTACATGCATTGAATCTCTAGATTAGATCAATAAGTAGGATCAAGCTCGTACAAAAAGGAATTCATGAAATGTAAATACAAATAGCTATAATCCTCCAAATAACTAGTTCCTTCTATTGAGGGATTTATTTGAGGGACACTTTGTAGGATCCATTACAAATTTTATTTCAACGACTCTATTTTTTATGTCTTCATTCATAAATCATCCTTGCAACAAATTAGGCAAATTGAAAACCATTAAGGCATCTATTTGTGAACAATAAAATAAATGAACACGGTGCTTCAAGAAAATATTAAAATGAGAAAAATTAATTGAATGGTCAAATGGCTTTAGATTCAAACAATTTTTGCAAGAGATGCAATACATAGTGGGCTCACAAGGGTCCCTCAAATATTATTTGATGGATCCCTCACTTTAAACTTTTATTTTAATGTTACTATTTAAAAGATAGATTTTCATATTGGAATTCCCCCATATTATAAGAAAAACTTAAAAAATATAGAAATTAAATTGTAACTGCCCAAATGTGGAAAAATGAAAACGAAAAAATTGGGCGTTACGAAGAAGAAATGATAAGGGAAGCTATTGCTAGAGGAGTAGAGAGATAAAGAGAGTGATGGTAGCTATTATAGGAAATACAGAGTAGTGAGAAAATTGGGGACATACTAGGTATTTTCTTACAAAAGGGTGACCAAGCCACTTCTTTTAAATAGTAGTATAGATGCTAACGAGATCTAGTCCAATGGAAAATGACATTGATTTGCAAACTAGTGGTCTCAAGTTCAAAGCACTTTTGTAGTGTGTATGTAAAAAAACTCCTCTCCCCCTTGTAGTTTAGACTACTGCTTGTATTCAAAATAGTAGTACATATTATATTATATTAAAATCTCATATTTTCTACAAGTTATTTAACCATCGTATTAAGTATAAGAATCAAACACCTAACCATTTTAAAGACTAGGGCTCGTTTTGATCGTGGATTGAACTTCTTGGGAATAATAAACTTCTCATGTCTAATCCCACGAGATGGGAATGGAAGATGTTCATTCCCATGTTTGGGAACACTTGGAAATGAGGACTAGGAAATTTAACTTTCTCTCATTCCCATGTTTGGTTAGTGGAGTATTAGGAATGAAAAGTTGTTCGGTCTTCCAACAATACCCTTGATTTTTTATTATTAAAAGTTATTAATATGAAGAGTTTTTTAAGGGTCAAAATTGATATTTAAAAATAATAACATGGGTAAGTTAGACTAAAAAAACTGAATTAAATGCTTTCCCAAGCCCAGGAGGAAAGTTTCTCTCAAGGTGAGCCAATGGTATGAAATTTCCCCTACATGGGAAGTCCATATCCATGAGTCCAGAATTACATTCCCAAGATTACACTGAATGCAATTTGAAACCCATTCCCAAGCTCCTAAACCTTCAACCAAACGAGTAACGCTTTTCTCGACCAACAAAAACACGACAATTTGGCAGACGTGGGTTACACCAGTTAGCCAAGAAAGTCAGCATGCCCTCTTGCACTCAAGTTTGAGTCCCCCTCCCTGTAAATTAGATTAATTTAGAGTAATTTAGACTATTGCTTGTATAAAAAACACACACACACACACGACAATTTCACCACTTGTTGAGTTGTAAATGCTGATGTATTTCATTGCAATGGAATTTTTAAAAATGTGAGAATATATCTTGCCACGATATGGGATGAAATTTTCACATCATCACCTAAAACACTTGTTGGTGACGAAAGTTTAACTGTTACAATAAAGTCATGTTTACTTATCAGAAATGAGAGAAATCGTGAATTGAGGAACTTAGCAATAGAGGAATTAGTGATTTGGAATCAAATCAACTACTTCCCCTAGATCTCATTCATGATTTGGAGTGTATTTATTATGGATTTTTGGAACCACATAAACCTTGGAACGCAGGGAGATCATGAAATGCAATCATTCCAATACCAATGTGTTAGTGAACACAGTAGAAGCAGGAATTGGAATCATTCCAATACCCATTCTTGATACTGTAGTTATTTTCATCTATAGGGAAAAATTTCACTCACATGTTTACTTACAAGCAATGAAGTCATGAATTGGGGAACTTAAGAATAAGGGAATATGGACTTGGAATCGGATAAACTTCTCCCCTACTTGATCTAATACCTAGTTTTGAGGGTATTTGATCACGGTTTTTAACATAAAACCCACATAGTTTTTTATTCCTTACGTGTAAGTAAACACTCGAGAAGTAAGGAATTGGAATCATTCCAAAATCCATTTGTTAGTAAACAAACAGTTTCCAATACTCATTCCTAATAAATAAACATGAATAATAGTTAATGAATGTATCACCCATTTGACAATGAAACAAAAATTTTGTCCCCAAAATATGAGCGAATTTTTTTTTATAAAAAAATTGATATAAAATGCACAATAACTTTTAGTTGATCTTTTGTGGGGTTTTGTTCATCTCTCTTCGGGTTGCATGCTTCATTCTAATGAGTTATTTTCTGTGATAGTTTGCTTGCTGCTCGTGATTGGGGTCATGTTTGGTTGGAGAGTGACAACAGTCTGCTCTTTCTTGTCTTTAGTCGTACAAAATATCTTTATCCCAATTTGGGATTAGGTGCTTAGAGTAATGGTTTTGGCATGATGTCCCTAATGTTGATCTCTTGTCACTCTTGCAACCTTGGCTTCCTCTCTTCATTAATAAACGCATGCCCTTCATTTCTAACTAGATAAAAATAAAACAAAAACAATAAAAAATTATTGTTGTACATTAGGCTCGCATTTGTTGTATACCACTCTAAATGAGTTGATTATCATATTCTCTTGTATAAATTGTGTGACCTTCAAGCATACCGCACTTTGTAGGTTGAAGAAGCAGTTCCCAGTGGAAATCAGAAGCCAGAATGGCTTGAATCATTTTTAGGAAAAACCTTCTTTGACGACTGTTTAGCTCATCCTATACGCAAGAATGAGTTGAATAAATACTGTATCAATTGTAACAAGTCCGCTTGCCAGTACTGCATGGCTTCAGGTGCTCATCGCCTACACAGAATATTGAAAGTTTACAGGCACGTCTATAGGGATGTTGTTTCACTTGCTGCCATGGAAAAGTATATTGATTGTTCCCAAATTCAGGTACATATGAGTTCGTGTATATATTCTGTGCTGTGCATTCCCTTTTCAAAATTATTGCTTGTGTTGTTTTCCTTCTTTTCATTCTGGTTTTCTTTCAGCCATATAGATGCAACAAGCGATTGGTTATATCTCTGAGTCCTCTCCCCCACTCCGGCCCGACATCTAACACTGGGGCAGCATGTGAGACCTGTAGAAGAAGATTAACTGAACCAGAGCTCTTTCGCTATTGCTGTATTGCTTGCAAGGAAATTATCTGACTCTGCTGTCTATATATATATATCTTCTGTGTATATTTATCCACTACATATGTATGTTATTATATTGGTTTGATTTTACGTTTGATTCAATTTGTTCAGAATTTATGCTAAAACTTCAGGTCGTAGCGTTTTCAAGGAAGGCCAGCGACTCTGATCCTCCATTTCTTGCCGTCCAGAATGTCGACAAGGACAAGCAGAAGAGGGTTCTGTCACCTGAAAAATGTTCACGCAAAAGAAAGGGAAAACCTTTCAGAGCTCCTCTTTTCTAAAAGCCATACGTGAGTTCACTTGCTTTATGTTTAAAAACCCAAGTAAATCACTTTTTGCAGTAATGTAATTATTTTAACAATGAAAAAATTTCTCAGTCAAACCTGCCTTCTTGTTTTCTTTTCAGCTCTTTTTTCAATCTCTCATATCTAGAATATCATGGAAGGCCTTCTTCAAGAACTGTACAAATGCAGCATCACCAGACAGCCTGACTCTGTGTGTGGAAGTGAGAGAGAGAGAGATGAGCATGACTCAAAAGAATTCTTTATTATTGACTTTATCTGTCCAAAAGAATGAACTCGAATCTGAAATTTACAATTACTATTTTCGAAGCAACAAGATTAGCAAATCTATATGCATTTCCCTCTTCTAGTTATTCAGTGTGTGCAGAAAATAGAAAAAGCATCAGAACAGTCAAATCTAAGACAAGGTTCAAATTTAGGCGGCACCAGTGAAACACAACATGCTGAGCACACAAACAGCGGAGGAACAGTATCAGCATCCTCAATTCCACAGCAGCGTGTATGCTGCCACACCTCGCAGATGTCACATGCCACCATCCTCTCCCCATCATCATCTCTAGCTCCACACTCACATCTCACCATCCAAGTGTCCGATCCACCTTCATACCTCAAAGGTGTGTCTAAATCTATCCCAGTTCCTCTCACACCAACTTCTGCTCCCGATTGAACTACTCCGAAAAGTACTTCCATATCCTCCATTTCATCCAACCCGTCAATTCCCGTGACCACAAACCGTTCTGTGATACAATAAGTATCCCTCAGTGCGGTCTCAGCTGCTCGCTTTAGCTCTCCAATGGTTGCATGCAGTGGCATTACTACTATCTCACCAGGTGGCAGCTCTCTCTTTAACTCAATGTCCATGTCCATCGAACTGGGCAAGAGTTGGCAAATGAATGTCAACAACTGTTCTTCCTCATCCCTAAATGAACATTCCTTTACGAAGTGTTTGGTGTCCAATATTGCTCGAGTAGCCAACTCCACCAACTCTGATTCTGGGTGTCCCAATAGCACATGCTCATACAGATAAAGCACGTCGTTGTAAACATCAACTCCAGGAACTAGACCTGCTGATGGAAGGGACTGAGGAAGTATCTCGTTTTCAGGTTCAGGGACCTTAACTCCATCTGTAAGATCATGAACCGTATACTCCAAAATCCGAGTTGTTGGGTTCACTGCACGGCAGACAATGTGATTCCCAACAATCACATTGTTCAGTGATTTCAGCACATAATCCAACAAACCTGTATCTCCAATATGTAATCTAGCTGCATCTCGCACATCTTGTCGGGTCATCCCACCATGACTGAAGTCTCTCTCTTTCTTTTCTTGCAATGCATTCACTATCACATCTGCCGTAAACTCTAGTCTTCTCTGAGGCCATCTGCTATCCATGTGAGCAATAACAGTAGTGAACTTCCTATACCTCACAGACTTTTCCTTCATTGGGGGCTTAATCTGGAGAGCTGCTCGGGTTGCAGGTTTTGCAGTGGAAGATGAAAATGCAGAAGTGGCCATTAATGATTTCTTCTGCGCAGCCTTGACAGTCAGCATAAACCTGAGAAGATCTTTGATGGTGATCAATTGTGTTTCACTCAAATTTCTGTAATAACGAATTATTTGTTTCAGTTCTTCACACTGGTCCATATCACTGAAAGCCTGGATGATCCCTTCAAGTTCTAATGAGCTCAAAATCTTAAGTGCTCTTTCATAATTGTGTTCTGTGACACCAAAGCTTCCATGGCTGAACTTGTACCCCCATCGACCAAACCAAGAATGCCCATATGCAATACCATGGAGAAGGCGAAGATCCATAGACCGCTTTTTGGAGACATCCTCAACAGTGATTTTCCTGCAAAATAGAAGAAAGCATCAAAACCAGTTCATTGATTTTCAATAATATAATTGCAAAATCAAGAAATCGGGTTTTCCTATTACCTGGTTCGAAGATTTGTGCAAACTCTGTCCCAAAGATCCATAATTTCTCTCCCATAGAGATGCTTAGAACCCCCTTCAAGTCCATTGACGCAGACCAAGTGAGCATACCCATTACAGTGAATCAACCCATGCAATAGATGGGTCGTAATATCAAAGATGCCATCTTCCAGAGGCTTATGCCACTCATCATCTATTGGAATTATAATATGGTACTTTCGCTTCGAAACAAAATGATTACTCCAACCTAAACAAAAATAACATGTCATGTCCCAAGCAGAGAACAAGCTGAGTAGCTGAAGATGGAAGAATGGAGAAGCTAGAATGGCAGTGCTATAGCAGAAAGGACAGAGTGCTGTGGACTGACTGCACAATCAACTAACAGAGTGCTGCGGATAAAGAAACCCAAAGGGTCTGGCATTGGTTTTATAGAAAGGGGAAATGTAAGTCATTGAACATAGTTGGAATGAAAGAATTAGGAATCATTTCTAGGGTTAGGATTACAAACAAGTTCTCTAACTTAGGCTCCTTTCAGAGAAGGAAGAGTTAAATTCTTGATTTCGCAGAATCCAAGAACTAAAAGCAACCCTTAGTTTATATGCTCTAGTCTAAAACACAGAACTGTCCAGTCCAAGAAAAAATTAGAGGCAAAAAAGGTTTCCAGAAACCGCAAAATAGCAGAAACCCACTTGAAAATCGAAAAACCAAGGGACAAAGGTAAAGATAAGCAATTGTTGGAACATCAATGACCAATTTCTAGCCCTAAACAAAAACTTGCAGAAACGCAATTGAGAAATCAAAGAGAAAAACACATTGGAACAGAGTAACTAGAGTTCTACAGCAGAAACCAACTTTACAAACCAGCAGATAAAGGAAAAGATAAGCAATATCTGAAACACCAATGATGAATTCCTAACCCTGCACCAAATTTGAAAAAACCCAATTGAGAGAAATCGAAGAAACTATCAAATCAGAACAGAGAAATTCGAGTTCTACAGTAGAAACCCATTCGAAAAAAGAAGGAACAAAGTAAATCATGAGCAATTTTGGGACAAATGACAAAGTCCTAACCTCGAACAAAAATTTGCAAAAACCCAAATGAGAACTCGAAGAAATAACCAAATTAAAAGAGAGAAATTCGAGTTCAAACCTGTGCATCGGCAGTGATCACAAAAGGGTCGTTCAGAGGTCTTCACATCTTCTTCGATGGTGTAAAGAGGAACAACAAGGCTTCTGTTGTCATGCACAAGAAGAGTGCACCAAGTGGGCATGCCCTGGACACTGTAGTCTTCAAGCTCAGCACATTCTTGAAGAAAGAGACGAATGTTGTCTCGAAATGGACCATTTGGACCGATTGGGCAACCAGGGTCGCAAAACGAACTGAACCCATAAATCTTTGGCCTTCGCTTCCTCTTCTTGCAAGCTTCAAGGATTGGAATTGACATGGTCTTCACTTTAAAGTTTCTAGCTTTAGCTTTCTCTCTCTCCTCCAAGGCTTTGCTTTCTTGAAATCTTTAAAGACTTGGAGTTTGTAGCTTTAGCTCTCTCTCTCTCTCTCTCTCTCTCTCTCTCTCTCCTTCAAGACTTCGTTTTCTTGAAATCGTTAAGGACTTGGAGTTTGTTGTAAAGGCGTTCGCCAGTTACAGGCTTTGCCTTTTCAGTTGCCACCGTTACAATTTTCCCGCTCGAATTGGAATATGACTCAATGTACAAAATGGCCCTTACATATGACATATTTTTCAAGTTTACCCGTGGGCCGTGAGTTCTTAGACCTTGACTCAGGGCTCGTCATTGGGCTGGGCCAAGATTTCAGAGGTTTCATGGGCCTAAATGGGTCGGACTTTTAAAAAAACAACCATTATTTTTTTCTAAGTCTGTTAAATCTTTTTGTTACATAATTTTTGTCAAAAGTGATGGATAAAGAGTATTCTCTTAAACAATAGTACAGATTACTACATAACTTAATAAAAAATATATATAATAGCCAAACACTTTTACTAAACCTAGACCAATAGCCAATATATTTGAAAAAAATTATGTCTAAAAATGAATCCTATGAAAATGTGTTACTTATATCCCAACCTAGGATTGACATCATGAAAATTAAGGCAATTTGTGATGCTCTAAGGTTGGGCAAGCCTAGTACGAGCCTAGTCTGGCCGAGGGTTTCACATCCTAAGCCCAAGCCCCTACCCAACCTTAGAGCAAGTCAAGCTGAGCGAGTCTAACCAACAGACCGGGTTTGGCTTTTGCCCATCTAGCTTCGGGCTACCCACTTTGAGCCACAAGCTGTAGGCCAAAAGACGATCCCTACCTTGACTTGAGCAAGCATTGAGTTGAGTGAGGTGATTATGAGTATGGGCATTTTAGTCATTTGGGTTGAGCTCGAGTAGCTGAACGCGAATGTAATGATGGTTGAGCTAGGTGCTTGTGCTGGCTAGACCTGTGGACTCTAGGTAGGGGAACTCACTCCCGATCTTGTGTTTTTGTGCTTGTACTACTATGTTAAATATTGATGTGTGATGAAACTGCATAGTTTGTGATTGACATTTATGTATGGTGTTGATATTCTTCTGGGCACCGACCTTTGGTGTTAACAGTGTTCTGACTAGGATGACCTGAGAGTGAAGGGTCACATACCGATGACCTTAAGTTTCGATACCTTAAACGTCCAGAGGGGTTACACGGACCGGCTAGTTCGAGGCCCTTAAATAGCTTAAGATAGCCTATGGGGTGTAGTCATTGAATGGACACTCTTGCTACTTTACCCTGCGTGGTAAGAGTAGTTGGCCTAATGGATCGGTCATCACATGAAGTTACTGGGATCTCGAAATATTGTTTATGAAAAGTTGTGTGAGCATGCCAAGTGTTTCAAACTGATAATCTGATAATTGTTTTGCTGTGCATTGGTTTTAATGCTTTGGTGTACGATATTAAAAAGAATTACATTAACTTAATCATTTTTTTAAACCTGGCCAGGGTGCCCCCTACTGGGTAAATGATCGTACGTGATGCTCAACCCTACTTTTGGCGTAGATTACGATTAGGTCGACTACCTAAACGTTGACTAGGTTTGTGGCTTGGCATCTAAAACTTGTTATTTCTCCCTGTGCTTCACGTGATTTGCAGGTCAAGAAACTCATCTTTTGTAATCTTGTAAAATATGTTGTAACTGGGTTTCGTGTACCCTTTAAACACTCTTGGCTTGTACTCTTTGTCTAGGGTTGAATTTGAACTCCTCATATTTTGTATCTTCAGAATTTGGTTACTTGGAAACTCAAACCCTTGTAACCGTTGGGGTTGGTACTTACGTAAATATTTTGTACTTAACTATTTTAGTTTGTAAATTTCCGCTGTCATTGAAATACTCTGATCCAACCTGTACCATCAACAAAAAGGGCTTAACGTATTTTGAGAACACTTGGGAGTATGACACTTAGGCAGGTGAGTGTTGTATTCTCGGGATTCTCAAGGTACATGCCGTTGTCACGTGACCAAGCCATCGGGGCCTGACACCCCACTCACCGGTGTGTGTGCGTGAGAAATCCCTACCCCTTTATAACTTTGACCAAAAAAAAATCATAACATTGTTAGATGTTAGTAGTAAATTGATGGGATGGATTAATTTTACAAATATAGAAGGGGACCTGAAAGCCTACCACCCACCCCTCTTCCTTCTCTCTCTCTCTTTTCTCATCTCTCATCAACACCAGCAAAATTTGAAATTTCAGGGTTTAAACAACTTGGTAACCAAACCGTATAAATAGGTTGTAAATAAAGGGAGCAGCTTTGGCTATCATCAATAGGATTGAGGATCACTGGCTTTCTAAAGACTCAAGGAACAAGTTGGCACTTTGGCGACACTCAAAGAGAGCATCAAAGTGAAATTGGATATTAATTATGGTCCGCTTGATAACCATTTCACTATGGACGTAATATCCTTATGACTAATATGGCTTCAAATTTCTAAAGTGTAGAAGAGTTCAATAGAAAACCCACCACCGTGACTTAATTTGGATCCAAAACTCCTCAATTATGCTAAGAATTCCCCCCCCCTTTTTTTTTCTTTTTTAATAATTTTTTTGTTGATAAAAACGCGATAGAATTTAATTAGATTAATGGGAAAAATATCGATTACAAAGGACACAATCTGTAAAGAGAGCCACCACCCTAAGGACACAATCTGTAGAAGAGTTCAATAGAAAACCCACCACCGTGACTTAATTTGGATCCAAAACTCCTCAATTATGCTAAGAATTCCCCCTTTTTTTTTCTTTTTTAATAATTTTTTTGTTGATAAAAACGCGATAGAATTTAATTAGATTAATGGGAAAAATATCGATTACAAAGGACACAATCTGTAAAGAGAGCCACCACCGTAGAAGAGTTCAATAGACACAATCCTAAGGACACAATCTGTAAAGAGAGCCACCACCCTAAGGACACAATCTGTAGAAGAGTTCAATAGAAAACCCACCACCGTGACTTAATTTGGATCCAAAACTCCTCAATTACGCTAAGAATTCCCCCTTTTTTTTTTCTTTTTTAATAATTTTTTTGTTGATAAAAACGCGATAGAATTTAATTAGATTAATGGGAAAAATATCGATTACAAAGGACACAATCTGTAAAGAGAGCCATCATGGATTAAAACTTTCCCAATGACTTGAGCCAGCCGAAAAGCGAATTCCCCCAATTTCTTACAGTCGGTGACAAGTTATCATTTCTTAAATGGAAAATTATAATCTAGCCCCACTGCTACCCAGAAGAAAACGTTGCTCTCAAGTGTCTAAAAAAGAAAAGTAAAAGACAGAGGAAAGGTTTGCCCCTAAATATATAAAAGGCTATAATAAAATAATAATAAAGCCTGAAAACACCATACCCTTATGGGCGTTCAATAACATTATGATCAAGTTGTTCTTATGTGTTGAAGTTGCCGGAAATGCATCTGGGCCGTTACATTACTTGGATCAGAAGCAACAACAGCATTTTGATCCTCACCTTTCTTCATGTTTTCTCCAGAGATTGAAAGCTTGTCTGAAAGAGAAGAAAAGAAGAGATGAAAAAGAGAGCCCACAAGGGGAAGAGATGAGCATATGATTGCAGCCTGTCTGATGTTCATAGCTTATGATTAAAAATAAAATGGCTTGCTCTGGTTTTCTGGACTTGGATCAAACAATAGCTCAATCTGGAGATTGTTATGTGGTGTATTGGGTAATTTATAATGGAGAGTGGAGCGGAGGACAGTTGTGGCTTTTCAAGTCAATAGTCAATAAATATTTCAACGTACGTGATGATCAAGTTAGGAAAATTCTCTGGTTGCTGCTGAGTGGAGGAAATATCAAGCTGGCCACTCTAGTTGACCATTACTGTGAAGAAATAATGCAATGTAATTGGTCACCCCCATGCAAATTGCAATACGAAGCTTCAATTGATGACGGCATGTTAGCCACCTGTTAGCCTTTCCATGTGCCATTCATTTTTCCTGCGTGATTACATGGTGGTTTCAGTGGTCATTTAGCTGAAAATGATGTCGCATGACTCTTAAATAAAAATTATAAGAATGTCATATTTAATCTTATCCATTAAAAATGGAGTAATTAAATGGCTTAAATATTGTATCAAAACTTGCGTATAAAATATGATGATCTGCCCTCTTAAGTTGAGGCAGGGATCCCTTTCTCGGGCCCATTCACATTGTATTTTCATAATCCGAACCGTCTATTTTTTAAATATTCTCTCAAAGATCATCTCCACACAAAAATCACTTGAATTTAAAATCATTTGACCACTCAATCGATGGTTGTAGTTTTAGTGTATTCTTGAACCAACGGGTTCGTCAATTTTATTGATCACAACTAGATTTCTTAATGGTTTTCGATTTTGCTAATTTTTTAAAATTATTTTTAAATAAAGTCTTAAATAATGGACGGTTCATATCATTTAAAATAAAATTTGTATTGAACCCTACAAGGGACGATATTATAGTATATATATATATACCTTCCCCTTCTTCTCTCAAATAATTTTATTTGAGGATACCCTTTGGGGCCCACATGATGATTTGTGTAAATAATCTACTGTTGGGTTTATTCTTACACATGATTTATCATGTTATTCACCCTTTATTTTGAGTTAGTTCTTGACTTTTATAGCATTTTACTTTCTTTTTGTGTTTTCATAGATTTTACCTTGCTTAGAATGAAAATGAGCTAAAAATGCATTATTGGTTATAAATTCTGTTTTTGTTCATTTTCGTAGGTCAACTTCTTGGCCTTGGAACAACATGCCCCGGTACTTGGATGAGGTGAAGATCTTCATGAAACTTGTTCCAATAGATGTTGACTACAACATATCCAAATTTGAGCTCCATTGAACAAGTATAACCTATCCAACTGATCCAGCATGTTACCACATTTCTGGAAATTTATTTTGGGCCAGTTTTACCTCCACTTGGTGTCATCTTATTTCTACTTGTTACCATGCCATTTGGAAACAATAAATTACTTGATTGAGTGCAATTTTCTGAGAGCATCTTTGTGAAAGCAAAACTTCATCATGAGGAGGAGATAAGGAGACAAGGAGACAAGGAGACAAAGACTTTAGTAAAAGTTGGAAAGGAGGGATGAGGAATGATGAAGGCATCTTCATTCATTCAACGGAGAAATTGAATTGGGCAGACTTGAATTTCAGATTTTTAGCAGAGGTTTTTGAACTAGAGAGCAAAAGGAGGAAGACAAGGGCAGCCAAGCAAGAAGTGGAAGAAATTTTCCACCATTGAAGACCTTGAGCTTCCACCATTTTCATAAAATCTGTAAACTCTTTTTAGTTTTGTTTTTAATTTGTGTTTGAAATAAGTATGAGCAACTAAACTTCATAGCTAGGGCTTAGGTTGAAGCCCTAAACATGAATACTCTATTGTTTTGATGCTTGAGTGTATGAATTTCTAGATATTGTTGATGAATTCTCATTCACTAAAATAATCTATCCTTGATGTATGTTTTTCTTCAATTGATCACCTTTGAAAGCATGCTTCTTGAGGTTGTTGGGATTATGTGTATTCTCATGTTTTCCTAAGCAATAAATGGATGAAGTAAGAATCATCCATGTGAATTGGTTTCTTGAATACCTAATGTAAACATCATGCTATTAGGGTTCTTGTGATGTTCATATTCTCTTTGAACTTAATGGGTTTTTCTTGTAATTGAATCGAAGTACTAAGCACACCTAGATTTGGTTATAGGGAAGGCACAAGTATTGTAGCATTGGTCCTGCACTTTACGTAAATTAGAGAGAATCAATGCGTCTTGAGCCACTAGTCCCGGTCTTGATTGCGAACATATTCATCAACACATTTAGAGTTCATCACTTGAGTGTCCATGAACATGGGTAGAATTGTTTAGGGTGGATTCCGAAACCCTAGTTTTTGTTACATTTTACTTTCACTTTTGATTTTCATTCTTGTCATTCTTGTTTAAATTAGAGTTCATTTACATTCAAGCATTAGAATTAGAGTTCATCACTTGTATTGTACATTTGTGTTGTGTTAAATAAGTATTCTTTACGTACTCATTTTAGAACTTTTAATAAGCCGACAGTTCTTCGTGGAATCGACTCCGTACTTACATAATCTATACCTCAATAGATTCGTACACTTGCGGGTATTTTTAATTGGATGATTGCACATTAATTTGTGTCAATTATTAATACAACATCTACATGAGGTATCCATTTAACTTGCAATCAAAACCAACTAGATAGAACCAAAAGTATTGTTGTCCTTGTCTCTCACCTTGTCAACTGCTATTATAGTGTGCTCTCGCATTGTTATGCTTTGGTTTCTCTTTATCTCACAAACCTTGAAACTGATATTTACTCGCTAAGTACAACAAATGGAGAGATACATTCCAGTTTGCATACAAAAATCATACAAGGACTATATTAAAATTATAACATAAGGCCAAAATGTTTATGTCAAATGTGTATCACTGACAACATACAGCTTCTGACCATCATTTATTAAGTCTACATCAAGAAATTTACCTCCATCTTCTGATAATATTATAAAGGAACCACTTGAAAATTCTAGTAGCTCTGTTGCTTTTTTGATGAGCTCTTGAATGGTAGTAGGGACCCATAACACAATTCCAGGTCTTCTTTGTTCTTTGCCTTCCCATGGATGGAAAGGGAACACGGTGCATTTCTTCGGGTGCATTTTATCTGCACATTAGAAAGATCCGGCGTTAACCTTAACTTCTGACAAATGACACTTGACTTTCTATTGCTTGATCCAGTGAGACAAGTTGGTGGGAATCATTCCTATTCTAAGTTCACTTAGATCATTCCTATTTTAAGGTTGGTGTAAACCTTCTTCTTGTTAAAATTTTCTTTCTGGCTCATGTTCTCTCTAATCTCTGGTGAGGAACAAAGAATAAAAGAACTTGTTGACTAGGCAGCTTGACCTGCCTACAGGTCATTAAATTTAATTCCGGTGTTCCATTCAACCTTAGCAAAGAATATATAACCTGGCAAAAAAAATTATAATAGATTCTTCTCAATACCTGTGAGTTCTTGAGCACGGTAAGGAGATTCTGTCAACTGAGTAGCCTTTGCTTCTTCTAGCAGTTTAATCAAATTCTTGTTCCCGCACATCTGACCTTCATCTAGTGGGGTATTTCCCCATCTGCGGGGGGTAGGGAGAAAACAATCATATAGTTGTTGAAGCAAGAAGAAAAGCTACTATATAACAATCGAAATGAAAGATAGAAACATGTCAAAAACTAAGGTGGGAGGAAAGATGCTAGACAAACTATGGAGTAGGCGACATTATGGATATCTCAACCAAAGGATACAATTGTAGGAGGTATGAGCAATAGGCAGCCATGGCAAGGGGTTGGATCTATAAGGTTTAGATTCTAAACTACATGTCAAACAATACTAGGGAACCAGCCTAGAGAAATTACATTATGGCTGTGAGTTTCTCATTGACAAAATGGATAAACTACAGTTCTGCTCAGTAATAGAAACACATATATATGGAAGCTATCACAATATCAAACCAGGAATTAGACAGGAAGGTGAGCAGGTCAAGTTTAGTTCTCCAAGCTCTATTACTTGAGAAACCAAAGCACTCCATTAATGAGTTCGAGACTTGCAGACAAGGGAAATAGAAGCAAGAAAAGTGAAGAGAAAACACCATTGGTCCTGTGTAAGTTTCAATATGCATGTTCTAGAATGTTGCAGTGCTTGTCATAATTTTGGAAGATGAAAATAAACACAGGTAAGTCCAAAACATTTCAAAAGAAAAACCTGGCTCTTAATAAAGGTCAGATAATTGGCTTTAAGATCCAGGGGAAATCTTACAGTGATTTCCCTATAATAATTTATCCAAAAATTCAAAAGATCATTTGTAATTGTTTAGGCACTAAAAGAGGTTCATGTAGGTTGATGGCCATGGAAATGAAACTAACCTTGTTACAAAATGCAGATAATTAGATCTAACCACTGAAGTCTGACTATATTTAATACTCTATAGACCCTATCTAGGAAACATCATAAACTGAAATGGTCAAGATATGTATGCATCCAACCCAAAAGGAAATGAATTTTCAAGTGTACCTGTCCTTCGAGAAAACGCTAGCCCCAGCTTCTAACAGCAACTTTGCCATCATATATAATCCCTCCGAGGCAGCTACATGAAGTGGGGTCCGGTGATCATAATCTTTGGAGTTCGGGTCAATGCCATTTGACAATAACCGTTTAATGAATTCTGAATCCCCCTTGGTAATGGCTGTACATATAAAACTACCAGCATTGTCCATCTTCAAGGAGGCCCCTTCTTTAATAAGTAAAGAAGAAACTTGATCGTTGCCGTTTTTGATGGCTTCAAGTAAGGGTGTGTTCCCAAAAGTGTCTAGAAAAAATAAACAACTTATTATAGCGTGGTACTATAATTGGGGTAACAGATAAAACCATATTTGTATTCTTGTATCGTAACATTACCTTTGATGTTGATATCTACGCCTTCCTGAATAAGGAAAAGTGTAATATCTTCATGTCCCCTTAATGCAGCAAGATGCTGTAGAGAAGAAAGACTCCTTTCAGACAAATCTATCTCACTTTCTGCTCATCTTTTAGAAAAAATATCAAACTAGTCTCAAGTCTTTTTACGAATTCTTTTCTTGTAAAAGAAGCGTTTTACCATCAGTATTACATTTATTACTTAAGGGCCACATCTTAAACTTCATTAAATGCATTCCATAGTCAACTCCTGAAGTTGGCTAAAAGCCTTTTCTTTAGCAAAAACTTTCACAACGCACACATGCCAGATACGTCATAGATGCATTCACAATGATAAATCTCAAAAAATTCATAACATTTCATACCAATGGTGACCTTCCATCATAATCTGTCTTGTTGGGATCAGCTCCAGCACGGATCAAACCTTTTAGCTGAAACAGATCTCCGTGATAAGCCGCACTATTGACCTTCAAAGCAAGTTCAGCTTCTTGCTTTCCAATGTGAAAGGTAATGTCTGATTCTAGTTGTTTGATGCGAGGTGCACCCTGTAACATTTTCAGCCATATGATGGACACTCATTGATCATTTAACGTCAAGTTTGTTTGAAAAAACAAGAGGAATATGTATTCAAAACATTCCCACAGTTATAGGCACATTACAAAAATTACCACAGAAAACTTACCTCTAGAAGGTTGTTCAAGATTTTCCGCCCATCATAAAAATATATGTCAAGGATGCTTGTAAAAGATTGTTTATCAAGTCGCAGAAGCCTACATAACTCACACACCCTAACTGTATAAAGTTGGGGAATGTTGCAAAGAATGGAGATTTCTCCAAATGAGCTGTTAGGTTCCAATTGTGAAACAGTTTCTTCTGTTCCATCTTCTGTGATGCCTACTTCCTCCTGTACAAGAATATTTTTGTTAGTCTCATAGCAGAAAGGTCATACCAATGTGATGCATGTTCTTAATAGAAGTCTGTTTTAGAAAGGGACAGCAAATAGACATGTAACTAAATATATATATATGACATGTTCATATGCTAGCATGCATATATACCTGGGTAACATACATATATATTTGTCCATATATTGCATAAGTATATATGTTCTAATTTATCAGCATTTGAGTACATAAAACTGATGGTATGAGGAACGTCAAACCAAAGAAACAAATTTTATGAATTGTGTTTTTTTGTTAACCAGTCAGTATAAAAATAAAAATAACTAGTTCTCATGGTACCAATTTTGCGGTCAAGATCAGTTAAAAAGCTGACCAACATAAAGTTGATAATTCTCAGTATCTGGTTTTTCTCCATTAGCCAAAAGAAAACTAAAAATCTGGTTTTTCTTAGATATATTGTTAGTCCGGCCATTACCTCTCCTTTTAACCTTCTAGGAAGCCAACCCAGCATAGCATGACACCTCTACCACCATGACCTACCAGTTGTTATCTCCAATTGGTCCGTACGGTACAACTACCATCGCCATTGCCAGTGACCCACAACCATTACTACACCTACCAACATCCACACTGGTGTTGTCCCATCATCACTACCACTACACCACCACGACTGCAGCCCTCTCTATCATCGTCAGTTCTACCAGTCACTACCAAGTGACACTACTTCGACCTTTGGACAGTCACTACTCTTTACCACTAGCCAAAAACTATCACCACTAATACCCAGCTTACCATTATAATTGCCAACACTGCTTCCCCTCACTCCCTCTACCACTAACGTCGCCATACATTTTATTAAAAATTAAACAAACAAGTAGTAGAACATATCTTGATTTGTACAGAAAATTAAAAATATAAAATTGTAAACCAAATAGCATCAAGTTTACAACTAGGACAAAACTTATTTCGGTGGACAAACTGCATACAGGTTTAAACTTGTATGAATTGGTTGAATTAGTTTTCAAATTTCATAGCTGACTCTAGATTATTGAATCATACCAGCCCACCATGACAGACGAAATAAAGTTGATCTACCACGTTTCCTGGTTCCATTATCACTTCTCCAGGGAGAAAAAATTCCTCATGGAGTTTAATAACCTGCAAGATGAAAAGAATAAGAATAACCCATTTCACTAAGTCACATAAAGCAGGGATATCCATGGACCAAGGAAGATCCTATTTAACATTACATGTGGTGCTGCACATGAAACTACCGAGTGTTAGACACAATTGCACCATGCATACAAATAGCTGGTTTAAGGTGGCTTACTTTGCATGCACAAGATGGTAAACCCTTATATCCCATCCCATGTATTGTTTTTCAGAGAAGGTGCCAGATCAAAAAAAATTCCATGCAACAAAGTACAACAATTTGTTGAATGTTTCCTAGGGTACGAGATGAACCATTCCTACATGATTGTTATTGTCTATGATAATCCTGGTTGACATTAGCAGCCAATGAAGCGTATAAACAAACTGGCATTGTACATTCGGAGCAAGATCCAACTATTAGTGTTTCATTCAAACATGCTTTGTCATCTATTTGTGCAAATGGAAAAATTTACTCACAATCTGATTGATGAATTCTGTCGAGCATCCCTTGAAGAGAGGAACACTTTCAATGTACGGGAAATATAAAGTGTGTGAAATCTGCAATGAAGAAACAACTAATTTTGAGGATTCAAAAGTCTTTTTTAAAACATACAATCAACTAAAATCCCATGATATACAACAGTCTGAATAATGCATATAGATTGGAATGAAGGAAAAAAGTTTCTGAACCTTTAAAGAGGAATGAACATGAGGTATCTCCTTTAATAAAAACTACCAAGGTTCTCTGGGTGTGTGGGCACTTGTGCGTGTTCATGTGCATGCATGTGTAGATAGTAATGAACAACAAATTTTATGTTAACCTATTAGTCTTGCAGCTGTTACACATTAATTTACTTATTCATTTAACGAAAAACAACCCCCAAAGGTTTTCTAGAATATGCATATGAATTAAGTTGAAATGCTTCTCATATAATTTACTGTAACTAACTCGACAATAGAGAAAGTTGACAGAGCTTTTATTCCTATTTTACCTTGGCGCGAATTGAAGCAGGAATGTCCTGGAGAACAGTAGCCTCAGTGTAGGTACTCTCGTATTGTAAACGCAAGTGACCTTTGATTTGATTACGAAGATCCCTCCCAAGTCTATTTCTGTTCATATATTTAATAACATCTGTCATTTTGTCCCTGAACTTTTCTGTCTTTGATCCTTTTACAATTAATGCTGTCATGTTACCAATCAAATACGCTCCAAGAACCATGTCAAAAGATACATAAACCATAATGAATATCATTTCCCTCAGGTTGACTGCATGAATATCTCCATAGCCTGTGAAAGAAAGAGTGTTCTTCATGTAATACTAAACATTCCAACTGGATAAGTGCACATGGCAAGTATAAACCATTATTGAGTACCACCAACAGAATATGGATCCTCTGGGCATGTTAAATGTGGATTAATGAACAAAGATTCTGTAAAGGAATTACTTGACAATTTTCTGCACGAGCAACCAGCCAAAGGAAGCTACGTACAGATTAGGCCATAGAGAGTTACTACACAAAAATATGGATACCAATACCACTCCTGTTCTTTGACTAGAGCTCAATAAATAAAGCAGTGGTCTTATAGCCATGATGATCCACTACATTGTCACTTACAGGTAATCGAACACTGTTACCACCAACACATAAAAACAAAGGAGTTCCTCATAAAACTAAACGATTGAACATTGACAGAATGCTAGCATTAGTTCCAACTTCCGAGTTATTAAAATAATCAAGTCTTGGGTTGAACAATCACCGAACTAAAGAAAGAAAAGAAAATTGGCATATTGCATTGCTCTACCATCGCAAAAGAGCTTTCCTAGCCAAAACAACTATGATAGTTGCCAACCAGATTTACAATAAAAGAAGAAAGAGAGAAAGAAGGAAAAGCACCACCACTAACAGAAATCACGTAAGAACTACAGTCCTTACGTCAGCACTAGAACACTTACAGTTTTTTTTCAGTAGGATAGTCGCAACCACAAGATGAAAACTGAAATGAAAAGCAAAATGCGGTTGTATTCATTAAAAAGATATTTAAAAAGTAACTTACCAACAGTGGCCATGGTTACAATGGCAAAATACATAGAAGTTGTATAGCGCTTCCATAAGTCGATATCCCTGAAGTTTGAGTAACTATAGTCACCTAACTTCAAACTTCCAATCCATGTGTACCCCTCTTGTGAAGCAGGCAAGGTGGTAGCCAAATAGTAAAAGATGCAGGCTGCTGTATGCGTGCAATAGAGTTCAACAACAAGAAGCTTTATAATCCTGGTAAAATTATAATTGATACGAATATCCTTCTCTAGGTCTTGAAAGAACTTAGTGACTTTGCGCACCCGACTTAACCTTATCCATAGGAGATACCTCACTTCCTCTCTTCTCCCACAAACCTATTCAAAAACAGCTTTCACCAAGTGAATACGGAAGCAGAAACATATTGCAAGCATTATAGTAGATCAACTTTATTACTTTAACAAATCAAGATACATGCTGCACATTTATTTTGATCTCATAGATTCGGTACACCTGCCTGCAAATCTCATGCATTGGCAAAACAAGAGTAGTAACAAACTAACATTTCCTGCCTGAAAGTGTTGATGGGCAAGTCACATAAACCGCCCATCCGTACAGAATACAGTTAGGAGACCCATCCAAGAGCATGTATTATCCTTGAAAGCAATAAAATGTTTTCTGAACAAATAAAGGCGTAAGACTAAGGATTGTCACTTGACATAGAGTTACCTGCCCATTTATATACGAAAATCTGAGTGTTAGCTCAAATTTTAAACTTAAATTTAAGAGTTGGTACATCTATCCTAAGCAGTTAATTAAATTATCTCGCGACAATCTTTTTCATACAGTTACTTACCCATAACTATACAAAGCCACCACACAAATGTCATAACGCATAATCCAGAATAACGAGAAAAAATGAAAGACCCCATGCTACCCCCACAGTATTCAAAATACAAAAAAGGAGAAACTGGTGTTGAGAGATATATATGCGTAAAATTGGAAAAGGCATTACCTTGTAGATGTTATCCCAAGGCATACAACCAAGCAGATCAATGATAAAATTAGATTTCAAGTACCTACAAAGGAAAAGTTAAATTCAGCACTGCACTGGAAATAAAGTAAAATGCTGGAACATGGCTTGTGAAATTACCATGTACATTTGTTTGCTTTAAAGTTGTAACTAAATTCTATACATACCAGTAAGTAGTGATTACTTGCTAAGAAGTTTAAACAGTTAAAACCCATTACCACAACCTACTCTTCTATAAACATAGACAATCAGATTGTGTTTCCAACATTTCAGCATCTAGCTTATATGACTATGGTGGTATAAGATAAGAATCGACAATACCGTATATTTATGCTAATGTTGCTAAGACAATTGCATAAGCTAACATAACAGCTAGAGTGAAAAGAATATACTAACCTGAGAGCAATAGGAGTTCGCTTATAGACCATTCGATACGTCTGACCATCTCTGTAAGCCAGGAAAAACTGCAAAATTATGTCCAAAAGGAATGCTACCTGTCCAACTACGTCCAGTATAAAAAGTTTCTGTTCCAAACCCCTGAAAAACCCAAACTCGAAAGGTGTGAAGAAGGATGAGTACACTGCCCACACCAGTATGAATTTCGTCCATGCCCGATACCACCTGCATTTGGTCGTCACATTTCAGGTTTTTTTTTATAAAAAAAACACAACTGACCAAAACACCAAAACAAGAAGAGGAGAAAAATAACAACAAACAAAAAGCTTTCTTTGTTGAAGTCCATAATGACATATATATTATATATATAATGTTTCCATACATGTATTTAATTGGCTGAACATAACACCAACACTACGTTCAACCATTAAGTGCCAAATATAGTGCTATGTGTTGTGTTCAACGCTGATGTACTGAACATAATGCTCAAACCACAGTTTGAGCATTGATTTGTCAGTCACCAATCCATGATGGAGATCATAGAAGTTTAGTTCAAGATTCTTTTGTTTTTTTGAAGACGTGTGCTGGGTTAATTTGTGAGGGTTTAGGGATGAAGGTAGAAAGAGTACTTTTTTCTAGTGGGTTTATTTTTTCTTTGAAAAAATGCCGAGGGTTGAACTACTTTTTTCTAATATAATCCTAACCCAATACTCTACTCTCCTTCACTACTTGAACTAATGCCAAGGGTTCATGTGCGTCTCTACTTTACAATCTCGAGAACATAATGTATCAGTTATCATGCATGAGATTATTTCTTACTCATTTCTATATGTGGAGAGAGAACATGGAGCTTCAAAAGATTAAAACCTATTCTTAAAGAAACATAATCACCCAATTTTTTACTCCAATCATCCTTATAAAAACAATCAACGAATAATGCATACGTAAGTGTATATTACATTTATTAAACATGAATACATGTATAATAATGCATATGTGAATTTTGCTTATATTTTTCACAAATTAGTAAAAAATACATTTATTAAACATGAATAATGCATACGTTCGTGTGTAGTACATTTGATTTTAAAATTTTTTTATATGTTAAATTGTGGATTTGGTCGTTTGATTTTTTGAATGTTGATATGAACTTTTTACAAATATGATTAGTCCTAGCCGTCTCGAAATTTTTGTGTTTGTATTTATTTTATATCTGAGTTTTGAATGTAATGAAAGTGTTACTTTAATTTTGCCATTCTACACCAATCCACCTTATATTATACATGAAATATGTACAATTATTTATAAAATACTTAAAACATAAACACATCACTCCACACGTGTTATAATTTTAGAGATTAACGGTAACATTTCTAAATCATATCCCCAAGAAAAATCCACATCTAGGCTCGCAAAATTGGGCTGACATGTCCATGATAGATATGGATAACTACGACTGTGTGATCTCAATCCTGGGACCGACCACAAAAGGAATACCAAGAATTAGTCAATAAGGAACAACATCGACAACCTACACCTAATTTATCCAACACACAGACCGAAAAAGAAAAATGATGTTTAATAATAATTATGAATGACGTACAATCGTTTCAGAAAAGAAAAAAAAATTATCTCTTGAATTGGAAGACAACTTTATTTAATTTATTCCATTTTTTGTTGAATTTTATTTATTTATTAATAGTTGTGTACTTATTTATTAGTTAATTGTTTGGCGTCGTGGAATCCAAAAAAACAAAAGGAAATAATAATAAGCATGAGTTGCACATGCAAGGCAAGAAACAGCTGTCCTAGTCATACGGTGCTCTAGTACCAAAAATAAGTACACAATTAAAAAAGCATTATTGGTACTTCAAATTAATTTCTCACCTTTTTTTTTAATAAACGATAGTCTGAATTATCAGGAAAGGGGGTTTTCACACACACATACAATGAAAATGTCATGGAGATTCAAACATAAGACTTTTGGTCTGCAAGTCAAAGTTTTTTTTTCCATTCGACTAGACCCGTTGGTATTTCTTACTTTCTATCTTCACCATAAAACTTGTGGTATAGCTCAACTTGTTTTACTAGATATTTGATATATTTTGTTGTCAAACTAGTGAATTGATAAAAAAAAATTCACCTAATCACTAATTTAAAATGAGTTATTATTCACACTTCCAAAAATAAGCGTGAATTGCTTATATAATAAACCTAGATGATAATTGCCACGCTGTATTTTAAGAAAAAAAAAAAAAGAATTTACTCAATTTTGTAGAAAGTAGCCATCATGATACTGGCAATAATTAAACATTTATATGCTACGCCATGTGAAATCTATGACTATATCGCATGACAGTAACACTCACGGTTGGCGTTATATACAGCATAATCTCCTTCAACAATCAAGACCATCACTACGTCGACGTCCGCATTTAAAAAAAAACCACCACGTCGATGAATAATAATTTTCTTGAACCATCCATCAATAACTTCTTCTTTTTCTTTTTCGAAAATCCATCAGTAACGTCACTACACCTATTTGATTTGAGATGTGGGGTCCACATACCGGCATGCAAATAGCACATAGAGTGTGACACTAATCTTACTCAATTCAAACAACTAAAATCCAATCATCCAGGTGTAGAAAATCGAACCGTTCATGTGATTTTAAAATTTTACCATCGAAAAGTGAAAACCAAATGACTGGGACGCGTCGCAGCCGTTATCAATAAACAAGTCGGCGGTATAGAAATGCGATCTCTCCCTAGTATTTTCATTCAGTAAATAAATTATAATAGATGTTAATCGGGTCTACTCGAGTGAAAAAGAACTTTAAATTGGAACCCAACACTATAATTTGTGTAAAAAATATTCTTTTTGTAGTCTAGACAATCGTTTATATTATATAAAACTAAATTATAATGGATAAATACTGATTTTTTTTTTATTCGTTGCTTATCCGAAAAATTTGGAGACACAAATATTCAACTTTCTTGTTCCTCGCTCGCTCAAATTTAAACAAATAAATAAAAATAAAAGAGAAATTAATGAGATTGAACAGGAAGCGTCGTAGTGAAGCGTACCGGTTGTCAGGATGAATGACGCCGTGGGAAAGGCCTTTGACGCCATTGATGAGGCTCTGGCGACTGAACCGTCTCAGAATCGAAGAGTCGTCGTCGTCAAGCCCTAACTCGTTCTTGATGAGATTGAATCGGCTTCCGCGCGACGATTTGATTCGGTCCCTGAGATCCTGAACCTCATACTCTTCCTCCTCGTCCTTCAACTCGTCGTTGTTCTCGTGATTCTCTGCTACTCTCCTCGACATTTCTCAAATTCACCGACTCGATCGACTGTTCATTTTCGCTTCAGATAGAGAATTTGAAATCAAAATCCAACACTGAAAAGAAAGAGCGCGCATCTTCAAATCACGAACGAAGCGATAAATATATAAAAATAAATAAAAAAATCACGAGGCGGCTGTGGTGCTTATGACATGTTTGGTTACGGAAAAAATCCAAGTACCTTTTTCACGGAAAACCTTAGCGATTTGTTGTGAAAAGATATCACGAAGACGTAAGGTGGAGAAAGTGATAGCTCCAAAGCTAAAATCTGTTCAAATCTGTTTCTTTTTAAGGGTTTTTTTTGGTAGTTTTAAGCCAAGCACGCAACGCAGAAGGACTGCAGTAGTGAGCTTCAAATCTGTTTTGCGCTCTTCCCAATTTATACTTGCAACTCCTATTGTGCTTTTTTCCATGCTGACGTATTTACAACATTTTAGGTTTTTTTTATATATTTTTTATTATAAATATTTGTATCTTCTGCGACGCAACGTGTACCGCATTGAAGACGCGATGCCCAATAACAAATCTAATTATTCTCTCATTATGTTTTAGTACATAATGTTTTATTTTAAAAATGGAATCCATTTTATTAAGATTCCTTCAATAAGTTTTTTTGACTTCTTCTCTATTATCTTAAAAAGAATATTCAGTGCCATGGTGTGCGTCGTGGTGCCATCTAATTTATTTTTACCAGAGATTTTTAAAAAAATAAACGATTCGTTCAATGATGTTTCATTTTCTTTTAAACTTTTTGTATTTATTTTGTAAAATTGGAAAGATAATAGATGAACATGGGAGGCGAACCCACAGAAGCACAAAGAAGTACAGTTGCACCTCTCCTGGTCGGAAAATGACATAGAGATGCCGGAATGGTGCCCCTCTACTACTGCACAGAATCAGTTCGACGAAATGCCTGAAAGGGGTGCTCTGTTTGCTGAGCTGCGCACGGCTTGGGCCTCTCTTTTAAAAAAAAATCTCCTGATAAAAAGAAGTCGTTTTGGACCAGAGAAAAAATAAATAAAATAAGAGGAAATGACGTAGTATGGTATTGTTTAAGGGTGATTTTCTTGTCCTGCTACTGCTGAGCGTGACTTACTTTTACCTTTTTGTTTTTTGGGTTGGACGACCACAGCCATAACTGAAAAAGCGACATCATCATCTTCACTTTTTTTTTTTGGGTTTTGTTTTTTCGAACGTACAGTACATCATCTTTTCTTTTTGTCTACAATATAATCAAAGTTTTTTTAGGTTAAGTTAATTGATTATTTTCTTGTAAAAAAATTAATTGATAGTTGATAATTGATTTTTTCTTTGAGGAAATAATTGATAATTGATATGATGTTGTTGTGTCAGTAGTGGAAATTGGCATTTTTTTTTCTTTTTTTCTTCTTGTTTTTTTTTTCTTTTGATTTGTCTCTCAAACTCGAGGGGGAAGAGGTTGTGTTGTGCACATTGTTGGTACGAGGAAGAGGCTGCACGAACGACTCGAGCTCGAGGTAGGATCAATTATTATTTGTTTGTTAAATTGATAATTTGATATGCATTTTGGTTAGCTTAATTGATTTTGATTTTGATGAGATTAATTGATGATTTGATATGATTTTTGGTAGACTAATTGTGTAGTTTACATTGACAAAGACGTTTTTGTTTGTATTTCATGATATGAAATCTCGTCGGCAACAATTGTAGATTAATTGTAAATTATAAGGGTATTTAGTTGTCTACATTTTTTTTTTCTAGAGCTTTTACCCTTTTCAATATTGCTCATTCCCTAAAAAATTCTTGAGTCCACTAGTGAACATGGGAGATAAAATCTTTAGCCAAAAAAAATAAAAGAATGAGCTGAAATACCCAATTCAAAAAACAAGAATAAAACATAATATAGTTTTGAAAATAAAAAATGATACTAAGTTGAATATTTTTTGTTTTTAACTGTAGGTCAAATACATATTTGTCTCTCAAATTTTAGTTTTGGTCCATGTGTTATTGATTTGGTCAAATTTAATACTTGTGTTTTAGTCCATATATTTTATGCTTAATAACTTGAACGGAAATGTACACAATCGTCGGAGTACAAATGGACCAAGTAGACAAAATGACCAAAAGTGTAAGAAAGTAAACCACATGGACCAATGAAACACATGAACCAAAAATGATGTAAAACCCACAAAGACCAAAAGTTTATTTTATTTAACCCTTAATTTTATATATTCTTCTCTATTTTTCGTGCATCTTGCATCTCTTTTTATTTTTATTGTTTCCTTTCGATTAAATTAAAAATAAAATATGAACGCCAGTGTGGTATAGCTCAATTGATTGAGCTCTTTCACCTCTATTCATGTGGTCAGAAGTTTGAAACTTCAGACACTTGATGAATAATAAAGCATAATGGGTTCACAAATCAATAAATTATGCCTTAAATTATAAGGTGACGGGCAAAGCAAGATGGGTGCTGGTGGCGGCTGGTAAACAGCTAAAATGAAGTTGCGATTTGGATTAAGATAGGTTTGATTAGGTTAGTAAGACGTGGATGTGGAAATATAAATTAGATTAGATTAATATATGCTAATGATCTTCT
>BPUM01001040.1:0-198454 GCA_020521455.1 Prunus kanzakura
CGAAGTTGTTGTTTTGGACGATCGAGTCTGCCATTATCCAATGTTGCTCTGCCCTTCTCTTTTCTCTTCAACGTTGCTCTGGCCTTTTCCGTTTTGCTTTGTTTTCCTCTGTCAGACCACCACCATCAGACCCATAACGAGCCACCACAGAACCAATTGAATCATCATCATCACCCAATCAGTCAATCAAACCATCATTACCACCCATAACCAACCACCACATACCCAGGTCAACCACCATCACCACCCAATCGAACCACAACAACTATTATTTAATGGAACCAGAGAGAGAGGTTGATTCAATTGGATCTGTGGCAACATGAAGAGAGAGTGAAAAGAAGGGAAGGAAGAAGAAAAGAGAAAGGAACTGTCACGACCCGACTCCCCTAGCACGATATTGTCCGCTTTGGGCCCCCCTCTCTACCCTCACGGTTTTGTTTCTGGAAGCTCACGAGCAACTTCCCAGTGGGTCACCCATCCTGGGATTGCTCTAGCCCCAACTCGCTTAACTTCGGAGTTCCCATCACTCCGAAGCCAGTGAGCTCCCAAAAGGCCTCGCGCTAGGAAGAGAAGTGCCCACACATTTAAGCACTTCACCTTTCCCTCCCCGAGCGATGTGGGATTGCTCACCGTTCTTGTTTTCCCAAGACATGGGTCTTACAGGAACGAATAGTAAGAAAGAAACAAAGAAACAAGAAACGGCCTGGGAAGAAGAAAAGAGGAAGGAAGAGGGAAAAAAGAAATGGGCTAGGAAAGAAAAGGAAGAAGAAAAGACACGAGGAAGAAGAAAGAAAAAAGAGAATAAGGAGAAAAGAAAAATAATAAAAAAAAAGATAAGATATTTTTAGTCTTTAAAAAATATTAGAATTTTATTTATTTACTTTTTATTTATTTTTAGGTCCAAAATCCTTAATTAAAATTAAATATTAAACTAATTATTTTTTAGTCCGACACAACACCAAACATAGGTCTTCATTATTTTTACAATCCAGCTTCTTAGTCGACGCAGCACCAAACATAAGTCGGTACTTAATCTAGCTTAGTCCAATCCGAGCTAATCTAAGACAATCCTAAAATTTAGTCCAGTCCATAACAGTCCATCGTACCAAACGACCCCTTAAGTCTTATTTCTTTGTGTATGGTAGATGTGTCAAACAGGTCGGGCCATCTTAGAAGTTATACATACTATTCCACATCATTGTGCTTCCCTTTTTCTCTCAATAACACGTTTTTTATTCAGAAATATGGAAACTAATTGATTATACTGACGTAGCATTAGATTTATGGTATTTGAAATTTTTTTTTACATGTCTTTTCTGCCACCAGTTGCTGTAAGCTAATTGCTTGTAAAAGTACCAGCAAGTACTATTATATTTTTGAAAGACAAGTACTAATTTATTTTCCAGTGTAGTATCGTCACTCCTATCATAGTAACTAATACATATCTTTTTTTTTTTCCCATAAATACAAATCATTTTGATCAAAATATCAAGCTTCTTTTTTTGGTTCTGTTGAATGGAAGAACATTTTAATTGATCAAAATAAAGGGAAAGCTCAATGATCAGATCCGAAGTTAAACCGTAAATTGAAATCGCATACTTATATTTGTGACTCTTTTTGCAGATTTTTATATTTTAATAGAATCAAAATTCGATATATGAAGAGACACCTCCAAATTTGTTTGCTGAATGAATTCTTGTAAGTTATTATTAATAAAGAATGTTATTAATGGATACTCTTATTTTTTAGAAGGATATTCTTTTCCTTTCATTGGAATTATTTCAATAGAGATGAGTAAAAGTTAGTTATTATTTTAAAAAAATTAGGGGAGACTAACATATCATGGATCCTAGACATTCTCTAGTCAGTTGGTTGACCAATGAAAATTTAGCGTGAAAATTATTACTAAGTCAAGGTACATTTGACAAGCCATCTTGAAAGGAAATGACTTGTCGTAGCTACTGCATTAAACACATGTTTTAGCGATTGGAAGTGTAACACTAATAACTGAAATGGGGTAGTGTCATCCTGAATTGCAAAAAACTGAGCAGCTTGATAACTAGAGCAGTTTCCTTGCTGGAAAATATCCATTTAGCATGAGCAGTTTGATAACTAGATTGTCTGGAATTTTGGGTACTTGAATTTTGTGTATGTCTTGTGCATTGATTAATACTTTATGCACAGAGAAACAAAATAATATTTATATATCAGACGATTATAATAACTAAAATCTTTTGTAATCGAACTAGAAAAAATGACAATTCATACATATTTACATACTATCAACGTAATTTCGTCATTTAATAAAATATCTTATAATCTACAATATTGATAAATGATTAACGATTGCCACCAAAAAAAAAAAAAAAAAAAAAAAAAGGAAGAAAAAGAAAGAGACAGGCATAAGCATGATAAAAAAATATTGTGTTTAACAGAGAATCAGCTTCTTCACAACACGAGGCCTTTTTCAATCACGCTCAAGAGTCTAGACTTCAAAATCTTTTTTATTTTTTGTAATTTTTTCTAGGTGTTTGTAAAGCTGATTTTAATCACGAGTATTAAATATCACAAAAACTTCTATTAAAAAAATCACAAAAGCGAAATAGAGTATTTTGGTGGTAAAGTCGCTTATTTCCAATCAGCACCAAAGCGAACCTAAGAATGGATGTGTTTGCAGCCTAAGAATGGATGTGTTTGCAGCCATGATATTCCAACAATATGAAATAAAAGAACTAGGCTGCAGGTCACTCTCAATTAGCAATAGGGTAGTTCCTCCATACAATCAGAACCTCTAAAGCAAGATATATAATAGCAATTTACTTCGTTGAATTTGAGCCATCAATTTCCATGCTTATTTTCTGTTCTTTTGTTTACATGACATTGTGTTTGCAGCCTAAGAATGGATGTGATTTTGACTATTGAGTTCACCTAAAGAACTTGCCAGGTTTTGATCATTTATATGATAGACACTGAGTTTTACAACCACATATTCCTAAACAGTAGGATTTCACAGCATTTTTCTTGAAGAATTCTTTATCATTTGTTAGAAAAATTTGGCATCAAAGTAATAATTTGATTTTTCAAAATAAGACTCCGCCCCTTAATCAAGCCATTAGTCATATTAAATTTCTATTCAGTATAAGGTATTAAGTAATGACATTCAGTTGGTTAAGAACATTTATCCGTACACGAGAGGTCTTGGGTTCGATTTCCACTCCCTCAATATCACTTTTACAAAAAAAAGGCACAAAATACTGACCTCCAATTTGGTTAGGTAAATAATAACCTAATAGCTGTATTTAATCTAAAGAGGACGCTTGAAGTTCAAATTCTCTTTGCAAACATGATGACGTACGATAACAGTCTGAGGTTTAGGTTGAGATATAAAGGGTTATGTATGCCTATTTCAGCTTAGAAATATAAAAGAAAATTTAATGGAAAGACCCAAAAGAAATAACCAAAATTTGAAGTAATTTTGGATATTTCCATAGGAAATCCAGAGATACTGAAGAGAAGAGATTAGAGGCGAAGATGAACAAGCATGAGAAACAGCTGAGAGAAAGGGAGATGCATTTGAACTGAAGATTTGCTGAATTAAACTTAAATATTGTATAACAAACATGAAAATCCACATATTTGGGATACAAGAAAAACAAAAGCTAAAGGAAGAACCAAAGATAGTAGCTCAAGACTGCATAAGTAACTCTTACCCAAAAGTTAATTTAAAGATTCCATGAAGTTGATTCTCACAAGTCAAAACTAGAAGCATAAATTTCCTTTCGAAAGTTGAAGCGGTAACTTATAGTGAGACAATCCAAAATGGGTTCCTACAGTTTGGGGTTTCTTGGCCTTCGTCTGACAAAAACAGGACCACTTTCCTAAGAGTCAAAATGGCAAAAGTTCTCGTAAAGAACCTGCAGGATTCATCTTGAAAAATAGACACTGAGTTTTACAACCACATGTTCCTAAAAAAATAGGATTACACAGCATTGTTACGGTGGGTACTTCTCCCGGTTTTCGTTTTTATTGTCAGAAACTATTGCTATTAGCACAGCACCACAGAAGGTCGTGCAAAACATACTTATGTGTTTTTTTGTCTATTTCATGGGCAGTCAGTCAGGATCTCCTGTATCTTTTGTCTTTCAACCCTCGCATTTCCTTCTAAAAGGCAAATAATTTGATTTTCTCCCATGTAAAGGAATGCTCTGCAGGTGAACTGTTTACAATTTATTTGCCACAAGATTCTTTGATATGCATTATGTTGCAGACATCAGAATGTTGCAGTGACATGTGATATGTCTTTTGGTGCTAGTTTTCCTACTTAATTCTTCTCTAAATGCAGGATTCCTTTATCCAACCAGTGACAAAAATCTTGCTTGGAGTAGCTGTTATAACCCCCTTGATAACCTTGGTTTTGAGAGATCCTCCACAGTGGTCCAAAAATTGAACATTTCTGGCTTGAATTTTCCTCCTTGGATCATTGCTCTGGTGGTAATAGTTTTTACTTGGATGAGGAAGAGAACCGGAGATTTGCTGAAAAAGTATGGTTGGTGAAAGGTGCCATTGATGCTTTCCCTTGTATGGCCTTTTTGTTTCTCACATTTTGTTAAAAAGAATTTGGTTCAGTATGAACTGAATTTTCATGATGAAGCAAGCGACGCTTATCTGGACGTCATCATAACTGTAATTGGCGACAAGCTGCACTGAAAGATAAATTGATTAGCAACAAACTTAAATTGGGTATGAAATACCAAACCTCGGAAACGACATTCCTAAGATCATCTTTTTGCAACTTTAAGATTCAAAACAATAGTTTGATAAATGGGTGATTATCAACCAATGCATTATATAAAATGCATCCAGACGGTAAATTAACTGGTTTATAAATAGTTACATTATTTTTCAATTTTGTTTTTTTCTATGTGTATAGTGGTATTGTGGAATATGTTTCTACTACTTGATGCCTTAAATGCCTTTAGCTTATAGGACTTAGTGGTATTTTGTTCTTAATTGTATATATAAGACAATGACATTAAAATCACTGTCAACTTTTGGATCCATAACTTCTGGTTTGTATAGTTGTCCTTTTCAGAACGTATCTATAGCTCACAATATATCTTAATGTTTTGTGACTTTAATATACACTATAGCATGAAAATGTCATCCTCTGCTTTCGTGGAAATGTGAGTGCATATGTTTTGACTAGATTGACACCTACTATTCATTCATAAATCATGTGGTACGTCATAAATCCATTTCTCCAAATATTTTAATAAAAAAAGTTATTATAGTACAACTAGCATTGCCCAATTCTAATCAACATATTGACCATGGTGAAAAATTATTGTCTTAGACGACGCTCACTTATACGATGGTTTAATGAACCTCTTAAAATTCCAGTCTATTACATAAGGTAATTTAAAACTCATATATGCTAAATAAGAGAAGACTGCATAATTGAAGGAGATTGCACAAACTATCAAGGAGATGGAGTGAAGCAGACAAGGTAGGAATCCCGACAAAGCAATTGATTGGTTTTAGATACGATCAATCTCAATGCTAAGCTTCTGATTGAAAATTCTTGTTGGCTTATTCCATCCTGCACACAACAGAAGTGAGCAGTTGAAATAGTCACATAAGTTGTGTCAATAAGAATCAAACCATTATAACAAAGCTAGGTCTAATGAGCTTGTAGCTTTTGATCAGCTCCAAATCCTGTATCAAGACCCCAAATTTGAGTTGACTACTTTTGATCAGCTAGGTCTAGTAAAAAACAATTCAGCCTATCTGAACATACTTATTCATTGCTGAAGGTAATTACTTATTGATTTGCAGTATGTTAACAGATACTTTGTTCAAATGCATAAAATATGCAGCTCTTGCATACATGTATATACTACATGAGTTGATTAATGCTCTGTAGTAGTAGTTTAAACAGAAATGCATTCATGACAAAAGCACATGATGAGAGAGAGAGGAATTGTCATCCACGAAAGAGTAAGTGATGAATCTAATTGTAAATGTCTAGCTAGAAAAGATAGTGATGGGAGATAGATGATGGGAACTTACTAATATCAATTGTGAGAAGACCGTCATTAGCCTTTCAAGTATTTATGTGCAGACATTTGAGGAGCATGCGTTTTTGACAAAGGTCGCAAAAATTTAGCTGCTCTTTTAAGAATCACAGTTTTTATTAAACTTTTCAACAATAGCGAAAAATAAGAGGGTGCAAGGCCTAAGTGGGAAATTAAAGTGGTTACGCTCCAAATCAAAAGTCCTATGCACCCCCATTGTTTGCTATTGTTGAAAGATTTGATAAAAACTGCAGTTGTTAAAAAGAGGGAAAAAATCTTTACAAGTTTTGTTAAAAACCGTTTCGAAAGAGCATAGCTTTTGCGGCAGAGAGATTTTTGGTGAGAGCTTCCACTTGCGCTTGCACTTGCATCGGCTGAATTGTGAGGAGAAGTAGCTTTTGTTAGGGGTGGGCATTGGAACCGCAAAACCGCAAAACCGAGCCGAACCAAACCGGAAAAATCCAAAAAAAAACCGAGTTGACCAAAAAAGTCAAAAACCGAAAAAAATCCAAACCAAACCGGTTCAAACCGGTTCCGGTTCCGGTTTTCCACTTCACAGAACCGGTCCAATCCGAACCGGTCCAGTATAATTAATTTTATATATTTTTATATATTTATAATATATATTTTACACATGGCTCTTTTTGATTGGTTCTATATAACGTTACAATAGGCTTGCATGCACAGGATCAGCACAAAAATTATAACCCGATTAGGTTTTCATTTCTTCTTTCCTTCTCCAATTTCGTTCTCTCCTTCAGGCTTCAGCCGTCGAATCGAAACCCTTTTGACAGAGGCCCTGTGTGCGCCAAACCTGTCTCAGCCATCATCTCTCTCAGCCAAAGCTCTCTCTCAGCCTTCCTCTGTCTCATCCTCTCTAACGGAGGCTCCGGTCCAATCCCCTCTGCTCAAAACCTCCTCTCAGGCAAACCTCTCTATCAACCACGTCTCTGTCAGTTGGATAATGTTTAAGTTTCTGTTTTTTTTTTAAATTGAGGTTAATGTTTTTGATTAATTAGTTGTGCTTAGTTTGTGTTAAATACGTGCTATATATGTTGGTAAAAAAAAATTAGCATGATAATGTTTAATTGGATTGTATAATGTGTTTTGTTTCTTTTAGTTGGATTATAATGTATTATATAATATGTATGTTTGACTAATGTTTTAATGGGTTTATGTTTTTTTATGTAGCTATTATGAGTTCATCCACACTTACCAAGTGTGCTCAAGCTACTTTTCAATGTTAAGGAGGAATTTAATGAAGTTGGATTGAATTTGAGTTGTAACATATATTTGGATTGAATTTGGCTTGTATTTGGCTTGTAATTTATTTTGGAATTTATTTTGCTGAAGTTTGATTGAATTTGGGTTGTAATTTATATGTTGTTGAAGTTAGATTGAAGTTGGATTGTATTTTTGTTGAAGTTGGATTCATTTTGATGTGTTGAAAGCTTGATGGAAGCTCAAATTTTTGGTATTTTAGTATATAAATCCATTTTGGGCAGGTTTGGAAAAAATGTTAAAAATAAAACTTTAGGCCCAGCAAAAACCGGAACCGCAGGAACCGAACCGGAACCGGACAGGTCCGGATTGGTTCGGATTTCTATTTGGATTTTTGGCAGAATCGGTCCAAACCGAACCGGTTTGTAACTTCGGTTCAGGTTCCAATTTTTAGTGAAAACCGGTCCAAACCGGACCGTGCCCACGCCTAGCTTTTGTGCTAATGTTGATGGAGTGGGTCATCATCATGATTTGATTGAGTTCTTCCAAGTCTTCATTGTGCACCAAACGAAACCCACACTTCTTTATACCCGACCAATATATTCTGTCCGTTTTTTCAATGAAACCATCTGATACCCAAAGTAGATAAAAAGTTTCGAATGAAATCTTCAACTGATTCCTTTCTTTGTGGTTTACATAAAAAGGAAAACAAGATACCCAAAGGTGAGGTGACAGAAGATGGCCTCTTTTAACATTAATCTCATAGTCTAAGCCACAGGTGAGGTGACAATTAATTGTAAAATAACTAGAAAGGTCATGAGGTGGATTTGGGTGATCTTCTTCAAAAAAGACAGCACATAAAGCAATCCAAATCCACGTAGACCATGGAGGTAGCTCCACAATTAAGGAATCTTCTACACTTTGATTATTGAACCACTCTGGAATTCTACTTCCAGGTGTTATAATTTGGAATTTGGGAAAAATGAGTGCAGTTCCCTGTACCATGTCTAGGTTGGTAACTTGTTTATTATTAGCAAACAACCAGAGACAAAGAGACAGAGAGAGAACCTGAAGGACTCTCCAATCCATAGCAATCCTGAGCATTCCAAGTAATTGACTATCATTGCAGCCTTCATTCTCAACCAATCCAAAGCAATTCACACAACTCAACTTAATCCAATGTTTGCTTCCGTTTTTGTTGCCAAACTTTGGCAACGTTTTTAAGGAACTGCAATCGTCTGTGTATATTTTAACAGAGGTGGTGCCATCATTCTCATCCAATCCAAAGCGGAGATGGGGCAATTGTTGAAGCCTGTGGCACCCATTCACCCAAAATGACCTAAGCTTAGAAAGACATCCAATGCTTGCAGGAAGGCTAACAAAATTGTTTCTACTAAGGTTTAATTCTTCTAAAAAGGGCAAGCAGCAAATATCAACGGGAATATCCCCTTCACAAAGACCACAATCACTCAGATCCAATTCCTTCAAAGACCTTAAACCATCTAGCGAACCCAACACAAAAGCCGGTCTTTGGAGGCCCCACCGAAACCTTGATTTATTAGGCCGTGATCCATGGGCCAAGCGACCACGTCCAACGAAGCATGACTCTGAATTATTATTAGGCATATGGATCACTAAATGGCCCATCTCCGGATATTTTCTTGGGCGTTTGTAACTACATGAGCATCCATCTGCATAGAGCACTTCAAGAGACTTCAAATTACAAATTTCCCTCGAAAGACCCAAGAGATTTTCACAATTGCTTACATCCAGAAAAGTAAGGCCAACAAGACATCCAATTGATGAAGGTAATTTCTCAATGGGCGTCCCACTCAGAATAAGCATTGACAAATTTTCCATTTGTCTTGAAAATTCTGGAATCTTTTTCAGTTTTGAGCAACCCTCAACACTGAAATATTTAAGAGAATCCATTTCTACCTCCCTTGGAAGACTCTTGACACTTTTGCATCCATGTAGAATTAAATCTGTAAGCCATTTGAGAAATACAATGGACGGGTGAATCTGAACTAAATTCTCACACCCTTTAAGATTCAACACCTGGAGTTTTGGAATGCTAGTGAAATTTGGGGTTGTTGCCAAGTTTCGAGACCAACTAAGGTCCATGCATTTCAAATTGGGCAAGTCCTGTACAATATTACATGAAAAATAGTAGAATATATAATTAGCAACCGAAAAATTTAACTTTTTGTTTTTTTTTCTTCAAAAAATTCGTCATATAGCATATGGTTAGTAATCTTACAGTTCTTTCATCCCACAGCCGAACTAGTTGGCTTCCCTGCATCTCAAGTGACACAAGGTTATTCGGTTGAAAATTTGATGGGAGATATCTGAAAGAATACCAATTCCATTTCACAATTCTTAAGGAATTAGGAAGAATTCTGGGGATTGAGGAAATGATCACATTATCAACTTTAAGAAATTTCAGGTTAATCATCTTAGAGAATGCTTCACAATTCCAATTTGCCTTTTCAAGTTCTCTCATGCTTAAGGTGATGCCTTGAATTTTGTTAGTTGCCTGTAACAAAGAATAGTAAAGGAAAAGTTAATTCCACATTTAAGTCTAATATTGAGTTAAAAAAAGAAATCCTATTTCTTTTAAAAAAAAAAAAAAAAATTGGTATTTTCTACATAACTTCTTACCGTATTGTTTATCAATACATGAATGATGTCATTACGATGACACAATCGACTACGTTCACCGGGCTCTCCAGGAGACTCTTGACGAACAATTTCAAATGCCATTTCTTGTATCAAATCATGCATCCCAACAATGTTACCGTCATTAGTTAAGAGCGACTTCTCAACCAGAGCATTTATCCCACCATAACGGTCACAACTGTCTAGTATTTCAATTACTTTATTCTTTTTCTTCCCCTTGAGGAAAAATGCAACATCAAGAAATATATTCTTGTTCATCTCATCTAGTCTATCATAACTTATTTTGAGCAAATCGAAAATTTCTGCCTCAGGAATCTTCCGTAGCTTATCCAATTCATTTTTCCATTCATCTCGATCTCTCTTATAAACAGAGCATCCCAAAATTTTAAGAGCTAATGGAAGGCCTCCAGCGTAATTTACAAAGCACCTAGACAATTCCAAAAAACCTTCCTCAGGATAAATTTTTTTAATGGCGTTCCGACTAAAGAGCTCAAGAGCGTCATCATCACCTAATCCTTCTACCTTAAATGATATCTCCATATCATGCTTTTTAACCAACCGTTCATCTCTAGTTGTAATGATGATTATACTCCCCTTACCAAACCAATCCTTTTCCTTAGCAAATTTCTCTAGCTGGCTTGATGCATTCACATCATCAAGAATGAGAAGAACCTTTTTATTACATAAGCAAGTCTTAATGAAATAGGTCCCCCAGTCTTCATTCAAAACTCGAGTAATTTTTTCCTTCAAGAGCGGGGAAAGCAGCTGTTTTTGTAGATCAACAAGACGATTACCTTCAGAAGCCTCTCTAACATTAGCAAGAAAGCAGCTAACTTCAAAATGAATAGAAATGCTTTCATAAACAAGCCTAGCAGTGGTTGTCTTGCCAATGCCTCCCATCCCCCATATCCCTACAAAGCGAACATCATCGGTAGGATCTAAAAGCAAATCCATTTGCTCACGTGTAAACTTAATTCCCACTAACTCTGTGGAATCTAACAATTTGAATGTGCGATGCACTTTCCCCCACACCCATTCAACAATCTTTTCAATGAGCTTTCTTTCACACCTACAAGGAAGAACAATGACTAAGTCAAAAGTATAAGCCATAGATATAACCCAAGTATATATGGAGAAGTTGCTTACTCATTCTTTGAATCCAATCCAGATAAATTGGCAACTTCTGTTAAAGCAGCTCTCCAGCGCTTCACCTTTTCTATGTCTTCCCTAAACCTTTTCTCATGCTCAGCGAATGCGGTTGCAAAACTGCCTCTTTGTTTTCGCACATCGGAGGGATCCACATTATAAAACACAGGCAGAACTGTGCTGTTGGATTTCATGCATTGGAGAATCTTTGTAAGCTCATCCAAGCACCAGGAAGAAGACGCATAATTTGGCGAGAGAACAACAATTGCAAGCCTTGATTCTAGGATTGCTTTGAAGAGCTCAGAAGAAATAGTTGTCCCTCTTTCAAGCTCTGGATCATCCATGAATGTTTTGATGCACTTGTTCTGCAATTCGTGGTATAAATGGGATAAAAAGCTATTTCGAGTGTCTACACCCCTGAAACTCAAAAACACATCGTAGTTCTATTGAGGAGGAGCCGACTGATCAGCTGAAGGATGAACAGCAGAGGCTCTTTGGGTGCTCAACTCCATTTGCAATCTGCTGCTGCGGCTGCAAACACTCCTCAATGAAACAAGAACTTCGCTAATTAAATATTCAAAAATCCAAACACTCAACTGAATAAATACGAAGATGATCATAAATCACTTGAAAAATGAAAAAGATTGAAATTGAAATTTGGTAAATGAAAATTTAATAAACCAGAGGAAAATTACAGCAGAACAAGTTTCAGAGCAACTGGGGAAATTTAGATAGTCAAACATGGATTTGAATCATCTAAGCAAACATGTCAATTTGGACCATGTTAACAAAACATATCAAGTATCTAACAATAGAACATTACTTCCGATTCAGCATATTATTTAGCACAGCTCATAAGGAACAAAAAAGACCAATTTCAACATTAAAACAAAAATTTCACCTCAAATGATGACAAAGCAATTACACCAGTTAACTAAAAACTGCAAATGCCTCATCACTAACTACACCAGTCAACTAAAAACTGCAAATGCTATATCTTAATGTTACCTGAACAAAGCAATTATATGAAAATGGAGACGAAGCAAGGCAGCAGCTTTAGCTTAATGTTACAACGCCAGAGAATTGGTAAGACAACCACCACAAGACCAGCAAGTCAACAAGAAACTCACAAAAAATACAAGATCAGCAAGAAGCAAAAGCTAACAGCCTCAGAATAGAGATACAGAGAGAGAGAGAGAGATATGTAGTGGTGAGCAGAGAGAGAGTTTGGAAACCGTGTAGAGTACAAGCCGAGCACACGGTTTCTATTGTCAGCTATCTCCAACGTCTCCAATGGGAGTCCAAGTCTTTTTGGGTCAATGAGTCATTTCTTTGGCTTTTTTTTTTTTTTTGGTGAAATTTCTTTCGCTTTTCAATGAAGAGGAAGTAGGGCATCATTTCATTTCCGACAAGTTCTTTCGAGTGTCATCAGGCCAATTATTTGAATGGTTGCTTTTCTTGGTAAATTGTGGTGTGGAAGGAAAAGGCAATTACTTGATCTTTTCAGCCACACAACGTCTCCAATGAGAAAGGACGGAAGGAACATACGAAATTTCAGGGAAGTTTCCTCTCTGAAATGGGTTTTCTCTTTTAGCTTTTACTTTTATCACCCTCTCTGGGATATTTTGATCACTAAAATGAACGGAACATATCTGTGGTATATGTAGCAATATCAGTCTTCTTATAGCTCCAAAAAGATTTCCCTAGATTGAAAATGTCATCCTCTGCTTTTGTGGAAATGATTTCTCTATCGTTTAACATAAGTTGTGTCAATAAGAACCAAGTCATGAGATAGTCTAAAATATCGATAATATCGACGAAATATCGAGGATTTTTTTTTTTTTTTTTTGTCACGGATATTTTGGAACGTATCCATGTACATATCGTATAAATATCGATAATATCGGGAAATATTGATGTCGATAATTTCGCTCACACTTCAGCAATATTTGGTCAAAATATCTCAATAATATCAAAAATATCAATGTAATGGAAAAAAGGAAGGAAAAAAAAAACACAAAGCACGCAAAAGGGATTTGAACCCCTGCATGATAATATGCAAATGCGAACTCTATATGACACTATGTAAATTTGATATTGGAAGAGAATTATATTCATTGATACGTACAATTGGTTTTACACAAGAGTATTCTAAGTGTACAAGGAAACTAGTCCTCTAATCTAGGAAACTTACTAGGAAAGTAAATCCTAATTACAACAGTATTGATATCAATTGATATTATACAAACTTATTTCCTAACACTCCCCCTCAAGTTGAAGAGTGGATATCAAGAACTCTCAACTTGCGAACAAGATTGTTGAATTCTTCTCGTCCCAACGCCTTAGTAAGAATGTCGGCTAACTGAGAGGACGAACTCACATGTTGTGTAGCAATCAAACCTTCCTGAATCTTATCTCGAATAAAATGACAATCCATCTCAATATGTCTTGTTCTCTCATGAAATACTGGATTAGCAGCAATATGTAAAGCTGCCTTGTTGTCACAATACAACAAAGCAGATTGGTGATGAAGGATGCGCAAATCCTTGAGGAGGGATCGAAGCCAAGACAACTCACAACATGCTGCCGCCATAGATCTATATTCAGCTTCTGCTGATGATAAAGATACAGTTCTTTGTCGCTTCGAATTCCATGAAATTAAAGAAGATCCTAGAAACGCACAATAGCCTGTAGTAGACCGTCTAGTATTAGGACAACCTGCCCAATCAGAGTCACAGAAGGCACGCAAAGTCAAGTCATTCTGAGAGGACAACAATATGCATTGACCTGGCGATTTTTTCAAATAACGAAGAATGCGAAGTGCGGCCTCCATGTGAGGCTTACGTGGGGCATGCATAAACCTACTTAAGACATGAACAGAGTAAGTAATATCTGGCCTTGTGATGGTCAAATAAATTAAGCGACCAACGAGTCTTCTATAAGGAGCTGGATCTTTAAGTAATTCACCTTTATCCGAGAGCTTGAGACTTTTTTCCATAGGAAAATCAACAGGTGCGGCACCTAGGAGTTTTGCTTCCTTCAAAATTTCCAATGCATACTTGCGTTGAGATAAGAAAATGCCCTGTTTTGATCTTGATACCTCAATCCCCAAAAAGTATTTCAAATCTCCAAGATCTTTAATACGAAAATGACGGTGCAAAAAAGCCTTGAGTGTCGAGATAGCTATAGGGTCATTGCCCGTGATAACAATGTCATCAACATAAATCAATAAGGCTGTGAAAGAGTGCCCCTTATGGCGTGTAAATAATGAATAGTCAGCTTTAGACTGAATGTAACCAGTAGAACAAATGGCCTGAGAAAACTTAGCAAACCATTGACGAGAAGCTTGCTTTAAACCATAAAGAGATTTATGAAGGCGACATACCAAGTTCTCCCCCTGTCGCCGAAGACCAGGTGGAGGTTGCATGTAGATTTCCTCATGGAGATCACCATGAAGAAAAGCATTGTTGACATCAAGCTGATGAAGTGGCCAATTACGGGCGGCAGCAAGAGCAAGAAGGCAGCGGACAGTGGGCATTTTAGCAGTAGGAGAAAAAGTATCATGATAATCAACACCTTCCAGCTGAGTAAAACCTTTAGCAACCAACAGGGCTTTATACCGCTCAACAGAGCCATCAGATTTAAGCTTTATTTTATACACCCACCGACAACCAATGGGCTTCTTTCCAGCAGGTAACGGAGTAAGACTCCAAGTGTGGTTATCAGACAAGGCCTGCAATTCAGACTGCATGGCCTCTTGCCAATGAGAGTGGGGAGCAGCGTCCTCATAAGAATTGGGTTCAACAATAGTACTGACTTTTGCAATGAAAGCAAGGTGAGCCGAGGAATAACGATGATATGAGAGATAATTGCAAAGCGGAAAACGTGTACCTTTAGTAGGACCCGGCAGTAAAGAAGACGAGTGATCAGGGATGGGCAACATGACCTGACTGCATACATAGTCACGTAAGCGAACGGAAGGCACAGAGACACGTTCAGATCGGCGGAGAGGTGGCGGATCAGGTGTGGGTGCAGGGGGAGTGGTGGCGGGTGAACCGGGGACGTGCTCAGCCGGTGGGGATAAGAGCAAAGGCGAACCAGGCTTAGCAGGCTCGGTGTTGGTGTCAGGTGGGGACGAAGGCAGAGGATGTGAACTGGGAGGAGTCGACTCAGGTAAAGGAGCGGCTGGAGGAGAAGAAAAAATGGGGTCCACGTCAGAAGGGAAAGGAGGTGCCGGAAAGGCAGAGGGAACCGAAAGTGAAGAGGGGGAAGAAAAAGTGTGATAGGGAAAAATATTTTCATGGAACTTAACATCACGACTTGTGAAAATTTTGTGAGACTCAAGATCATAAAGTTTGAAGGCTTTTTGACCAAGGGGATAACCAAGGAAAACAGATGGAATAGCACGAGGAGCAAATTTATGTGTCACATGAACATTAGTGGCATATGCAAGACAACCAAAAACACAGAGATGAGAGAAAGATGGTTTGTGGGAATAAAGACATTCAAAAGGAGTGTTAAAAGAAAGAAGAGGACTAGGAAAACGGTTGATGAGGTGAACTGCAGTTAAAACACATTCCCCCCAAAATTTGGAAGGAAGATTGGCCTGAAGTTTTAAAGCACGAGCCGTTTCAAGAATGTGGCGATGCTTACGTTCTACGACCCCATTTTGTTGAGGCGTATAAACGCAAGAGTGTTGAAAAATGACGCCCTGTTCAGAAAGAAAGTCTGAAGAGAAAGAAATTCCCCTCCATTGTCGGCACGAAGTTGTTTAATTCGGGAATCAAATTGAGTGCTAACAAAAGAAAAAAAGGTTTTTAAAAGATGTTGAGTCTCATGTTTATGGCGCATTAAAAATACCCAAGTAAAGCGAGAAAAATCATCAACTATTGTAAGAAAATAATGAGCACCAGAAATTGACGAATGCTTATAAGGGCCCCAAATATCACAATGAATTAAATCGAATGGTTTGACATATGAAATTGAACTTGTTCCAAAAGGGAGACGACTCTGCTTTGCCAAGGGACAAACATGACAAGCATTATTAGAGACAAAAGGGAAATCTAGTAAATGCTTAGACATAAAATGTAATCTGGAGGAAGAAATATGGCCAAGATGACGATGCCAAAGGTCGGTAGTGGTGACAGTGTGATTGCAGAATGGACGGTGAGAGTGATATTGGTGGGTTGTGGTGTGGGGTTTCTCCGCCAATAGTGCCACCAAATAATAAAGCCCGCCATGTTGCTTACCCAAACCAATCGTCTTCCTCGTAGCAAGGTCCTGCAAAATGCACCAATATGGGAAAAAGGTCACTGAACAATTCAAATTTTTTGTAAGCTTACTCACAGACATCAAATCTACTGTGAAAGTAGGTACACATAGCACATCACGCAAAGTATAAGTAGAATTGAGAGGGAATGATCCTGTTGTAGTAATTGAAGCCTTCTCCCCACTAGGCATACGAACCGGTTGCATAGAATGATCAATATTACGATGAACTAACAATTTTGGAGAAGAAACAATGTGGTCAGTCGCACCACTGTCGATAATCCATCGCTGAAATTTTAATTTTGACAAACCTTTGTTGGTGGCAGCGGCATTGACCTGGGATTTCTTGTCAGGAACTGATTTGTCATGCATGATAGCCAACATCTGTTGAATTTGAAGGTCCGAAAGGCCGGACATAACGGACTGCATCTCATCCTTGGTTGGGCCTTCCGAAACATGATTGGAAGATGGACCACCATGATTTTTCTTAGGTTTGTGGCGTGGATGACCTTCTGGATACCCATGAAGCTTCCAGCAGGTATCAATGTGATGGCCATCGTCATCACAATGGGTGCAATGGGGTCGGTTTCTTGAAGATCCAGCGCGGCGGTCATCACGGTTGGAGGTCTGGGAACGGTTTTGGTCTGTCCTGTCAGTGCGACGATCCTCGCGATTGGTGGATCGATTCTGATTAGGGCGTCCAGTTCTAACAGCCATGGCAGCAGTATCGGGAGTTCCAGCAGCAGCTCGTGAGGCTCCAAGCGAGCGTTGCTTTTCTTCTTGGCTGATGGAGGCATATGCTTGCCTAACAGACAACAATGGATTCATTAAGAGAATTTGACCACGAACAGCACTGTAAGACTCATTCAATCCCATAAGGAATTGCATGAGTTTGTTGCGATCACCATGGGTTGCACAGGTACATGTAGAAGAATCTGTGTAGGAAGCAAGTTCATCCCAAAGACCTTTCAACTTGGTGTAATAGGCAGCAACTGACAATTGGTCTTGTGTCAAATATGAAGTCTCCCGTTGAAGTTGGAAGATACGAGGAGCGTTGCTTTGAGAGAATCGTTCACAGAGATCCTCCCAAATCTCGCGGGCCGTGGTGCAATATATGACACTATCGCTAATTTCGGGATCAAGAGTGTTGACAATCCAGGAGAAAACCATGTCGTTGCAGCGCATTCATACCGCGTGTTCATCAGGATTGGATTCCGATGACGGCTTTTTGAGAGTTCCATCAACGAAACCCAATTTATTCTTTGTGTTCAATGAAACAGTCATGAATCTGCGCCACGTTGCATAATTATCTCCATTCAAAGGCTTTGGTACAATTACCAAACCTGGATGATCTGAATTATTGATGTAGTAAGGATTTGAAGGTTCAACCTTGAATGTGCCAGAGGAATCACTCATGGTTTCCGGCGGCGAAAGATCTGCGGCACGAGAAGGTAAGGTGCGGCAGGAAAAGAAATATGAAGAGCTAGGGTTTGATGTCCTGCTCTGATACCATGTAAATTTGATATTGGAAGAGAATTATATTCATTGATACGTACAATTGGTTTTATACAAGAGTATTCTAAGTGTACAAGGAAACTAGTCCTCTAATCTAGGAAACTTACTAGGAAAGTAAATCCTAATTACAACAGTATTGATATCAATTGATATTATACAAACTTATTTCCTAACATACTAAGTCACTCATGTATCTTACCATGCAATGTATAAAGTATAAAAATTTTGTAGTAAATCATTGATATAAATGATTATGGTGTGTTTAATTTTCTTTCATTAATTACTACATATTTTCTACACTCACAGTATTTGTCAACTTGCTATATAATCAACTTAAATTAGTTAAAACCCATCATGCAATGCATCTCCTTCTAATTTTTTGTGATAAACTAATAGATAATTGATTAAATAAACATCCTCCAAAGTTTCAATAAAAAAAATTCAAGTTTTTCATCCAATTTCCGTAGTTTTTACTCAATTTTTATCGAATTCGATAATATCCTGATATTTCTATCTAAATTTCTGTGTTTTTGAACTACCAATATTTCCGATACCATCGATATTTTAGACCTTGTTCATGACAAAACCACACGATAATATCCTGATATTTCTATCCAAGAAACAATACTGGTAATTGGAGTCCAAGTCTTCTTGCGTCAATGAGTGATTTCTTTTGCTTTTATGAAGAGAAAGGAGGGCATCATTTCACTTCCGAAAAGTTATTTTGAGTGTCACAGCCAAAAATTTGAATGGTTGCTTTTCTTGGCGAGTGGTGAGATTTTTTTTTTTTTTTTTTAGGTCACACTATAGGGAAAACTGTGGTATGGAAGGAAAAGGCAATTACTTGGAAGGAAACCGACAAGAAAAATGTAGGAACAGATGGAAAAAGAGAGAGTGAAGATAAAATAATGGAAGAGAGAGAAAGAGAGAACCGCGTAGTGAACATGGTCCCTTTCTCTTTACAGCCACAGCAAAAATAATTCAATTTGAGATTTCTGTTGCGTCGATTCAACTGCACCAAAATAGATTCAGCTGCATCCTCAACTTGTGATACTCGCAAGTGCACGAGCCGTTTGGCAGTATAGCATATGTAATTGCGAGGTCGATTCCACATGGATTGGTGATTGAATAATCCAATTCAGTTTTCCTACACAAAACAGAAAAATAAGAAAGAAAATAAATAAAACAAGAAAGAAAGAAAAGAAAATAACTCAAGCATATAAGTTCCCAAGTTCAATTAGATTAACGGATTGATTCTAGCTAAAGTATGATTAAGCCATGGTGTCTGGTCCTAACCTTGTATTCCTAATTCCCTAATTTGATCATCTGTTGTCTAACCTAAACTAACCATTAGGAATCCATTAAGCATAGAAGAACATTTTAAACAACCAAGTATGTATATAATCCCTGTTGTCGAATGTCCATACATACTCTTCCTATTCATAGTTCAATTCGAATTAAAGCATGGTGTCTACTCTTAATTCAAACCAAGATAGCTAACATGCAAGCCTAAATGGTGATCAATCATTCAAACTAGCATATTAACTTATAAGCATAATGAATAAGAACAAAAACCATAATTGAAACTTGGAAACTAATTAAACTTGAAAACTTAAGAAAAGAATTTACATTACAAAGAAAAATAAATTACAACTAAGAAGCAAAAGGAAAGCTAGAATTGAGAACTAGAAAGCAAAACTAAGAGAATTTGAGGGAGAGAAGGGAAGGGAGCTCAAGAGAAGTGTTTGAGAGCTCCCCCCCTTGGGGGTGTGTTTTAAAGCTTGAAGACTTCTCTATTTATAGGGCTAAGAGGAAGGAACATCATGATGAATTCCAACACCACAATTCCTCTTTTAATACAATCCATAACTCCCACCTCATCTTGTCTATGTTAGTGTGGTTGGAATCAATTCCATCCATACTTCTTTTGCTGCACCTCAAGCTTTCTTCACATGGGATTTCAAAGGTGTTCAATTGTGGCTGCCTTTTGCTGCCAACCCATGTGGGTTTTCTTTTGGTTGCTGGAAAAAACAATTCTTCTGAACAAGGCTTGGTGTAGGAAGGCCTAGGTTTCAATATGTATCCAATGTGGCTCAAATTTTGATATGTCATAATAGACACCCATTGGAACAACTTTTATGAAGAATGTATTCCCATCTGAGCAGTACAAGTGTACGTTTTGATCCTTGCAAGTTGACTGCCGAAAATAGACTGGAATTGACTTCATTTCTTTTCTTTCCTTTCTTTTTGCTTCACATGCATGCACATTCTTTCTCTTTAATAGCTCTAACATGTACCAATTGATCCCACTAGCAGCTTGGAAAGTGCTTCTTGATTTATCCAAACATGTTTCCCACAATGCCTTGTTTTTGCTCCTTTAGACTTTCATAGCTGGAATGCCTATGTCATGCATGACAATGCATTGCAGTCAGCTTGTGGGCTTGTTTTGGGCTTGATCTTCCCTCCTAAAAAATCTGGAAAAATCTGGATCTTCAAACCCTTTGAATTATCTTTCCAAGCATATGCAGCCCAACTCAAGAAAAAATCGGAAAGACCTTCAAATGTCATTTTTGGCCCAGTAACGCAGATGCTGCCGAATTTGACCTTAAGATGCAAAAACTTGCATAACTTCCTCTAGGAGACTCGGAATCATGAACCGTAAAATGCTCCAAAAACTAGACATCTGCATCTTTCCAATGATATAGGGCTCATGATCTGGTTCATCCTGAGCAAGTACAGTCCAATCCATGAAGTTGACAGATTTGCAGACACAAATGAGCTAACTTGTCTCCAAAATGCATTTAATGAGTCTCAAAACGTATTACATTGAAACAAACACAAATTTATTAAAAGCACAAGTTTAACTCAAAAACATAATCAAATCATAAGTTAGAAGGGTACAAAATGATATATAAATATGCACCAATCAATTTCACTTCACCGTCACCTAGCTTTACCAAAGAATCGTCGTAAAAATAATTCAAAACCAATTTCTAAATACAAAAAGACAAGCAAATGAAGAAGCACGGAAAAATACCAAAGAAAGACTTGAGCACACCACCAATTAGAGTATTCATCTATTTATGATTTTGTATGCTTTTCAACATCTTATTGATACTTTCTTTTTTAGTTTGAAACAGGCTAGTCAATGTGATATGTCCATCTATTTACGGGAGAAAGAGCCAATAAAAAAATATCTCCCATCCCCCAACAATTCCAACGAAAGGCAAAACCAGCTGGTTGGACTTTTCTCATCATAGAATTTTCCCTCTCTCTGCTACACCAATGAAGTCCCAAAATTGATTGGGAACTTCAGTTCCCACGAAGAGAAGAGAACAGGGTTGGAGGGCATAACAGCTAATTCAATGCTCAAACATCAACTCAAGGAAGCAGACCATCATTTAAGTGGGGCAAAATCGATAATTCACTTTTCCTAAGGAACAGTTTGAAACAAAGAGTATTCGATCAAAAGTTACTAGCCTAAACAATCAAAAGTTACCTATGCAAAAGTCACCCTAACAATCAAAATCCCAAAACAACTATCTCTGCATTGTCGTTGTCGTCGAAGATTTGAAAATTCTCTCACATAACCTTACACCACCAAAACCGCAGAATCAGTGCTAAACTCAAAGAATACACACATTGACTGTAAAGGAATGGAACATAAATGTAGCCTTAAAGCTTGCAACTTGCCTATATAGATGTGAAATAGATGTAGATACTTGACTAAGGACAGGTGCAATTTCCCCTAGACATCAAGACCTTTTGTTGGAATTTTTTTTACCCCACTGTTATGTTTTTTTTTTCCTTCTTCCTATTTTGCATTCTCCCACAACATCCAGTAACCAGAGAGAAAAAAAAAAGTGATCTAGAGTTATTTTATTGGTGATTGTAAGCTAAAACATGCATTTAATCCTTAAGGATCTGCGGTTTGTTATTAATCTCATATCTTGAAATGTTAAAAGTATGGATATGGTTTTGTATGCTTTTCAACACCTTATTGATATTTTCTTTTTTAGTTTGAATCAGGCTAGTCAATGTGATATGTCCATCTATTTATGGGAGAAAGAGCCAATCAAAAAATGTCTCCCATCCCCCAACAATTCCAAAGAAAGGCAAAACCAGCTGGTTGGACTTTTCTCATCATAGAATTTTCCCTCTCTCTGCTATGCCAATGAAGTCACGCAATTGATTGGGAACTTCAGTTCCCACGAAGAGAAGAGAACAGGGTTGGAGGGCATAACGACTAATTCAATGCTCAAACGTGAACTCAAGGAAGCAGACCATCATTTAAGTGGGGCAAAATCAACAATTCACTATTCCTAAGGAACAATTTGAAACAAAGAGTGTTCGATCAAAAGTTACTGGCCTAAACAATCAAAATTTACCTATGCAAAAGTCACCCTAAACAATCAAAATCCCAAAACAACTATCTCTGCATTGTCATTGTCATCAAAGATTTGAAAATTCTCTCACATAACCTTACACCACCAAAACTGCAGAATCAGTGCTAAACTCAAAGAATAAACATGTTGATTGTAAAGGAACGGAACATAAATGTTGCCTTAAAGCTCGCAACTTGCCTATATAGATGTGAAATAGATGTAGATACTTGACTAAGGGCAGGTGCAATTACCTTTAGAAATCAAGACCTTTCTGTCACTTCCCAAATCGGCTCCACTGTAGCATGATATTGTCCGCCTTGGGCCCCCATCCTCATGGTTTTGTTTCTGGGAACTCACGAACAACTTCCCAGTGGGTCACTCATCTTGGGATTGCTCTAGCCCAAACTCACTTAACTTCGGAGTTCCCATGGAATCCGAAGCTAGTGAGCTACCAAAAGGCCTCGTTCTAGATGGAGGTGGGCATGTACATATAAGGCACATCACCCATTCTCCGTTGGTCAATGTGAGTTGTCACAATCCATCCCCCTTAGGGTCCCGACGTCCTCATCGGCACACTCGCACCACACGGCAAAGTGGCTCTGATACCATTCTGTCACATCTCGGATCGGCTCCGCCATAGCATGATATTGTCCGCTTTGGGCCCCCGCCCTCACGGTTTTGTTTCTGGGAACTCAAGAGCAACTTCCCAGTGGGTCACCCATCCTGGGATTGCTCTAGCCCAAACTCGCTTAAATTCGGAGTTTCCATGGAATCCAAAGCTAGTGAGCTCCCAAAAGGCATCGTGCTAGATGGAGGTGGGCATGTACATATAAGGCACATCACCCCCTCTCTGTTGGTCGATGTGGGATGTTACACTTTCGTTGGAATTTTTTGATCCCACTGTTATGTTTTTTTTTTTCCTTCTTCCTATTTTTCATTCTCCCACAACATCCAGTAACCAGAGAGAAACAAAAGTGATCTAGATTTATTTTATTGGTGACTGTAAGCTAAAACATGCATTTAATCCTTAATGATCTATGGTTTGTTATTAATCTCTTATCTTGAAATTTGAATAGTGTGGATATGGTTTTGTATGCTTTTCAACATGTTATTGATATTTTCTTTTTAAGTTTGAAACAAGCTAGTCAATGTGATATGTACATCTATTTATGGGAGAAAGAGCCATTCAAAAAATATCTCCCATCCCCCAGCAATTCCAACGAAAGGCAAAACCAGCTAGTTGGACTTTTCTCATCATAGAATTTTCCCTCTCTTTGCTACGCCAACGAAGTCGCGCAATTGATTGGGAACTTCAGTTCCCACGAAGAGAAGAGAACAGGGCTGGAGGGCATAACGGCTAATTCAATGCTCAAACATCAACTCAAGGAAGCAGACCATCACTTAAGTGAGGGCAAAATCGACAATTCAATTTTCCTAAGGAACAGTTTGAAACAAAGAGTATTCGATCAAAAGTTACCTATGCAAAAGTCACCCTAAACAATCAAAATCCCAAAACAGCTATCTCTGCATTGTCGTTGTCATCAAAGATTTGAAAATTCTCTCACATAACCTTACACCACCAAAACTGCAGAATCAGTGCTAAATTCAAAGAATAAACACATTGACTGTAAAGGAACGGAACATAAATGTAGCCTTAAAGCTTGCAACTTGCGTATATCGATGTGAAATAGATGTAGATACTTGACCAAGGACAGGTGCAATTACCATTAGAAATCAAGACCTTTCGTTGTAATTTTTTGATCCCACTGTTATGTTTTTTTTTCCTTCTTCCTATTTTGCATTCTCCCACAACATCCAGTAACCAGAGAGATAAAAAAAGTGATCTAGAGTTATTTTATTGGTGACTGTAAGCTAAAACATGCATTTAATCCTTAACAATTTGCGGTTTGTTATTAATCTCATTTCTTGAAATGTTAATAGTATGGATATGGTTTTGTATGCTTTTCAACATCTTATTGATATTTTCTTTTTTAGTTTGAAACAGGCTAGTCAATGTGATATGTACATCTATTTATGGGAGAAAGAGCCAATCAAAAAATATCTCCCATCCCCCAAAAATTCCAACGAAAGGCAAAACTAGCTTATTGGAATTTTCTCATCATAGAATTTTCCCTCTCTGCTGTGCCAACGAAGTCGCACAATTGATTGGGAACTTCAATTCCCACAAAGAGAAGAGAACAAGGTTGGAGGGCATAATGGCTAATTCAATGCTCAAACGTCAACTCAAGGAAGCATACCATCACTTAAGTGGGGGCAAAATCGACAATTCACTATTTCTAAAGAACAGTTTAGGAACAGTAACCTGGATTCAGGTTTAGTATATATATAATTTGATCTTTCAAAATAACACTCAGGGCCTTAATCAAGCTATTAGTCATATTAAATTTCTTCTCAGTATAATCTATTAAATAATGGCCTTACAATTGGTCAAGAGCATTGTCCCTACACTAGAGGTCTTTCGTTGAATTTCCCTTCCACCAATATCACTTTTATAAAAAAATAATTTAAAAAAGCACAAAATATTGTCCTCCAATTTGATTAGGTAAATAATAATCTTATAGATGTATTCAATCTTAAAGAGGACGCTTGAAGTTCAAATTCTCTTTGCTTATGTTGGTAGCGCGACTCTTCATAGTGGCACAACTCATACATTCATACGAAGTTTTACACACATCATGATGTACAATAACAGTTTGAGGTTTAGTTTGAGATATAAAGGGGTATGCCAATTTCAGCTTACAAATATAAAAGAAAATTTGCTGGAAAGACCCAAAAGAAAAAAAACCAAAATGTGAAGTAATTTTGGACAAGCATGAGAAACAGCTGAGAGAAAGGGAAATCCACGTACTTGGGACACAAGAAAACAAAAGCTAAATGAAGAACCAAAGATAGTAGCTTAAGATCACATAAGTAACTCTTCCCCAAAAGTTAATTTAAAGATTCCATGAAGTTGATTCTCACAAGTCAAAACTAGAAGCATCGATTCCGTTTCGAAAGTTGAAACAATAACTCTTGGTGAGACAATCCAAAATGGGGTTCCTACAGTTTGAGGTTTCTTGGAGTTCATCTGACAAAAACATGACTACTTTCCTCAAAGTCAAAATGGCAAAAGTCAAAGCATGGCTAAACAGAAATAACTTAGTATACAGCGTGTACAAACAATGGCTATGAATCGGGAGCATAAAAAATGAAAAATTTAGGCAGCCCAGCATTGGAGGTGAATTGCTCAAATAAATTCAGCATGCACAACCACCTCTTTGATCAGACTCTGAAACAGCCTCCGGGATGCCTTGGAAATATCTGCAAGTAAAAAGGAAACGGAAAAAAAATGATAAAACATCATGTTTAAATGGGTCATAAATGTATCTCATAGCAAGCTCCAGAATCTGAAAATAACAGCATGCAGCAATAATAGCAGAAAGACAGAAACATTCTAGATGGAAAGGTGAGGGACTTTGTACGATGATGGAAAAGCAGGGGCGTTGTAGTGTGATGGAAAGTTTGAGAAACTTTAGTGCGATGAAAAGTTGGGGACACTGTAAGGTTATGGATAAGGTTTTTGAGATCTAAAGGGAAAAATTCATTAAAATCATTTCTTTATTGATCTAAACAACACAGCCAGTTGCAAAGATCTTTAGAGGTAAATGATTCATGTTCACTACTTATCTAATTCTTAACTCTAAACTGTTATGACAGCATCCTAGAATATCAAAGATCAAATGGCAATCCTCTGATGAGACTGGTGAAACCAGGCTTTATCCACACTTGCCACTATTCTCACCAAGATCTCAAATTAAGTTTGAAGGAGAATATTTCACTATGTTTATGTCCTTCATGTCATAGAGGTGTGCTACTATCTATCGATTGTGCGCAAATGATTCCAAAAAACAGCTGATTCTCACTCTCTGATCTGGAGTAGCTGATGAAACTAAGTCGATGCAGGGCAGCGGCTATAAGCTGCTGTCCAGCGACCCAAACATACCCAAAATACAGAGAATAGAAGGATAAAGCAGTAGAATCGAAGTTGGAACGAAGATAATTGAGTTCTAGGGCAAAATCCCAATAGAAACTCTATAGACTAAAGTCTGAAATTATATTCATCAACCAAAAACTAAATACAAGAGTCTCTAACTAGCCTATTTATACTAGAATATAGAAAACCTAACTGACATAGGAAATTAAAAACCTAAACAGGAAATTAAACCAAATCCTAGTAAGAATAGGAAAACAAAAGAACTAATAATTTAAAGTAAATAGAACCCTAGCCCAATAATTGACTGACGAGCCTAAGTAATCTTAGAGAGCTTCGTAGATGCTCCTGCATCATAAGTATATTCTAAAAACAGTAAAATAGAAATTTGCTTACTCCAGAATATCAATAGCATGTAATACAAATTATAGAACAATATGTCAGCACTCAATATAAACTTACATGTCCTGCTCATGTTCATTTGCAAGAGCAGTCTTCGCAATACAAAGGAATGCAGCATCAACATTGTAATCTTCTTTTGCTGATGTCTCAAAGTAAGGAATATTCCCCTTTGATGTGCACCAATCCTTGGCTTTCTTCTCAGAAACCTGTAAAGATGATAATTAGAATAATGTATCATGGGCAAATTGTGGCCAGCACAGTGGACCGTGTATCCTTACCACACGACTATTCCCCCCATCAATATCAATCTTGTTACCAAGCAATATAAACGGAAATGTCTTGGGATCCGGAGGGTTGGCCTGGCATTAAATCAAAAAGATAAATCGTTTTCTGAAAAACAAAATTCAAATTACAGAACTGCTTATGCAAGAAAGGTATATTTACAACTTTCGATACTGCTTAGCTACACTCTTATCAAGCTACTGCATTTTATGAACTAAATTAATTTACGAAAAAAAAAAGGACAATTAATAACATGAAACAAGGAAATCACGTTCCCAGAATGAGAAACTAGGATCTGGGAGGTACAAAAGAAACTGGTAAAAAGAATGTACAAAATTAGAGAATAAAGAGAAAAGCAGCTAATTGAAAAACGAACACAAGAAGGAAAGCTAAAATCCTATACCACGGAAGCTCAACTCTCTACGTCTCTCTCTCTCTCTCTCTCTCTCAACTAAACCATAAAAACATATCACACAACAACATTCGGTAATCAGAATCACACCACTGTGCTGCATGGCTGCAAGTCATTTGACAACTGACTTAGGCATCAACCAATGAACCCAAAAGTGCCCTTATCTTTACTGCTTAATAGGATCCCCATCTGCAAGAAATCTCTATGCAAATTCTAGAACTATTTTTAACTGAAGCAAGAAAGGAAGGATAGAACTTAGAAATGCACCCTTTCCTCCATAGATAGACATTCCCGAACCCCTTCTTACATACGAGAGAAAGGTCCCAAGAAAAGGAGTATTGATGCCCCAAGATAGGTTCTTGTAGTTTGCTTGCACACTAAAGTAAAAAAATCTTGCACTTATCGAAAGAGAGAGAGAGAGAGAGAGAGAGAGAGAGATGGATGAAATCTGAGAGAACTGAGTAAGAGGGAATCGAAAATAGGAAGAATTAAAGCTAAACCTATTTAGAATGGTATTTAATTTTTATTTTAAAAATGCTTTTATGTATTCTTCCTCCTTTTTCTGGTTACCTCTCTCTCTCTCTCTCTCTCTCTCTCTCTCTCAATTAGTCAACATAATTAGACAATTACTGTTTATAAGTTCTAAACTACTGTCTCTCTCTTCCCTCCCGCCATATTAATTCTTTAGTCTACGAAACCCCTACAACCGAAAATTATTTTTATTAAGTAGCCACTCCAAGATAATCCACAGTAGCTCACTTTTCAGAATTTGGAACGCACAGTACAAAGGAAAGTAACACACAACTGATACTACTTCTCTAAAGTCTAAAGTTACTATTTCCATTGTGCCAATGCTGCCAGTGTTTATTCAAGTGTTTTCTGTCAATGCATGTATTTGTTTGAATAATTTATAACTGAGAAACACAGTGTACCATTCACACACGCAACAAGACATAATAGCAAAATGGGAGAAGTCCAAAATACTCAGATGATATATAGATAACTTGAAATTACTCAAAGCATCATATGTGCGTGTGTGTGTGTCTGTGTATAAAAACATTTATGAGCTATATTCTCTTATCAGAAAATTCGACATGCTCTGTTACCAGATAACCAATAAGGACTGCACCTACATATGTTTGCAATTGATAGTCCTACTAGGGAGTCCAACAACGTAACACATGAGATTGTTTAACAAGAGCAAATACCAGATAAATATATGACCGAGAAAGGCACAAATCAAACCTGCTTGAGAAACTCCTCATGCCAATTCTCAAGAGTATCAAAGGACTTCATTACATTAACGTCATAAACTAGAACACAGCAATCTGCCCCTCTGTAAAATGCAACTCCAAGACTCTGAAATCTTTCCTGCCCAGCTGTGTCCCAAATCTTCCAGAGGAAAGAGAAAAACAGAAGAACTGACGTATATTAGCACTAAACTTTCCAGCTAAAACTATCCTGAATTTAACTGAATAGAACATTCAAATACCATTGAACCAGAAAACCCACTTGTAAAGTGACGAGCCTGTCATCAATTTGGAGTTCTTTCGTGACAAAATCGGCACCTATTGTAGCTTTATACTGCTGACTGAACTTCTTATGCACATATCTAAATAACCAGTTTAAGAACTACAAAATCTAACAGCAAATTAAAGATATAATTAAACTGATACCCCATTAATATAAACAATGCCCATATGTCGATCATAACCATATTAAGCTAAATGTTCAAACCAACAAGCCAAAATTAAACTCAAATTCATCTAAGAAAAGATTCACATTGAAAAAAAAAAAATTAGATTTCAGAGATCGGACAAAATCAGGAAAATATACAATTCCAACCCAGAAATTGGAAAACAAAAAACAAATATAATCTCACAGATCCTGAAGGATACTGGTTCATCAACGACGTCTTGCCAACCCTAAAACGAAAAAATATAAAATTAACAAACATAAATGTAGATACATATACAATAGCCGCCCGTACAATTAGAAACCCTAGGCCTAGAGAACGTACCCACTGTCGCCGAGAACGATGACCTTGAGCAAGGTTCGTCTACGCAATGACATGGCGATGAATTTAAGTGAAGGAAATCAGAAAAAAAGGCGATAATTTCCACTTTTTCACAGTAATGGAATTTACATACGAAGGCGATTGATTGGTTGGGTGTTTTCTTATAATTTGTTTTCAACTTTTTATTTTTCTTTCCAGGAAAAGAAGGAAAGAGAAAAGAGAAAGAAAGTGAAAGAAAAAAGGGGCGCCAATTTCGATCGCTCTTTGTTTCTTCTTTTTTATTTTTTTATTTTTTATTTATTGGAATTATTGTGTTTTGTGTATTGAGTCGGCAGCAGGACAGCAGCAAGCATAGTACAAAGTGCTAGGTGACATTATAGTAGAAATAAGTTTGATGGGGTCCGCTTATCCACAAAACAAAAAACTTTTTTCGGAACTGGGCCCCACTGGAAATAAAATGTTCCTTCGTTTTAAATTGTACACGTGTGACAGGGGAAAAACTTGAGCGTGCGCGCTTGCCAAAGCACCTCGCGTGACAAAATCATTCATTATAATTGCCAATTGAAACTTTTATCAAATTTTATTTTGCCCCATGGCTCACTTAATCCTCTTGACTGTGATTTTCTATTCCATTTTACTCCAATTGTTAATGTCATCCAAAAGAATAAAGATCGTAAAAAATGATGACGTGGTAAGAATATTTAAGTAATTTCATATATGTGACTTATTTACCCACCAATCTAAGAGGATGTTGTGGCAAAGTGGAGCCCACAACATAATAAAATATTCTTAGAATTTTAAAATTATTTTAAATAACACCCACAACCCATGTTTGGTAAAGTGCTTCTTTAAGTTAAATGATACTAGAGAGTCCGGGCCCACTAAAAACGCCTTGCTAGCTCAAAATAGAGACGTGCGTGGAGGTGCCGCTAAATAACAAAGTCGCTATTTTTGACGAGGGAGTCTGCCATTATCCTACTTAGACGCTCGCGCTCTTTCTCTTCGATGTTGCTTTACTCTCCTCATCCATTGTGCTTTGCGCTCTCACTCACTCAGGTTAGTTGTTCAACTCTCTTCCTCTCTTTCCCCTCTTCTTTTGTCTATCTCTCTCTCTCTGTGGTGATATTTGATGGGTTCAATCTGCTATTTCTTGGTTTGATTTTTAAGTTTTTATTATGGGTTTGTTTGTAGTTAGCTTAATCTAATGAGAGTTATGCTTTTTATTGATTAATTTTGGTTGGATTATAATTGGGTATTTTTCTAGGGTTTTTAATTTTGAATTGTTTTGATTATGGGGTTTTTGTTTAGAATGAGAAGATAAGAACAAATTAATGGATGGAATGATAAGCGTTTTAATTAAGGTTGAACTGGTAGCTGGAAGTGGAACACAGAGGTACAAATTTCTAAGTAGGGCATCTTGCTTGCTACCTAGTTGTGAAAGAAATATATGTAGAGAAATATCATATGCACAAACTTAATAGAACCCAATTATCAAATGGCTTAACCTGATATATTTAGCTGATTTTTCAAACTATATTCTTTTTTTTGGTAAGTATATAATGTGCTTTTTAAATGAAGACATATAAGAAAATTAATTAGAGGTGTAGAAACACACCCCGTAGTGAGCCTTGAATGCCATTGTTGGCTTGGCTTAGAATCAACTTTACTTTGTATAATATATTGTTGTTGATTTTAAGGGCTTAGGTTTAATCTCCAAACTGTTCTACAAGAATGGTTTATCTATTTTGATTTCAATTTAAGTCATGAATGTACATATACATGTCTCAACTCATGAGTATTTTTTCTTGTCATGGATCATATAACTTTAAATTTTTCTATGATTTATTAGATATGGATCGAAGAAAGCTTTTGTTGATATTACTATTGGAGATGTGGCATTTAGAGACAATGTGTGCATATACGATCCTTGTGCTTATGATGTTCAAAATGAGGAGGAATCAATGACTTATAGAAAGATGTGACCTTAGTAATCGTTTCTTTGTTAGACGTGAGACTCGGTTGCGTTATCTAAACAGTATATTGGAGAATGATATAGTATGTGTGAGTGAACTAAGAATGGATTTAAGGACATTTGGCATATTATGTGAGTTGCTTCATGCTATTGGAAGGGTAAAAAATGATGGTTTGGTGACTTTTGGAGGAGCAAATGTGTATTACATGTACTTGCACATCATGTTAAGAGTCGTACTATTATAAGTAGATTTATTTGATTGGGTGAGACCATTAGTAGGTACTTCAACTCTGTGTTGCAAGGAATTTCAAGGTAGCCTATTGAGAGTGTTGGAACTCGTGGGTGAGAACTACACCGAGTATATATGTAAATGTTTTAAGGTATGTTTATTATGTATTGGAAATTTGGAGAAATTCTAGTGAGTTGCTTTGTCTTATTTTGAAAATTTTAGAACTTAATTAAAGGTAACATTTGTTTTTAATAGAATTGCTTGGGATCTCTATATGGAACTTACATTAAAGTTCGTGTGTCTGGAACTAACAAACCATGATATCGAACTAGGAATGGTGAAATTGCAACAAATGTGTTGGTTGTTTGCTTACGTGACATGCAATTTATATTTGTATTGCTAGGTTGGGAGGGATCTGCATCTGACTCTCGAGTCCTTCGTGATGCCATAACTAGGCCGAATGGGTTAAAAGTTCTCACGGGTAAGGCAGTTAGTCAATATTCACTTTATGTGCATTTTTTAATTAAATTTATATACCAACACTAATAGGAATTGCCAATTTTTAGTTATTAGGTTATTATTACCTTGTAGATGGTGGTTACACAAATGGTGAGGGGTTTCTTGCACCATATAGAGGAACAAGGTATCATATATCCGAATGAAGAGATGAATATACAGCTGCAAATCATCAAGAATATTTTAATATGAAGCATTCAAAATGCAAGAAATGTACTAGAATAATGTTTTCAGTTGTTGAAAGCTAGGTAGGGAATACTAAGGAGTCCGTCTTTTTACCCTATAAAGATGCAATGTCGGATAATCTCATTAGGAGGGAAATGTCCATGGAACCAATGGAGCCTGAAGTGAATGAAATTAATGAGGCTAAAAATATGGTAGAAGGTGATACGATTGGCACTGTCGAAGCATCCAATTAATGGACTACATGGAGAGATGACTTGGCCTTGCAACTGTATAATGAGTGGAGGGCAACTAGGAATAACTAGCCAATTTGTGGTTTGTGTTTCAATTTGTCTTTGAGACATCACCATTCAAACTTCTATGTATTAATTTGCTTCAGGATTAAGCACTTTGCAATTTGAATATTAATCATGAGTATTATACTGAAGTAGTAGACTGCAGTAATTGATCAAAATTCATTCAATTCACTTAGACCAATTATGTTATAATTTTGACAACCTTGATGTTGTTTACTTGTGACGCCCCAACCCACGAATTTACGTAATCTTGGGTTAAGACGTGATTCACGCGTTAATTATAGAATTTAATAAAAACTATAATTAAAATGTGAAGAAACATTTAATAAAATTAATATTTCACATAGAATATTCAGTGGAAACCATAACATCTGAAATCATAAAAATTTTAACTTATTTTACAAGTTTAGAACTACTCAAGAGTTCACTAAAAGAGTAGTTCATTATTCATCCACAAGCTATGTACACAATACACTCTATAAATATGCCAAAATCATCACAAGCTTTAGATTTTAGGTTCAGTACTTGCAAAATTTGTTAGGGGGTGAGCGAAAGCACAACATAGTAGGGATATAAACCTTTTCATGGTAAATTAATATAACTAATTAAGTGACATACAATCACACAGACAAATATCACATTATTAATAATAAAGTATGAATGCTCTTCATCTAATCCCGTTAATTCATATCAATAGACAAACAGACCTGCACGTCCTATACCATGCTTATATCACTTGGTCCCGAATGCCCATTTATATGAACTAACCCCCATCTCAATCATCCCATAAATCCCCTTTTGTTAGTCATCTTGTCTAACTTCCTGTCGCTAGTCCTGTACCACCCAATAAAAACCATGTGCACTATGAGATCCCAGAGATCTAGTACCTGCCAAGAGTTAGACTCAAGTTAATGTACAAAATATCGATAATTTCGCCGATATTTCGGCGAAATTATCGTTTTTTTGGGGCTGCGATATTTTAGGGCATTTCCACATATATATCGTCAATTTATCGATAATATCCTCGATAATTTCGCCGATATTTCGGGAAAGATATTTTCATTCAAATCGTGCTGCAAATGGTCAATATATCGCGATATTATCGATAATATCGCGATATGAAATTTCAAAAATTAAAGAACTCACGCAAATACACTCACGCACGCACACTGGGGTTCGAACCCCTCCTCATTCCAATGATACACAGCCTCATAACCACCACGCTAGCCATCCGTTTGTGATTATAAGCTATGGAACCTTATATTTATATACTTGCAAGCTGTTTCTTAAAATAGAATTAACATAAGTACTTATTAATTTATAGTTACTTAATTACTTAATATTTCTTTTCTATTTAATCCATTTAATGTTATTGATTATTTTATTATTCATTATAAGTACTTACATTACTAAATTCCCCTTCAAATTTTTGCTTAATTACTTAAATCTATATAATCATTTTCTTTATTTACTATTTAATTCTTCATTGGATAAATTTATTTATATTCTTAGTTAATTTTCAATCTTCACTATTATATTTTAAGCATGATAAAGTGCCTAATTTTCATGAAAAATCAAGTTGGTTTACATCTTTAATTATTTTTCAATTTTTGATAAATAATAAATATAAGAACGTGTACAATGTCCAGTGAATAACGTGAAATAAATTGTTGCTTAATTACTTAAATCTCTATAATCATTTTCTTTATTTTCTATTTAATTCTTCCTTGGATAAATTTATTTATGTTCTTAGTTAATTTTCAATCTTCACTATTATTTTTTAAGCATGGTAAAGTGTCTAATTTTCATGACAAATCAAGTTGGTTTACATCTTTAATTATTTTTCAATTTTTGATAAATAATAAATATAAGAACATGTACCATGTCCAGTGAATAACATGAAATAAGTTTACTCATGTATCTTACCATGCAATTTATAAAGTGTAAAATATTGTACTAAAAAATGATAAATAATTACTATATATGGTACTAAGTCACTCATGTATTTTACCATGCAATGTATAAAGTGTAAAATATTGTAGTAATTCATTATATATAAATGATTATGGTGTGTTTAATCTTTTTTCATTAATTACTATATATTTTCTACACTCACAGTGTTTGCCAGCTCGCTATATAATCAACTTAAATCAGTTAAATCTATCATGTAATGCATTTCCTTCCAACTTTTTATGATAAACTAATAGATAATTGCCTAAACAAACATCCTACAAAATTTCAATAAAAATTTCCAAGTTTTTCTTACAATTTCCGTGGTTTTTATTCAATTTTTATCGATATCGATAATATCCCGATATTTCCATCGAAATTTCCGTGTTTTTGGCCTACCGATATTTCCGATACAATCGATATTTAAGACCTTGGACTCAACTACACAAAAGATTATTTCCATTACCCTCTTTTTCCATCATTAATTTCTCAACCTAACAATTTCAGCCAATTTCCATGACATGATATAATTATGCCTTTCACACATATCCTTCACAACAATGTAACCATTTAACACATCACCAATGTATATACAATTATGCCAACATTGTTCAAATAGTTAAGAATACCTAAACACCCAATACAAGGAACGTCAACAAAACTGTAATATCATGCATGATATAATGCTCACGAAATTTAATTAAATCAATCTCTGTAAAAGGCCCCCAAGAAACCCCTACCTCGATTCCAAGCTAGCTTAAAGTTTAAGAAAACACAAGCTAAGCCCCATATCTCCTCCAAGAGTTTCACCACCTCTCTCTCTCTCTTTAAAAGAACTATCACTTTGCATGGAGTGCATGCTATATCTAAGTCGTTGTAGTATTACACTACTTCACAAGACTATCTAATATGTGTGTTTCAAAAGAACCATTGAAGAGTCATATTTATACTATAAAGAGGCAGCAACTGACGGCTTTTGATTGGTGGAATGTGAGGTTGGTGATATGCTTGACTCCAAGATTATTCAATTTTCCCCTAATGCCAACAGCTCATGCTTTAAATAAAGGCTTAGTCATCTCGGTAGACACTTGCGAAGAAACTACGGTGGTGCATATGGATAAGATTTGATGTAAATACCACCTTAAGTGATAAAGCTTGTACGTGACATCCCTTACAAATCCAATTATGTATCAAACAAATAATTATTATAAAAGTAACAACTATATATACATACTATGTGGCAAGATAACTACATATATACAATTATAACCATATATAATCAATTAAACATAAGTTAACTTATAAACCTAAATAGATAGCAAAACATTTAATTTCATAAAATATTAATATATATATATATATATATATATATATATATATATATATATATAGTATTATTCTTAATAATTATTATAAAAGTAACAACTATATATACATATTGTGTGGCAAGATAACTACATATATACAATTATAACCAATATAAATATATAATCAATTAAACATAATTTAACTTATAAACCTAAATAGATAGCAAAACATTTAATTTCCTAAAATATTAATATATATATATATATATATATATATATATATAGTATTATTATAATAATATTATTCTTAATAATTATTACAAAAGTAACAACTTTATATACATACTGTGTGGCAACATAACTACATATATACAATTATAACCAATATAAATATATAATCAATTAAACATATTTTAACTTATTAACCTAAATAGATAGCAAAACATTTAATTTCCTAAAATATATATATATAATCTTAAAATATAGGACTTCGTATTACTACTGTTAGTTGATGTTAGATATTTATATTGTTGTTTGTTTTTCTTTAGTTCAATGATGATAGTTTTGCTTTATATGTGTCGAGTCATATTAGGAATGAAAAGTGTTGATACCAATCAAGACTTTGAGCAAGGGAGGAAACAAACTAGGCGGTCATGGTCTAAATTTGAGGAAGAGCAATTCCTGACAATGCTTGAAGATTTTGTGGCTGGAGGCCATCGTTGTGAGACTAGTACTTTCAAATATGGTACTTTGCTCCAAATGGGAAAGGTTTGGAATAATCTATGTCCTGGTGCTGAGTTAAAGGCAAGTCCACACATTGAATTAAAGTTGAAGAGGTGGAAAAAACAATATAGTATAATTCATGACATCATAAACACAAGTGGATTTGCATGGAATGATGTGAAAAAATGCATTGAAGTGGACAGTAATGAAGCTTGGGAGACTTATGTGCAAGTACTACTCTCTTATATTTCATTACAATTTTTTTTTTTGGTTACATGGTTAAACATAAACTAAGTGGTGCCTTATTTATTGTAGCACCGCAAGAATGCAGCTGAATGGAGGAACAATCATTCCCATTATTTGATAGACTTGCTAATATTTTTGGAAAGGATTGTGCTAATGGAAAAGGAGCCGAAGTCACTAGTGAGATGGTGGAAGAGCAAGGAAATAATGAAGTTGATGCTAGTGATGACAATGATACATCTCCCATGTCAATAAACAAGGAGGGCATGCAATCTGTGGCTAGTAAAATAAAAGGAAAAGAGGCTCAAGTGATGAAGATAGAATTGTGACTGCATTGGAATTTTTTTTTTGAAGTATCTAGAAATAGGATGCAAATGGTGACTAATGTTTTCTTAAAAGGTAATCAAGATTGTTTATGTAACATCCCACATCGACCAACGGAGAGGGGGTGATGTGCCTTATATGTACATGCCCACCTCCATCTAGCACGAGGCCTTTTGGGAGCTCACTGGCTTAGGAGTCATGGGAACTCCGAAGTTAAGCGAGTTGGAGGTAGAGCAATCCCAAGATAGGTGACCCACTGGGAAGTTGCTCGTGAGTTCCCAGAAACAAAACCGTGAGAGCAGAGAGGGGGGCCCAAAGCGGATAATATCGTACTGCGGCGGAGCCGATCTTAGGACGTGACAGTTTAGATATTGCCAAAGAAGTAAAGGAAATGAGGTTTTCTGCTATGGATCAAATTGCAGCATTAGAAATCATTTTGGATAAGCCACAAACAATATCTCTGTTCAAGTCACTTGATGCTGATATCAAAAAAGCCTTTGTTGAGCAATTGCTCAATGAAAATGCTTGAAGGAGGCCACATCCCATATATTGGAAACACCACAAGTGCATCTCCCACCTTAGAAACACCACAAGCATTGCTATTGCTTTTGTTTTTGTTGCTTTATTAGTCTCATTTTGGAATTATGGATGTTTTATTATATATGTTAATTAGTTGGTTTTTAGATGATTATTAGTATTGTTAGTTTGTGAGCTTATGAAAAGTAATATGTGAACTTAAATTTATAATTTGAAGTCATGTGGATGACTCTTGCATATATGTAAAATATCTAACTTTTGCATCTATAAATACTACAATATTTCACTTTGTTGTGTCTATTTACACCGACATATATTTTGTTCGTGGTAGGTTCAGATGATGAATTCTTTCATTAACTCACTCCATTGATAGCATAGTTTGATCAAATGCAATTGTATAGTCATCATCTTAGTCTTGGACGATTGATAAATTTAGTATTATGCATAATAATATGGCACCAATAAATACTCATCATATTAATGTTATGTATGTTTATTAAATAAGATTTAAAAATATAATATTTATTTTAATATTTATTAGTTTAAAAATTTAAAAATTAATTTTTTAGTCTGATGGAGCACCAAACATAGGTCATCACTATTTTGATAGTTCAACTTCTTAATCCGAGGCAGCACCAACTATAGGACATCTCCTAGGGAATCCAAGATAGTCCCAGGAACTAGTGAAGTCCTTAAACTCGGAAATTTGATGCTCCAATTTCTACGATTTTTTCTGCACATCATTTAATAAATTCTGCGCTGAAGTTGTCAAATAAAGGAATTATCAATTTCTCATTTTAAATTTCCGATTAGTTAAATTCCAAGTTATTTTTCGCAGTCGAAATGGAGGGTCGCCAATCAAAATTAAAACTTGGCCCTTCAGTTTAAGCGCCAACCTTCTACGTGGAACTCTGGGGTCCGTGTCTTTCTGCCTTCCTCCTTCACCACACGCACAGTCGCAGTTGAAAATTGTTCGCATTTGTCAGCTCTTTTCTTTTTCTTCTTCCCCAGAGTAAGAGCAGACCAAGAGTGAAGGCGGTGGCGATGGCGAATTCATTGGTGATTGGTTTAAGAATTCTGTTTGCGGCTTTAGGCTGTGTGATGGTCTTCACTCTCACTTACACTCTCTCCACCGATGGTCTTCCTTTTCGCAAGGACCTTCTTACTCCGTACTCTCTCGCTCTCTAAACTTTTTTGTGCCAACATTATTGTTTAAAGCTTCAATCTTTTCTTCTTCCTTCATCTTCTTTCTCGTTTTCGACTGCTATGAAGGTTTTGTTTTCTTTTAATCTTGTGAAATTTTGGAATTTGTTTCAGGTGGATGGTGGCAACCTTGGTTGATTTCTATATCAATGTTGTACCTTTGGCGGTATGAGCACAAACAAGTTTTTATGCTAATTTCTCACTTTCATTGAGAATTCTTCAAGTTTCATCTTTGTAATTGCTTTGATAATTTTACTTGAGAATAAGATTTCAATGTTCTTTCTTTTCAATCAATATCATACAATAGCTTTGTTCAAAATCCATAAAATCAATTATTGATTTTCTATATACAATAAAATCGTGTATTTTTTGCCTGTACTTTGTATGTTGAACATGACTGAGGCACTTTAGTAGCTTGAAACTTGCAATCAGCTTTTGTTGTAATCGTATGCATTTTAAAGAGATGATGTGGCTAGAATACACGTTGCTTATCAACCAAGTAGAGATCCTAAGCTTTCCTTATAGATTTATTTCTTTCGTGAGGAATACGAGCTGGTCTATACGAAAATTTCACGAAGGATGCTCTGGTGTTTGGGTTTGGCCTTTTTGTTAAACTCTGCCCTCTTTGGTTACTCTTTTCAAGTCCAAGTGTTGTCATGTCGCATCAGGAATGACACCAAGCGTCTGTGTGTTTCTTTTACCTTACTTGGTATGTTCTTCAGTGAAGGCGATTATGACCTTACAATGTTGTATTGTAATTTCATTTTGAGATGTTCAAAGGCAGAACACACTATTTGAATATGAACATACTCCTATTACTGGCTGTTTAGGTGCCTTAGGTGTACATAAAATGATCTAATAAGTCCTTTCACTCAGATGTCTATTGATTTACTTGTTATTTCATGTTGTATAGAGTAGAGTTGAATGCACCTTCTGCAAACTGTTAGGTCCTTTTAATTATGCATCTTAAATTAAATTTCACATGGGATTATATAAAATTTGTTTCTCATATCAGGTTTGGATTTCCTACAAGGAGTCAAACTGGATTAGTGCAACACTATGGGTAATTCTTCTAGCATGTTTAGGAAGGTTTGTTTTCTAGCCTCTCATAAATACATAGTTCTTCATTCAGTGTATGATTTGGAAGTTGAGAATCTATATATTTGAGGGAGTTAAATGATATGAAGGCTGTGTTTACTTTATTCCTCTTGAAATTATGTTGAGACTTCAACAGGTTTGTTTAAGTTTCTACTTTGTGGGACTTTTTTTGTCTGAAATTTTGAATAAAAATTAACTTCGTAGATGAGTCTTTAGCAATGCTAAAGTTATGTATTTCTATTTTTTTTCTTTGCGTACATTATATAGTTTTCTATTGTTCTGGTACTAATTGTCTTTGCATGTTTGGTGCTTTCTTTAACATTTCATGCTATGATTATTGTTCTAATTTGAGTGTGAAAGTTTGGTTTGAGCTTACAATATTCTTTTGACCCATTGTGTTTGGTACTGCATTGGATGTGGCTGTTAATATTTGTATGCTCTCTACTGGGACACAATTTGTGCTAGAGAAACTTGTCATTTGATCTGGTTCATTATACCATTTAGTAGTTCGTTATTAATTGGTTTCTCTTTTGTGGTTTCTGTTTGTAGTATCACTACATGTGCCTACATTCTTTTACAATTCATGAAGCTATCGACTCAAGAATTGCAAGATCCCATGTACTATGTTCTGTTGCGACATTCAAACAAGTAGGTAAACTGAACTTCACCCATGCTCTCATGTTGGAATCAAATTCTGGTATAGAATTTATGATTATGAAAGATGTGCAGAAAGAATCGTGTCAATTAATCACATATTTTATGTAAATCCCATCTGGCTTCGTTATGTGGGAAAACATTGTTCAGGGAAGGTTGTAGGGTTTTTAATTTCTTTAATCTTATCTTTTTATCAATTATTTTTTCCTAGAGGATTTGGATGTTTCAAGGTCCTGGGTTGTTAGTTCTAGCACGGTCCACTGTGTTCTATCAAGATTCAATTACTATATTCAATTAAATTTCTCTTTTAATTAAATGTTCCTAAGTTTTAATCTCTGAGATAATTCAAATATGATGCTGTGGTTATCAATTAGAAATTAGAATGAAACAAAGAATTTTGACTTTGTATTTAGGACTTCTAATATTTCTTAACTATTGAATCAATTTAGTTTTCTTTTATGCACACAAGCAACCCATTAGTGGTTTGTAGAATTTACACACACTGCAGAGCACAAAAATCATTTTATAAGGAGAAAAGATCTTATATACCAGAAGGGATGGTTCAAATTTTTCTGTTTGACTGTAACAATGTACGTGATATGTTGAACCAAGAAGGATGTTCTAGGAGAGAAGGAGGACGTTCTGGTAACAACAATGGCAGTGGAGGAAACCGAGTTGTCTTAGGTAGCCATGGATGATTATTGAAAATTAGATTGGATAGGGAGAGAAAATAGTATTATTGGATATGGTTGGGGTTTGTGAAGCTGTTGTGATACTGGCAACGGGCTGTAATGAAAGGAAAGAAGGTGTGATATTGTGAAGAGGCTATTTGAGAAAGGAAGGGGATGCAAATGAAAGGTGTCGTTGAATTTCTGCCGAGATTGGCACTGCAATACAAGAAAAGGCTGGCTGCATTTGGAGATGGGTTAGGATAGAAGTGGGTTGAGACAATAGAGGAGAGACATTCTTGAATGGTTTCAATTTAGTCTGTGTGAATTAAATGCATGAGGTGATTTGTTTACAAGTTAACACTTCAATAGGAATTTTACTTTACTTTAAACTAAGCAGTTCACAGTTGTGCTAAATCTGATAATTGAGCTCTATATCATTGATCATTGGGGTTTGCTAGTTAATGGTCAGCATTGCATATGCGTGTGTCTATTGTTTGAAAACAATCAATCATACAACACACAAGATTTATGAGGTTCACCCCAAATTTTGCTACGTTCCCAACCCACGACGATGATGATGATCCACTATAACGATAGCAAAATTACAACGAAGAGGAGATAACCTCTTCCTCATACATTCACAAGTAATTTCACGCCTCTCAACCCTTCTCAATAGGGAGACTGAATACAGCCAAGAACTCACTCCCACACTCTTGAAGTTTCTCTCTCACTTCTCAATATGGGTTACAAAGTTATCTCGCTTGAAAAACAGTGTACTATACAAAAACTCCCTTCTGAAAGTTCAGGCAAGTTCCACCTTGCTTGAAAAAACAGAAAAACTAAAATTGCATCTTATCTCTAATTTTTAGCCGCATCTCAACATCCATATACTAAAACTTTTACAGGTTTACTTAGTGAGACATGTGCACATACACACACAAATGCACATGTCTTGTTATGCTACAGGAAACTGCATATGCTGCTCCCTTTTGTGAATATGGTTGCTTTACTTCTGCTGGTTTTCATTTTCTCAGTCAGATAAAGCTCTGCATGATACTGAACTTAATCAGATAATGGTGGTTCAACAATGCATGTGTGCATATTACTAGAATTTGTAGAGTTTTTATTAGTGGGATGCGCGCATACACGCATCTTATGCTTTAGTAAACTGCATAGCTGCTTTTCATTTTATGTCACTAGATAAATCATACTTTCTTGCCATCTTTTTTTATTTTCCTCTATCATCCCCTTGGCTGGAGATGATAATGTTTGAGAAATTTTAACTAGCAGTTAATGGAATAGAATGATATCATGCACATCTTTTAACTTGCTCTGTTCCAATAAAAACTGATCTTTGAGAAACGGTCTCATATAGGTATGGTATGGAAAATAAGAATAAGCGTTCCCCTGTTCTGATTGCAAGAGTCCTTTTTAGTGCTTTGGGTCTTTTGATGCTGGGTACTCTGCTATACACACTCTTGACAGATGGTTCTCCTTTTCGCACAGAGCTTTTGACTCCGTAAGTTTTTATTTACTTTTTCAGTCCTGTCTGATATTTTGTCTTGTGAATTTTTTTACTCTGTAAGAAAATTTTGGTGTAGTAGTAAGCACTGTCTTAGTTACAAATTCTGATTGCGCTGTTCATCTTTCTGTCATGTAATTAAAAGTTAGCTACTCTACATGTTTGCAGGTGGATGACAGCAACACTAATCGACTTTTATATCAATGTTGTTGCTCTATCAGTATGTCTCACATACCCTTTATGGTTCTATAATACCTAATTATTCATGTTTCCAGTATCTTGTGAGAGGCTGGGGGAGTAAACAGAAATCGATAATCAATTAACTGAAATTGATTACCATTAAATTCTATGTTAAATAAGACTTCCAATTGAGAAAACAACCAAGTCAGGGTGTGCTTCAGTTTAAGTAAGTTAGCTTGAACTAATTAATGATTGGAGTCTTATAGTAGAATGTTCAAAAAAATCCAAATACCACAAGAAAAATGTCATTCAGGATTTTGTGTTATGTAGCAACTAAAGTCATAATGACTATTCTAAAATTCGTGGCTGAGGGTTGCTAGTTGCCTCACTGATTTTTTTCCCCTCCCATTTTCTAAGATCATTTGTGTACTTCGAAAATAGAATGTAATGATCAGTTTTGCCTTATGGTGATTTCCTGTAACCTAGTTTCTTCAACCTACCTAGGTTCTTAATCTTCTTTCTTCAGTTTTGCTTGAAATCCTTTTGAGTGAGTAAAATTTGAACATTATCTGTGTGCATCAATATGCGTTAATTTCAAATTAACAATCCTCTAATCTTCTTTGCTTGCATAAAAATCAGGTTTGGGTTGCGTACAAAGAATCAAGTTGGATTACTGCAGTCCTCTGGATAATCTTTCTGATATGTTTTGGCAGGTATCTCTCATGGTTTTAAACATCATATACTTTCTTATTATCTGTTGAGAAGACATCCATTTTCTGATGTGGTAACACATCTGTAAATATTTGCTAGCTGCAGTATACAATTTATAGACAATAACTTGATTGACACACAATTGTTTGAATCAGATTATCTGTATGATTTCCATATCAAAACCTTGGGTTTATTGATATATTGTTTTTACAATGGGTATTCATCAAGATTGGCTATTTGTAGTTATAAATTATAATATAAATGTTTTATAAGTGAGAAAACAACGTTTTTACTTTGAATTGTTGTGTAATGTTATGTTTCAGTTTTCAATTTTTGTTAGTAATGACGCCATAATATATTGTAGATTGATGGTGAGCTAAAACGACAGAATTACAAAAATGGTTTGGTTATAGAATTTGATAATAAGATGTATTTTGGGTGTGTTATGTTTTATCATTTGGGGTCTATAAACTCTTTTTATAACATCACGAGTCTACTGCTAGCTCATTAGGGTTGATTATAATAGCTTGAACTTTATTGTCTCTACTTTCCAGCATTACCACATGTATCTACATTGTCCAGCAGCTGCTGGGGCTGGGATCCCAAGATCCAATTTACCTTGTTTTACTAAAAGGTGGTAGCAGGTAAGTCTACAGTTTTTTTTTAGAGTCTACTTCGATATTTTGTGTTTCAGATAACTGTTGTTTAATTTTCAGAAACCGAATTTCAATTCACCTGTTCTGTTGTATTTATGATATGCTGTCTGAAGTACTTGGTTTGTTTGGAATGGAGACTGAGTTGGCAATTCATCAAGCTATTTGTTGAAACTTGAAACTACAGGAAACAAATTTTGGTATGCATAAAAAGAAAAAAAGAAAAAAATGTGGTGAGAATAGTTGTTAAATTTGATTGGAAGTCTTTAACGTATGTTGTTAATCAAAATTGTAAATGGGAGAAGTCCGTTAAGCAATGATACTGGAAATATATGGATGCACTGATTAATGAGATACCCTGAAGAGAGTCTTCTAACGAAACAATAGAAAGAAAGCAACATTGCTACAGTAGCAAGGAAGCTTGATCTTGCTGGGAGTCTCAATTCCTAGAAATAGTTAGGTTTTCCTTGATTTTCAAGAGTTGAGCACAAAAGTTACGAAAAAGAAGGAAATCTGAGTCTCTTCTTTTCTATCAGGATTGGTTTTTCTCATACATTTATTCAAGTTAGAAGTCTTTTCTGATTATATAAAGATCATTTAGAAAAATGAAGTATTCTGGACTTTTATTAGTCTTGTGGTATTCTTGAATTGTTTGCTTTATAAATGGAGGTACGGAAAAAATAATTTTTAAAAAAACTCTGTCCTATATGTCTTAGGCTAAGTTTTTCATCATCTTGTGTGTAGGATGTGTGAGTAAGAACATGGATACGAAGAACGAAAAAGAGAGAGAAAAATGCAGATGTGAGGATTGAACAGTTCAATTGTGATGTAAAGTTTATTTTTTTGTTGTTTGTTGTAGGGCAGAAAGCAGATGTGAGGGAGTTTTGATATGAGGAGACTAAAATTTGAGGTTGATGTGCAATTCAAGACCTGTATAGCTTGTTCAAAGTGCTGCATCATTTGAAGGCTAGTTTTCTTTATTTGGTCAAGGAGATCAGTGGAACGGTTCATTATAAACTCTCCGATCCATGCCACATGAGCAATCTCTTCATATATGATCCATGTTCTTTATATGGATGCCAAATCTGTAAATTTGGGAATTGATCCGTGGTATCACGTTTCCATGAATGAACAAATACATAAAATATTGTAAATTACAGTCCGGCTCATATAAGTAGTTTAAACCTTCCCTCATGCTCCCTATTTTACCCAAACAAACCTAATTATTCTATTTCACAAAATAAGAAAGAAAAAAAAAACAGAAAAAAGGATTCATGTACGTTCAAACCTAATTATCTCATTCTTCCACCCAAGTTTTTCCTGTGTACGTTCCAAAGACCAAGAATTTGAAGGACCCACTTGACCCTGTTGATCCCAGAGACTTGACGTCTGCAGATTCGTTCTTGGATTTTGATCGAGTCTATAGAGGATTGGTTTAAGGATACAGCACGCAAACCCTGATATGGAAGAAACAGGGGAGGTCAAGGTTGAGGTGGTTGAAGAAGAGTATATTGCAGAGGCAAATGGCGGTGAAGGCCAAATTCTTATTCTGTATGACCCAATTGATTGCGGGTCTGAACGTACTGTTGATGGTGTTGTTTTATTGAGGAAGAGCTGGGGAGGGTCAGTTTGCTTGCGTGGTGCGATCAAAATTTGGTTCTTGATGGTGGAAGAATGCAGTACTATTTACAGAATAGAAACTTGTGTCTGTGTAGGAAGATTTACGTGATCACTACGAAAATAAATTTATTCTTCAACCTATAAATCCAGGAAATCCTAACAATATAGGAAAGAAGTCCTAATTACGCAAGGAAAGTAAATACAACCTTGAATAAAATAGGAAACTAAAATTTCCTGACTGTAGAAGGGAAAGATCTCTATATAAAGCCCACAACTCAAGTTCATTAATCTCACGACTTGCAAAGCTTTCCTTTGGAGATTCTTGAAACGTCAAATTAATCTCTCCTAGTTTTTGTTGCTAGATTAAGTCTTGTCCATTGCCTTCTTGTCAATCTCTCACCCATGGAGAAAACACGAGCATCCCTTCATTCTCCCACTGACGGAAGTCTCATCACCATTCTCAGTATTCATGGAGGTGGAACAAGAGGGATTATTGCAGGAGCTATACTCAAGTTCCTAGAGTCTGAGCTTCAGGTAAAAAGGTAAAATCCAAAACTCTATGTATGTTTAGTGAGATTATTAATTATGAGTAATATATAGTATCAAATTTTGTTCACCAAACAATGTTTCATTCATTAAAATATATGAGTCCAATCTACATTTTTGTTAGCTGATAGCATGTTATAGGAACTTCTAGCATATAATATAGTGATATGTGTAACACAAAGTTCATATGTTATTGGAGCATATAATATAGATAAATAAATACGTGTATTACAATATGAGTGGATTAGTCACGCCATCACAAGGTGCTACACCTAGCTAGTATGTTTATGCACTTCTCACAATTTGATGTTGCTGTGTTTCTCATGCTTTTTTTAAAATAAAATAAAAATCGAATAAGATTAATTTTTGCTTTAGTTGTTAGCTATATGCAGAAGCTAGATGGTAAGCATGTAAGACTCGCACATTATTTTCATGTGGTTCCAGGGACTAGCACAGGTGACCTTGTGGCGGCCATGCTTACTACTCCAGATGAAAATAATCGTCCCTTGTATGCTGCTGAAGATATCATCTCTTTTTATCTCGAACACTGTCCTAAAGTCTTTCCCCAACCCAGGTACAATTAATTGTTGACAGAAAAGACTTTAGGGCAGTGTTCGAGATAAAAGGGGATGATATCTTTAGCAGCATACAAGGGACGATTATTTTCATCTGGGGTAGTAAGCATGGCCGCCACAAGGCCACCTGTGCTCGTCCCTGCAACCACATGAAAATAATCCGCGAGTCTTACATGCTTACCATCCAGCTTCTGCATATAGCTAACAACTAAAGCAAAAATTAGTCTTATTCGATTTTTATTTTATTTTAAAAAAAAGCATGAGAAACACACAAATATCAAATTGTGAGAAATGCATAAACATGCTAGCTAGGTGTAACCCCCACGTGATGACGTGGCTAATTCACTCAGATTGTAATACACCTATTTATTTATCTATATTATACGCTCCAATAACATATAAACCTTGTGTTACACATGCAACTACATTATATCCTAGAAGTTCCTATAACATGCTATCAACTAACAGAAGTGCAGATTGAACTCGTATATTTTAATGAACGGAACATTGTTTGGTGAACAGAGTTTGGTACCATATATTGCTCATAAGTAACAATCCCACTAAGCATATATAGAGTTCTGGTTTTAATCTTTTTACTTGAAGCTCAAACTCTAGGAACTTGAGTATAACTCCTGCGATAATCCCCCTTATTCCACCTCCATCAATACTAAGAATAGTGATGAGACTTCCGTTAGTGGGGGAATGAAGGGATGATTGTGTTTTCTCCATGGGTGAGAGATTGAAGAGAAGGCAATGTACAAGGCTTAGTCTAACAACAAAAAGAGAGAGAGAGAGATTAATTTGAAGTTTCAAGAATCTCAAAAGCAAAAAAGTGCAAAACAACCAAATTCCACACTTGATATTTGGCATCTACTTCAACGATTCCCTCAGTTTTCTCTACAACATTCCAAGGCGATACTAATCAAGTGGGTTGACCGAAAAAAGACTAATCAACCGACGCTGCTACAGATACTTCGGCAAAACAAGGGACCTGTTCTTTTTTACATCCTTGTATTTTGTATTTGGTTCAATGATTATCTCTTGGAAGTTTTAAATCGTTTGTATTTTGATATGTTTGCTTTACAGATCCTCGTGGATCTTCTTTGTAATTTACTTATTTTTCAACAACAAAAAATTTCCACATTTGATAACTCCTAGTTCCTCCTATCATCTTCTTCATACCCATCCACTCCATTCCTACAACTTATACAACTCTAAGCAATCAACAAAATGGTTCAGGGAAGATCTAGTAATATATTGATATAATATTCAAAATCATAAGTTACACTTGTCTACGTCAATTTATTAGGGAAAAACTACAATCTCACGGGGTCTTCAATCTACAACTTATAGTTTTATCACATCAAAATCCATCTACTTCTCCAGCCGAATCTTGAATGGTAGGTGAGTCATTGGGTGGAGGCAAGTATGGAGGTGGTTTGTGTATACTCGTCTCCGATGTGCCTCCATCTTTCATGATCAGAACAGTGTTCATACTCTGCCAATTAAGAATCATCCACTATACATCAAAGACACCACTCTATTTCTTCTCTCTTCGTTTATGTCTTCACATCTTCCTATAAGGATTAACACCCTTTCTCTCATATCATCTCCCAAACAAATGAAATGAAATTGCAACAAGTTCTCCTACCATCTCGAGATGATGCTGATGATGTTGCCACCAAGACCTCAGAAGCTAAACCAATAGAAAATGTGTTAAAGCCAAAACGGTGCAAAACTTCAAATTGGAATACAGGCTTCTGATTGGATCATATTAAAAAATAAAGCTGTCTTTGTTAATCAAGTATTGAAGAAACTTCCAGTTAGGATTTTGATCTTGAAAAATACATGGAATGAAACTGATTTTTGGCTGCTGGATTTGGATACGCATTGCATCTTGAGAGAGAGAGAGAGAGAGAGAGAGAGAGAGAGAGAGAGAGAGAGAGCATGGGCAGGACATGGGGGATGAGCAGTTAAATGTATAAATCTATTGTGTAAAACAGTAGGAATTTTTTAGTACTGAAAATCAAACTTGTTTGTTATTTAAGCTTAATGGGAAATATCTCACCAAAGACCAAAATAAAAAGTTTAATGGGGATTTCAGAAAACACTGATCAGTTCTGGGCTGCAAAAATACGTTGCAACAACTAACACTATATTATGAGTTAATTGAAAACATAAGTTGTCAATAGCCTAAGCAATATATAAAGCTACTCCAATGAGTCCACTGAAGAACGCATGTAGCCCAAAGAAAATAAGGGAGCAAATTACCCTAGCAGTGGAGAGGGATAGGAACAACAACAACAGCACCAACCCATGTATTTATTGGGTGAATCTGCTTCAATGGAGTATATACGAATGCATAAGTATTATAATGGAAGCTGCAAGACCAGCCGCCAACATATTAGCCTGCAACAACCTTGTCATAAAAGTTGCAACATTAGTCCCCAAATTCCCAGTCGATCAAATATTTCAGGTGATGCAAATCAGAATTTTATTGTCATGTAATATTTACAGAAGGAAGTGTGAATTCATTGGGTCACCTTGCTTGCCAACGAAGACGTGCCAGCTAAACCAGCAGCAGATGCTCAGGTGACTGCGTGAGGTATCGTAATGAGTCCTGAAGGATATGGTCTTCGCTTCATTCAATTCATTTTGGCATAATTACTGTCTCAAACACCTACAACCAAACAATTTCTAATGATTTAACACCTAATCAAGACAAAAAGTTCATACTAAACAACTAAAGATACTGCAGGCAATGAACCATTAACTACTCAAACATCATAAACCAACCCAGGATCAACTGCCAGAAAAATGTTCACCAGCAGAAGGAAAACAAGTATGACAATTGCTCAACAGAAGTATAGAACTCTTAAAGTTCCTCTAATGCTTTATCTTAGATGCTTTTTTATACCCTCACTCCATCTTATCTTAGTTATTTTTGTTAACATAATTATGAGAAAGTAAGACGACAGTGTGAAGAAAAAAATTGAGTACAGAGTGAGACACTGCACATATAGTAAGCATTACAAAGATATTGAAGTGAATTTGGAAGTGCTTTATCTAATACTGTATCCTAATTCATATTCTGTCTAAACATTCAACATAAAACCTCAATAGGACAGTAAACATTTACTGTAAAGTAATGTTGTTGCTTGTGCACTTGCTTATCGATAGGGGAAAAAAAGAATAACACATGAAAAACATTTAAAAAATGCTTTCTTGCCGGGCTCATTTTAGCTTTTTAAGTACCAAACTCAATTTTGACTGAAAACATAATGCTCAATGACCGCAAAAGCTCAATGCGACTAAGGCGGCTTACATTTTTCTTCTTTACTCTGAAATAAGAAACAAGACTTAAATGTCAAGAATCAAGAGCATACAAGTAACGTCTGGTAGTGGATAAGACGTCTACTTACAAAGCAAGAAACAATTTGTCATATCCTTTAGAATGTACTAAATTACAACACCCATCTGGACTCTCCTCACTTCATCGTCCGCAAAAGGGGTTGCAATCTGATTCTCTCTTGCATAAGCCCTCTATATGCTCCAAATTCTTGGTCTCCCAGTAATTAAGACTGAAAATTTATACTCAAATGCCCCCTAATCCACTTCCTCCAAACAACCACAAAACCCTTTCAAAAGCATGATCGCATTAGAAATATTTCTTTTTCTCATAGCTGCATTTTAAGTACTCAAAATTTTAAAAAAAATATTGCTTCTGTTAAAAATAAAGTTAAGAGAGACAAATATTACCTGAGATGAATCAAGTTTCATGTTGTTCACCAATAATCTCGGCAAGAGCACAAGCCATCTTTGAAATGGTGGAATCTCTTAGCATCTCGCATGATGAGTTCCCTGCCTACAATTTTTGAAATAATCTTCAACGCATTATGGCAATCACCACAGACACGAAGATTCTTGATTACCCTAATAGATGAACGAGCTGGGCTGCTGAGGAGGGCATAAGCTACAGCAAGTCTCTCACTATGGGCAAGCAAAGCATCTTCCTTGCCTTCCTGATCTATGTCATGTAACACGAATCTAGTCTCTGGAATGTAACCAGCCTCCTTCATTTGTTCCCTTAAACCCCTAAGTTGAGCATAAATCTTATCATTCTCAGGATGAGATGTATCTCCTGCTCGATATTCATGGACTCGGCTCCTGACTTCTAAAAGATTTTGGGCTGCTAATTTTTTCTTCTCTTTCTCCTTTACAAGGTCCGAATCTTTTGCAGGAACAAGGCCAGCCTTTGATTGCTCATTTAAGCTGGAGGGATCTAGCTGCTCAATAAGCTCAGCACACCGATCCCCTAGCTCCAAGTACCCATGAACTCTGCAGAGATTCATCAAGGTTTTCCAAATATCAACATTAGGTTCCAATGGCATCTTTTCAATGAACTCCAAAGCTTCTTCCAGATAACCTGTACTTCCTAGCATATCTACTACACTGACATAATGATCCATAGTCGGGACAATGCCATAATCTTTGCTCATTGATTCAAAGTGCAGCAGTCCTTCAGTAGTATCTTCCAAGACACTACAAGCGTGGAAAACACCAATAAAAATTTGGCCATCAGGTTTCAGACCTGCTTTCTTAAACTCATTAAATAGATCAATGGCATCTTCCCCAAGGCCATTTTTAGCAAGCCATCCTATCATAATGTTCCAAGATGTCAAATTGGGCTTTGGCATCTTGTTGAAAACCATGAATGCGTTGTCCATAGAACCACATTTAGAATACATCTCTAAAATTCTGTTGTACGTGCACACTTCCAAAGGAGACGCTAATCTTGTAATGTTTTCATGAACAAATTTTGCTTCTTCTAGAGCTTTAGCCTCCCCGCATGCCTGCATTAACTGTAAATACAGATGCAATTCCAAATGAACATGCTGCTTCTCTAGCACCCCCAAGATCTCTACAGCCTCCTTAACTTTGCCCTCCTTGCAAAAATTATCCAACTTTTGAAGAGTACCACTGTATGGGCTACTTTCAGAAGCCTCAATCAGTTTTCCTTGAGATTTAGACTCACTTGCGACTTGAGAATCCACTATCCTGTTTTGAAAAGGATCCGTATTTGTTTGAGATTGTCCAACAAGTGGGCTTTGCTGATATTTTCCACAACTAGGGCCTTGCTGATATTTTCCATCCCTAGGATTCTGCTGATTTTGTCCATAACTAGGGTTCTGTTGATATTGTCGACAACTAGGGTTCTGCTGATACTGTCCATAACTAGGGTTCTGTTGATGCATTGCATCATTCCTTGTGTAATAACCATATACATTTTGCTCATATTGTGCAACATTCTGCATACAATTCTGATTCAGGTTTCCCTGAAACCCTGAATTTCCTTGTGAACCAAAACCATCTGGATTCTGTCTGACTTCTATGGATCCCTCCTGCCGAGACGCATATGGATTCTGTATACTTCCATTTTCTAAATGTCTCCAATCCAATTCAGGGGTCTGCAGCAACCCTCCATTTTCTTGCCCATTATGCCCACTAAAATTTCCATCTTGTTGAACTGGATGGTTCAGAAATTCATTGCTTGTGCTTCTCTTAAAAACCCCACTGTAACTCGGATTATACTGATTTGAGCTCTGCTGGGGGTCCCTTGAACCATCTGCACAAGCCCCATTTAGTTTCTGTTGCAGCTGCAAATTATTTTGACCATAATACCCACTATAAGTTCCACTAGGCTCGGATGTACTGTTCCTTCCCTGTATAAACATACAACAAAACAAAATCATAAAGCAGCCCACTATTAAGCAAACTTCATGATCTTAAAGCTTACTTTAAATTTGCCAACAAAAGAAAAAGAAATCATACTGTAATTAAGTTGTTAGCCTCATGCTGAGCCTCAACTTCCTCGTGCTCATGACCCGTAGCAAATGCATATGCACTGGAATTAAAAGTGAAAAAATTCGTAAGACAAAATTCCAACTGAAAAAAACTTCGAAAGCCCCAGTAAGAACAGAATCCAATATCAACACAAATGGTACATGTTAAATGCATGAAAATGGTGGGATGCAAAAACCCAGAAATGCCATTTTCAAATTTACAGAAACGAAAATGGATACCTTAGGCGAGCTTTGGAGAGCTCCCAATAGCAGCGACCATGGCGGCGGCCAGCCCAGTGCGAAGAAGCTTTGGTGGCCCCAGAAGCGATACCAACAGCAGTAGCCGCCGAAAGGGCTCGGATTCCGTAGGGGTAGGATTGGGAGAGAGTGTGTCGAACGACGTCGTTGGCTGCCGAGGAGGAAATGGAAGAGAGGTAGAGTGAGTTTTTGGATGTTAGAGCAACTCCAGCAGCAAGGGCAAGGGGAGGGCTAGGGGGGGCAAGCCCAAAAACTCGTTTCTAGCAACAAAACCCAGCCCGGGCAAGGTGTGGGACCCAGCGAACTGGGCTGGCCCGAGGGCCAAAACTCGTTTTCAGCTGACATCACGACGACGTCAGCCCTGGCGTTCAAATTTTTTTAACGTTGGCGAGTGTAGCACACGCGCCAACGTTAAAAAAAATTTGACGCGCCCCGCTACAGTCCCCCAACGGCTCTCTTCCACGTGGCGCAAGCTAGGCTCTCCGATTCGATTTTTTCCAGCAATCCAACGGCTCCGATTTTTTGTGCAATAAAAAATTGAAAAAATATCGAAATTTTTTTTAAAAAATTCCAAAAAAATACTGAATTTATTTTCTATAAATACCAACAAATACTCTTCACTTTTAACACCAAATCCTCATACATTTTCTTCTCCTTCTACTCAATATTAAGTTTTTTCCCTTTCAAGTTGTATTTTTCTCTAGGAAATATTATGGGTTCTTCTAATGAAATCGGAGGGGCATGGAGCATGATGGAAGATGTTTTGTTGTGTGAGTGTTGGGTCCAAATTAGTCATTGTCCTGTAACGGGTAATGAAATGAAATTCTGTCATATGTGGAAAAAAATCTTATCTGAAATTTGAATTTTGAAATGTATCTGAAATTTGAAATTCGAAATTTATCTGAAATTCATCTGAAATGTGAAACCGAAAATCTTATATGATATGAATAGTATTGACACGTAGGAACCCAAAAATCTTACCCGAAAATATTGTCTTAAATAATTGTTTAAGTAAAAAAAGTTGTGAAAAAAACAAAAAAATGAATAGTAGTTGCCATGGCAAGGGTTTGACTGCTGGAAACACACATAGCTAAAAAAGGCAAGGGCAGCCACCATTCACGTGAATAGTGTCAGCCCTAGCCCCCCCCTTGCCATGGCAAGGGTTTGCTGCTGGAAATGCTCTTAGAAACTTGGACGAGAATCTCAGCGACTTCCTCCACATCGTCTCGTCAATTGAGAAAGAGCGAGAGAAGAGGAAGAAGAAGAAGAAGAAGAAGCAGAAGAAGGCAGTGAGTGCAGCTCACCTGAGCGCCTGTTTCTAGGAGAGCAGAATTTCGCTCAAACCTGAACCCTGAGCCTAGCCTTGAAATTTCGGGTTTGGGTCGGCCAGCCCATTTTAGTGCCCTTTAAAAAATAATAATAATAATAAGTCACTTTCCCTTTCACTTTTCCTTCATGTAGTTTGGGGGATTTTCAATTTTATTCCTGTAGTTTTAGTTATGGCAATTGAATCCTATAGTTTGATATCTTCGTAATTCTAGCACACGTCCAAATTTCACTTCAACTTCGTGATGTTGTAACTACGCGTTGCTGATATAGAGGGGCATCTTGTATGGAGTTTTGGATAGAATTAGAAGGAATTTGATAAAATTTGTAACGTGTCATTGAATTGCGACAAATTTAAAATTATAAAGATAAAATTTATAAAATTGAAATTATGGAGACCAAAATGGTAATAAGGTAAACTGCAGGGACTAAAATGACTTTTGCCAAAAAAAATTATTTAAAATCCCATGAAATCCCCGAAACCCCAAAATTTGGCGCCCAAACCAAGCCCCAAATAATAGATCGCTTCCAGAATGTTCAGAAATATCGAAATCCCACATTTACTTGTGAACGCCGAAAGCGGAGAGGGAGAGAGAGGGCGAAAAGAAAATGTCCGCCATCTTCATTGCAGTTCAGTGCTGCCAATGCTCCACCATGCAGGTATGTAATACTATTAATTGCTATACATCTAATATATGTTGGTATATATATGAGCATTTGAATCTGAATCTTGTTGACGTTGTTTGGTGATGAATGGAAATTAAATTGTAGGTGAAGCAGAGGAAGCAGAGCAGCAAAAGCAACAAGTGGACATGCGTAGTCTGCAATCAAAAGCAGTCTGTACGCCAAGTGTTTGCTCAAGGTCCCATGGCCAAAGACCTCCGCCTCTTCGTCCAGTCCTCCAACATGTCCCGTCAACAACAACAACAGCAGCAGCAACAGCAGCAACAGCAGCAACAGCCTGCACTTGCTTCTTCCACTAGTCCGTACAAGACCCAAAGGAAGAGACGAACCGATTGGACGGAATACCTCGATTCTAAGGATGATCAGGGCACCGACTTGAAGCAAGAAGAAGATGAAGAAGGTAATTGTTGGTTTTGGGTTTTGATTGAAATTTGAAATTGTGGAAAAGAAATAGGAGGATGTTAATGTATTTGTGTGTTTGATTGGTTTTTATGTAGGGGTTGGTTTTGAGCATGAGATTGTAACAGAGTTTCCGGCAGAGTTGTCCAAGAAACGAAAGCTCAACAAATATGGCTGTTGGTCAGATACAAGAAAAGGAGATGCAGATGAACTTCACAATCACAAATCAGTTTTCTCTAAGAGGAATTTCAACAAACATGTTGTCTCCCCAGCAGGTAACTTTGTTCTATTTCTTTGTTGCTTTACATGATAATTAGGCTTATTTCTTGTACCTTCTTATCTGGTGGTATAAATGCTAATACGTAGTGGTGTTGTCGTCAAGCTTGCTTTGGGGTAAATGGCTTTTCATTTTTTTCTTTATTCGCATTGTTTGATGTTCTTCTTGTTTTCGGGGTCTTCACTATTCTATTGGAACCGTTAAATCAAGGCCCTTTGTGGTTTGTTGAAATTGATACACGGATACAAAAGTTGAATGTTACTTCCTGGAGATAATGGCTAAGATAATTAAAACTTGTATATTTGTTAATATGGTTTCTTACTTTCTTGTAGGTTCTACCTTCTTTTTTGTCTTCATTGTTGATTCTTTATTCTAACAAAATGTTTCTTAAGAATAAATGAAAAACGATACAATTTTTGGAACAGAAAACACTAAACTTAAATTTGTTTTTTGTCAAGAAAATACTAAAATGAAGTTGAATGATCTGGAGATGTTCTTGCTGTGATTAATACAATAATAAAGACGATGACATATCTGCTGCTAGTTTTTTGATAGTATCCTACAACTATTTCCTGGAAATAGGAACTAATAGTATGTCAATAGTTTCCCAAACCCTTAATCTGATGGTTTTGCAGTTTTTCATCAAGAAGTAAAAATCAAAAACCAGATTGGAACTTATAAGCAATTTAGTTTTGTTTCTTCACAAAAACAGTAATTACGATTTGACAACATTTGAACTCATTGCTTTTTCCATTCCACATGACTATCATGTACACTTTCGTCCACATTCCAAGTCCTCAACCCATTTTACAAGTTACCAAGTCTACTCACGCTCAGGTAGGATGAGCTGATGCATTTTCTTGACTGTAGTTGTCAAAGAAGAAATATGAACTTTGCTAGCAAAGAATAGAACTAATACTACCAACGAGGGTTTAGTTGGAACGGTCAGGCCCATGGTTTGCTCCCATGTGGTCTGAGGTAAAAAAAACCCCCAAAGGTACCTTTGTATGTGGGTTCGGCTGGCAGGGAGCCCCAGTTTCAAAGTTGTGTCCGCTTTGCAGATTGGTGGATTTCGAATAGAACTAATACTAGACTACATGAGCCTCTCTCGATGTCCAGCAATGATAGGGATTGTGAAACTTTAAACACCAATTAAGGTGTAGCAAATTAAGGAATTTGTTTTAATGTATTATGAATGGCAGATGAGGAGCAGATGAAATGCGAGCTAGCAATCACCAAGGAGACTTCAAAATGGAGAGATTTTGTAATGAGAGATGAGCTGGAACCAAGAGCATGTCAGGCAACAAAGACTATACTTAGTGGAGCTTCCAAATGGAATGACTACGTAACCCCAGATGAGAGTGATGATTATGACCTGCGACGCATTGGTAGGAGAGAAGATGCAGATACTGCAGGCCAATGGAGCAATGAAATCAATAAGACAGTGACAAACTATGAGACGATATTCGCAAATGATGATGAGACGGTAGAAGATGACATCCATCCTGATTTCTTGCACCTGGATAGGTCTTGATCTTGAACAAAGATCAGCGCGAATTGGTAAATATGGTTCTTATTACTAAATTGTAGTTTGATATGGCAACATACTATCGTTTTCTGACTCAAACAGCCATTTATGGAAAGGGAATTGTGTTTGTTATCTGCTATCACTTTCTGATTAAAACAACCATTTATGGAAAAGGGCAAAGCATGTCTGCATGTATGCATAGGTCTTTAGAGTCCTTAAGGTGTTAATGTTGGGATGGATGATCTCTATTCAAGTTATAGTGCGAGCAATCTTATTGTAGTCTCTTTCTTCGTCGACACGAATTCCAAACACATAAAATTAAACACGTTTCTATATATGAACACATAATGTTGAAAGGTTTCTATATATACAAAATCCTAGAACTATATATTTCAAAGAAATTATAAACTCTCATAGAAATTGACATTTTTGTCCTTAGAATAGGACACTTACTAACAAATCTCATGCTAACCACCCGTGCAGCCAATTTGCATACTCCCTAGGATTCTTCACACTTGAGATTGTTTTGTTTCTCAACATTCAAAGAATTCCCCTTCAGTTCTCTCGAAGCCTCTTTTCAGCCTGTCAAGGTATTGTCTTTCTCTCCTTTCCCTATTTAATTTTTTTTAATTTTTTTTTTTAAATTTTAGATCTAAATACTTAACTAAGCATCTCAAAGGGAGTATGCAAATGAAGTAGGCAAAATTGTATTATATAGAATGATGTGGCATGTTGCCTATTCACTTACCTCTTGAAAAAAGCTGTTCACTCCAATGGACTAGGCAATTCAATTCCATCATCAATACTGTCTTGTGTGGGGCCCAATAAAAGAATTGGTAGTAAGAAATTACTACCCAAAAAAAATTATATTTTATAATAAACAAATACATGGGGCCCAATATACCTCTTTCATTTGAAGTACACAATAATGGCTTATTGGGAGAGGTATTAGGAATGGGCATCAATCTGGCCGAACCTATGAAATCAACTAATTCAAACCGTAATTATCAGTTTGATTTGGTTTTGACCAAGAAAAAGTCAAACAGTTTAAAAACCAAACCATACTGTATAAGGTTTGGTTTTGAGCTTTTGTAAACCAACCTAAATAAAACTGAACTATTTATGTGTATATTTATTTATTTATATTTTATTTTACATGTGTAGTACTTTATTTAGGTAATAACTATATATGGATATTAGAATTGAGCTTTATTAGTTATTGAAATTTAATTTTGACATGTTGAGCTTTAGGATGGTTTTGTACTCTAGAAAATGATTCAAGTAGAGCAAGTTGTGAATTTGTTGGTTGTAATTGGACTAACAATGTTGAGAAAATGAAGAATGAATGAGAATTGGGCTTAGGCCCAAATTGGCCGAACCAAACGGTCTCAAATTAGTTTGGTCGGTTTTCATCATGACTTTTTTCAAAATCGAACCAAACCAAACTATTATATTTTGTAATTGGTTCGATCATAGTTTTTAGATGAAACCAATCCAATCTGGACCATGCCCACACCTAGTAGGTATGGTATCCTTTGCCTACTCCCCTGGAGGAGGAAAAATCTTATGTGGCACATCAAACATGATATGCCTACTCTTTTGCCTCTATCCTTAGAGATGCATCCATTGTTATATTTTTTTATTTTTTTTTTTCTGGTTACAAGATGGGGCAAATCCCCATTGTTAAATATTATCTATCTCTAATAAGAGTATTTCCATTGGAATATGCAAGGGAAGTAGGCAAAATTGTAATATAACAACCGAGATGTCATGTTGCGTACCCATTTGCCTCATGGAAAAAGTTGATCCCTCTAAAGGAATTAGGCAATGCAATTGTACAAACCATTATCATATTATTTCTTTTTATCTTTTATAATTACATTTGTATTTCACACAAAAGTAGGTGAGAGCTATGAGATGATATTTTATGATAGAAAGTAAGTAATACCCAATATACCTATTCATTTTGAAGTAGGCAACATTACCTTGTTGAGGGGAGTATGCATATTTTGCCTACTGAGATGTCTACGATGTCCACTCCGTTGGATGAGGAAAATGCTGATGTGGCTAGGCTTTTGCATACTCCCTTGGAGATGCTCTAAAGTGATTATTAGGAAATCCCATTACTCAGACCAAAAGTGAAGGAACACAGTTTGTCTCAACTATGCTTTTAACCTGGTAGGCACAACATAAATTTTGCAAATACTTCAATTAAGTCGCAAGATACTATACAACAAATAAAGAAAAATGAGAGAGAGAGAGAGAGAGAGAGAGAGAGAAATATAATCCAGCAAAAATCTCAAATCAAATCCTAAATAGAAAAATGTCATAATAAGTCCATAAAAAATGAAAGATGCCGATCAAAATCCTAGCAACCTTAGGTCTGCAAAGTTAAAAACGTAAAAGTTTCAGGCATTTGAGTTGCCACATAAAATAAAACCCGGCAAATTAAACCAGATCGTAGCAAAATATTCTTGTCTTAAAAATCCCAGTACTAATGGCAAGTCATTTTTGTCCACAAAAAAATTGGCAAGTCATTTGGGCCAGCGAAAAAGGGACCCAGTGCGCAAAATTAGTGATGAATAAGGAGAGATTCACTCGTTGAGATCCAACGAGTTAAGCTGATCAGCAACTTCAGACTTCGTTGCAGCTTTACGAAGGACATCCATTGCCTCAGCTACCTTATCCTTTAAGGCATCCGGAGACTCAATGAGATGGAGAACCTCCGTTTGGTCCATCTCCAGCAACATCCCGGTCACCTTAGCTGTGTGTTCCGGCTCAATACGCTCAACAAGTGGATATAGCTGCTCACCCAGCATCTGCAAGTTTTAAGACAGTGGAATAACTTCAATTATATTGTTCTTGTGTTCTCCTTTTCCCTCTAGAAGTCTAGAATAAAATCATGCACAACCCTTAAAAACGGAATATCAATATAAGTTGTGCGCATAATAAGAGGGACAAAAAACATACCAAGCGCTGATTCTCTGGGGTAGCAGAAGCTAAAGCTGAAGCAAGTGTTGACATCGGCAATGGCCCAGAACGCTGGCTATCATTAGGAGTCACAGGCATCCCTGAACCATCAAAGGGCAAAGGCATTACTGGACCCACAAGACCTTGAGGAGCGACAGATGGATCCACTCCATTCCGTGCATTACCCATGTATCTCAAGCCTTGGTTGGAGTTACGGTGCAGTAGCTGAAAGAAAAAAACAGAAAAGTAATAGCACACCCAAAGTGAAATTTCAAAATAAAGTTAATAATGGCAATGGAGCAGGTGGCATAGTTATACCTATTGCTAACTCACATAATACTGTCATTGTAATTAAATTACGCAAACACATAACATTGATGGTACAGTAATTTCATGTGATGATGAGTTCAGGTACTAGAGGTAGAATGAAAACAAAACTGCTAAGCTAAATCAGGAAATTATTGCACCTGCTGCTGCTGCTGCTGCTGCTGCTGCACCTGTTGAAAGTTCCCACCTCGCCGTACCCCCATTCGCTGCCCATGTTGACCTTGTCTCTGAAGGTGGTATGGCATAATAAAGTTTGGAGCAACACCTGGGCGCATACCAGGCAAGAGCTGCTGCTGGAAGCCATAACCTGCAGGCTGTGGGGGAAGAAGGCCAGGAGTACCTTGACCAAAATAAAGTTGTTGAGGGGCAAGCCTAGGTGCCCCAGGATGATATCCAGGAATTCCCGATGGCAATGGTGTCATTCCACCTGGTGCTCGGATTTGAGCAAAGCGTGCCTGAAACAAATGAGAATGGTCACCTTTGTAATGCTTCGTTGGAATAATGAGAATGAGTGACAACCGAGAAGCAAAATAAGAAGAGAACCCATGCAGACTGACCAATATCTGGGTTCACCAGAGCTAGTAGAAAAAAAATGTAAATGCTCAGACTAAATCAACGGACTTCTAGTCCTGAACAAAACAGCTAGACATAGGATGGCATTCCTGCACTGTAAATTGGAATTAACCAGCTGCAGAAAAGGAAACCAACTCTTTCTATAAAGCACACACTAAATGTAAAATACTATCAGACTCAATAAGTACATACACACCCACTTTTCCTTGGTAATCAAAAGCCTTGAAACTATACAGCAATACTACATATTGGTGGCATGTAAAATTACACAGTTAAAAGTCCTCATGAGAACCTACATGCATAATCCAATATTACCAAGAGATTACAGTTTCCAAAAACCAATTAAGAAAACTACCTGTAATCGAGCCTTTCTCTCTTCTTTGCGTTGGGCTACAGCAACATACAGTGGCTTCCGTCCAAGCATCTTACCATTCATTTCAGTCAACTGAAGAAGGGAAAAAGAGATATTATGGATGCATACATAACACACACATAAAGGGGGCCAAAAGGTGTATTATGGAATGTGCCAAGGATTTAACATATCAATAGCTTACAGCTTTATTGGCTTCCTCTGGAGTAGAGAAGGCAACAAATCCAGAACCCTTGCTTGTCCCTTGGTGATCAAGCATGACCTTGAAAAAATAAAGAAAATTAACAATGCTTCGTTTTTTTTTAATTCTTGGTTACCTTGAGGTTCCAAATGATAACCGTACCTAATGTTTAAAAAACACCTGCAAAGGAGACATAAGCAGGAAAAACAAACCAGTAGTACAGTTGAAATAAGATATACCTTGCATGATGTTATTGTTCCAAATTCAGAAAATAGCTCCTTTAGTTTTTCATCAGTTATTGTGTCATCAAGATTTTTCAGATATAAGTTAGCACCTTGTAGCTTCTCAAATCTACTGAGTCTCTCCTGTTCAAACTTAGCTCTCAACTCCGCCTCCCTCTCTGATTTCCTTTGAGCCCTCCCAACAAACAAAACCTTGTCACCACTAAAGGTGGTCCCATTCAACTTATCAATTGCAACAGCTGCTGCGTCTGGCTTCTCGAAGTTAACAAAACCAAAACATCGAGACTTTCCAGCAGCATCCCTCATAACAACTGCACTAGTTATGTTACCATGCTCGGCAAAAAGTTTCTTGATGTCGTCATCTGTAGTTGTCTCAGACAAATTTTTCACATAAACATTAGTGAAATGTGGTGATCCATTTGGCCGATTCCTTTCCTGGCCTCTCTGAAACAGTCCAACATACACCTGTTTACCATTTATCAGCATTGAATTCAGCCGTTTGATTGCTTGCTGTGCAGATTCGTCCTTGTCATACTGTACGAAACCATACCCTTTCGATTGACCATGGCCATCAACTGCAACCTTGCAAGAAAGTACAGTGCCAAAGGAAGCAAAAGTGTCAAGCAACGCCTTGTTATCAATAGATTTGTCCAGGTTCTTGATAAAGACATTTGCCCTTCCGCTCTTCCGAATACTTGGATCACGATGTGAATACATAATCCTAATGGGTTTCCCATTGATAGGAGCGAAATTCAAAATCTCCAGGGCATTAGCAGCTGCAAAAGTTGAAAATCAGAATCAAAGTCAGGAACTATAAATTTCATACATCACAGATAAACAAATAACAAGTACTGCAATTGCTAAAGCTATTCGCTAAGTATTCCATTCTCAATTGCACAATATACCATATAAATGTGCTTGCATAGGCACATTCAGTATATTCCTTAAAATAAAATTAACGAAGCATCGATGAATTCCCTATCAAGTTAGTCCATTGCAGAACTAAAAATAAAACACAGAAACGGAAAGACGGTGAACTGAAAACGAGGCATACAACGCAAACTTGAAACCAAATAAAGCCAACATTACACATATTAATTCCCAGAGAGAAATAATTTTTTTTTATAAAGATGGTCGACATTAATATGTTCAATAATTACATTAGTAATATACAAGTGCACAACAGATTCAGAATCCATTCAATCCTTAAAAAAGCCAAACACTCTGTTTTTTCCTACACAACTCTGTTTACCAATGCTTCCTTCCTCTGTTGCGTACCAACCAAGAAAGGACAAAATAAAATAGTATTTTCAAAAGTCTGCATTTTTCTAATCGCCAAAATAAACAATGCGATCACAGAACCATTTTCTTTATTCCAACAAAAATCCCAAACACATCGATAAAAACAAAAAACAAATACTAATAATAAACTAATGAGATTCACCAATTACAAAATTACAAAAATCAGAAAACAGAGCAGATATGATCAAAAAGCAATTTGTGGAAAATACGAACCCTCTTGCGTATTGCTATAATTGACGTAGGCGTAGCCAAGCGACTGCATTCGGCTCTGATCCCTACAAACCCTAACCGAAACGACGCCGCCCACTTGGCCGAACAGATCGATCAGCTGCGTTTCGTTGACAGTGGGGTCCAGATCGCCCACGTACAACGACACGTTGCCGAAACCGGCCGGAGTCGGGGCCGGAGCCGCCACAGGTGGCTGTTGCGCCGCCGGGGATACGGGTTGAACCGCCGGTGCCGATACCGCATCCGCCATTGCAAAAAATAATTAAATAAATTTAAAAATTAGGAAAAAAAATCGAAAAATAGGTATAGGGTTAGGGTTTGCGAGCGATTGTATTTAGAGTGGTGAGTAGGGTTTCTCCTGCTCTATATATGGAATGAATTTAATTTTTCGGAGGAATATGGAAAATTTATTTTCGAGAGATTTTTTTTAATTTTTTTTATTGTTCCTTCTTTTCTGTTTTCTTCTTCTCTGGAAGAGAGAGGAGGAGAGAGAGGGCTTGGAATGAGACGCCGAGTGGATTATATACGGAGAGAGAGTGAAGTGAAGCGGTGCGTTTTTAGTTCGTAGCGGTTAAGGAAGTGAATTTGCACGTGTAGTGATGACGTGGCATTCGATGTCGTCTTTGTCTCTGACTTTCTCATATGGGGGGATGTGGCCGTGCTTTTTCTTTGCTTTACGGCTGTTGCAGATGGGTTGGCCCCACTTTGTTGGTTACGCGTCAGGCGGGGCTACAGACACGTCTCCAAATATTTAATGGTGCCTTTTGGCATAATATAAACCATTGTTTTTGGGTAAATTTGGGCAGTGGTAATCTTCGTAAATTACTTCAATTTTAATCCCAAACAATACATGTATCAGGTCCATATTTATAAAGTGGACCAGTTTGTCCACTATGGTAGCACGTGTACTGTTTTGTTCTTTTGGGCTTGTATTTTTTTTAGGAGAAATTTGCATAAATACCACCTGAATTTTTAGTTATTACCACTTGAATTTTTATTTTTTATTTTTAATCATCTAAATTATGTAAAGTGTTACAATCCGTCACTTATGTCTAATTATATTAAAATTTCCATTAAATTTATGAGCATTTCCGTCAATTCATTATAATTAAAAATATTTTTTTTTTCAAAGAAAGCTAACCTTCATCTCTCTCTTTTCAAAGACTTTTCATCCTGCATTTCAATGGAAGTTTGCATTTCAAAGACTTTTCATCCTTCATTTCATTTCAATGAAAGTTGGGCGACAAATGGAGAGGATCGTCCAATACATCCAGATCAGACCAAACGAAATCAGGATCAATGGGGACGAGGAAGCCCATCCTTAGGTTAACTTTTTTTTTTTTCCTGTTATTTTATTTATTATTTTTAGTTATAATTCATTGACGGAATGCACTTAAACTTGATGAAAACTTTAACGGAGTTATACGTAGGTGGTGAATTGCAACACTTTACAAAGTTTAGGTGTTTAAAAATAAAATTTTAAAAATTCAGGTGGTAATGACGCACATGGCTAAAAATTCAGGTGATATTTATGCAAACTTCCCTTTATTTTATTTTATTGTATAAAGCTATAGTAGATTCGTAGGCTTTTATAATGCATGCGTATCCACGTAATCCCACAGCTTGCTGAACCAACTTTTATACATATTCAACTTTACAGTCAGCAAAGGTGACAAAACTAACTTCGCAAATGGTTTTCTTTCATGGCTCACACATTTTAGCAGAAGCTTCCGCCCTCTAATTATAATGAAAAACATCACTCCACATTTTAGAAATCTCTGCTACAACTGCCCGCCATTTACCTGTAGTTGCCCCGAAAACTACATCGGACTCATTTCTGAGAAAGAGATTGAAGAGATGATAAGAAACTTGAAAGGCATTGTACATAATCATAGTAAAATAAACCATCACCCCTTATGCAAATCTACTTATATTTTTGTATACATACAGGGTACGCAAACCTAATTATTCAACCACTTATATACATATATATGAGAAATGGAAATAAGAGTGAATATTCGTGGTACAATTTCTATAGTCTAGCATACCTTTCTAGATCATAGGCTTGTTTGTTGGCACACAATTGTAACTTTAGGCTTGTATATTCTGTGCTTTCAGTTGCTGGAGTGCCAGTCATCCCACAAAGTTTTGGCAATTGTACAGGTTAATTAATTCATTAATTTCAAGAACATAAATTTCCAGAGATATGCAACACTAATTGAGATGAGAGGTAGAATGCATAGAAGAAGAAGAAAAAATAAATAAAGTGGTAACATTATAACAAGAATATAGTTGTTCAATACAATCAACCTCCTTCCCGTTATACAAACGATTCAAGCGACATTGCCTTTCTTCATCCCAATCACGTGAAGGCTCTTTAACCAAATAATTTTCATTATACCATGATACAACAATGGAGATCATAGATGTAATGGTACTAAGAATAATTGTCATTTTCTTCTTATTTTTTAGTTCTTCGAATCTAGCACGCTTGCGACTTAAACGGGCCAAAAAGTTATCTACATCATCACTAGCCAAGCCTGTTTATATGTGTAAAATATAATTATGTAAGTAATCTACTTAAACTAAATGAATATATGACTCAGAACTCAACTTATCGAGCTGATTAATTACCATAGAAAGAAACAAATAAATGACAAGTATCACTGAACACACCCTCTTCTCTATTTTTGTCTCTCTTTCAATTTTTTCCTTATGCAGTAGGATTAGTATATTTTGAACTGAGGGTTACTTTTCTGTGTTAGTCTTGATATTGAACTTTCATATAAGAGATGCTAGTTAGTATTATACAGCATGTACTATAAAAAGTAGCTTACACAATGAATCATAATCTACAAAAAACTCTTTCAATTTTTCCCTTTTATGCAGCAGTATCAACATCACTGCAATATAATTATTTATAGATCATACAAAAAATTTCAATATAATTATTTATAAATGACAAGTATGCAAATTTTTTTTATTCAACTGCAATTTGATCAACACACCTCAAAAAAGAGGAACCAAACCACAACAAACTCAACAACCAAGCACATAGCAGGGGCAAGGCACAAGGAGAACAACAGAGAATTATTATCATGAGAAAAAAAAATTTCAATTAACTGAAAAAGGAGAAATAGATAACTCAAAATTAGCAAGTATAGCCATGGGAAGAGCAGAGAAAGATGAGTCTGGATAGTTGAGACTCTTACCTTGATTGGAAGAGCGAATATTCTTGTCAAATTGAAAGGCAAAGAGGAGAAATAAAATAAAAGCAGAAATGAGGCAGATAGGATAAACCCTAGTTCCACTGATAAAAACAATCAGTATAGCAGACAAAAAAGAGGCCAACGGCAAGGAAAGAAATTGAAAATTGAAACTCAGTAGAACACCATCAGATGAATACCCATCAAATAGGGCACGCAGGCTTGTTCTCTTTGAAGAAGACGTGTTATTCTTGATATTTTATCGAGGAGATTTGGCGGGGAGAAAATGAAAATTCCCTCTGGTCTGGGAATTGTACAATTCCGCCTATTACCATGGAATTTCAACTCATGTGCAAATCCCATGATATTTTCTGCGTGTAATTTGTAATTTAACTTCCATGTTTTCTTTTTCCCTAAACCCTAGGTGATCGACTACATTGTAAGCATTTTCTGCGAATATATATATATGCATGTAGTAGAAGGTGCCACAATGCCAGGCACTGAGGCACATATGCTTGACTCCACACCAGACTGAATTAAGAAAAAACATAGGGAAGAAGGCATTGGAAGTGGCGACAAAGTTACATGGTGAAGGATGCACATGTCGGCTAGGATTGCTTCAATGGCATATGTTTAATTTTCTATTAGCTTTCCTTTATTTCTTTGTTTCTTTCACACAAAATTGCAAAAGTATAACCCCTACAAAATTACTAGAAAGACAGCCAAAAAAAAAAAACTCAACTTTAAAATTAAATTTAACTAAAACAAATGATGCATCGATGATGATTTCAAATGTGATCAGGAATCTAGAACATATATCTATCTAAGCACTGGCTAGGCTAAGATATCAGTGCAAAAGTGAAACGAAACTAAATTATAGGTACCACTAATTCATGATGGAGAGATGATGAATCGTCAGATTAATTAAATCATCAACGGTTGAAGCTCAGTCGACCACAGTGAGAGCTTGATACGCTTTGTCAGCAATGGCTGCTTCCATCAGATGGTGCGGGCCAATTTCCCCATAGTTGTCCAAGAAGGACTTGACCAGATTGTCAGAGACGCCCCTCAACAGCGTCACCCCTGGGTGATGTTGTTCTATACAAGGCATGTTCTGGTCCGAAATATTCCAAACCAAAATGTGTGGCACTGCATCCCCGTACCCTTTCTCCTTAAATTCTCTCCGTTTTGCCTCATACCGAGTCTTCCATGATGTACCCCCAACATATCCACCGTAGTCAGCGAACACAAACACCTTCTTAACCATCTGCTCTGCCTTCAAGTTCTCTTTCACAGCCACTTCCAGAATAAAATCCAATACCTTCCTTTTATGAACAAAGGATACCAAGTTCCTGCTGCATTTCCTCATCATAAACTCGCACTTGGACTTGAGATCATCCCCTTGTATCGAATGCAGCATCAGCTGATCCGGCAAATGACCGGAACTGATCACCTTTCCTTTCCATGCCGGGTCTTCACTCAGTTCAGACACCAAAAGTCCCAAACTCACCGCCAAGCGCGTTAGGCCATTGTAATCTCTGATGTGACACACTGCCAAGCAGTTTTTAAATTTTCCCAAACCCTCCCCCTGCTTTTGCTGCTGCTGCTTTAGGTACATATCCTCCACCATTGCCTTCCACTGAAGCTCAGCCCCTTCCCTGACATCCCCATCTTCTACTACATAGCGTATGATCTCATTTTGGAGCATAGCATCAGGCTTTATTATGCTGCCATGGCCACTCAAATTGCCTCCTCTTCCTCCTGCTTTTTTCACCTCCTCCAAATACATCTTAACTTCAGAGCGCTGTCGTCCAATAAACATGCCTTGACGCTTCCAGTACCTGTTCAAGGGCGCCAAAACCTCATTCCTAATCCGCTCCCACTCTTCTGATTGATAAGATTGATTTGGTTGGTCTGATTTGGGTGGGCAAAGCCTCCTCGCAATGCTTTCACACAGAAAAATGGTGCGGGCAGCGTGGGAGTCCTGGGGTTGTTTGGTAACGCAACACCCTGCAGCCTCGCTAACAAAAAGATCAGCATAAGCGGCGGCGTCAAGAGTACCATCTTTATCATCTTCATCGTCGTCGTCATCATCACCGTCAGTTATATAATCTGATGGCTTCAAATCCAGCTTGTGCTGCTTCATTTTGTCAATATCAGACTTCAACCTCTCCACGAAGACATCCATTGCCCGGTCGTGTAACAACTGATAGTCCGGGTCACAGTGGAGCCTCTCTGCAGCGTCTTGGTCTTGTTCTAGAAGGCGGTAGAGAATCTCGATAAGGACATACAAACCCCCGAACGAATCAGCAATGGAGGGGAGGTTGCATAATAGCGTCTTGGGGTGCTTCTGGTGGAGCCAAAACACAGCCGTGTAGAAGCCTTCCGGATAACATTTTCCGCTGCTGCTACGAATAGCATGGAGATTGAAGATGAGCTTGAGGGTGGTTAGGGGATTGTGGGACCAGGCCACCGGCAGCAGTGTCTTCAGGTAGTTAAGGGACGCCTGGTTCTGCTGCTGCTGCTGCTGCTGGGTCGTCTCTTCATCGCTGCATGTTTCTGGTCGTGTCACCTGGAAAAACAGATCATGGCAGGGATCACCGTAGGAAGAGAAGGAGGAGCAAATAGGGGAGATGGATATCTTCTTGGCCATGTCACCGTTGGAGTTGGAAGCCATTAATCTTCTTGTGAGCAGTGTTGGAGGACCGACAACAAGAGTTTTTGAAGTTGGAATGGTAGGAGTAGGAGGAGCCATTACTTCAGAATCCTTGTGAAAGTGAAACACACTTGCAGCGGCACTTGTTTCTTCATCCCTAATTCCTCAGATTGAAATTGCAATCGAAAATCAACACACACAGATTGATTAATTCTCTCTCTGTTTTTTGTTTTGTAGACGAAGATGACTTATAGATTAAGAAACGGAGTTATAACACGTATCAAATACAGACCTCGCATTCCTTTACCACTCAAGTGTACGGCATCTGCCGTGCTTAGGCCCCATTCTTCCCTTCCCTAATGAAAGAGTCCACCGCCTGCCTTAGTAGTCTCAAATAGGGCGCGACATAATTATGACACGGATACCTTTAAAGCAAGCAATTTCCAGTTGAGTAAAACTGTGAGAGATTTAAACACACAATTATCTTTCTCTAAAAAAAAATTAATAAAAGTTAAATTTTTGCTTTTTGACGTCAAAAAATAAAAGACACAAACAGGAAAATTTACCAAAATATTGTCCTTCAAATGACCAATATCATCTAAATTATATGGAACCACACCAAACACATGTAAAATTTTGCAACAAACTCTTCATATCCAAAACATGTCGTAGCTGACACACCATTATTAAGTAAACTCAATAATTATTGGAACCTGGAATCATAGTATTATCATTACGTCAAACTTCTTTTTTTTTTAGGTTTTTTTTTTAGTACAAAACATTGAGGTAGGGATTTTACACAAATATTCATTGGATGCATGGGTTTCGAACATCAAAGTTTTAATATAAATGATTGTTTGTACCAAAAATTGCATTTTTGCCCATTTATGGCAAAAATATATGATTTAGCGGATTCTCAAGGAAACCACTTGTTTTACATGCCAAATACAGGAAAACTAAAGATATTTATGAAGATATAATCTTTGATTATTTCCTAGATTTATACACTAATCTAATATGGCTAATAGTGGCTTTATTTGGAAGGAAATATTAAGTGGCTAATAGTGGCTTTATTGTCCTTCAAAATGACCAATATCATCTAAATTATATGGAACCACACCAAACACATGTAAAATTTTGCAACAAACTCTTCATATCCAAAACATGTCGTTGCTGACACACCATTCTTGTTTCCTAATTTATTTGGGTTAGAATTTTTGTTTTAGAAAGTAATTTTAATCCTATTGTCTCTAGGTTTTAGTTTGCTATAAATACCCATCACATGTAATTCATAATGCATATATGGAGAATCGAATTATTGAGTAAAGTTTATTATTCCGAGATTGGAAAATTCTTGGTGTGAAGTGAAGGCAACTTTTTCCATCTACTCTCAGTTTTTTAAAATTTATTTACAACGTAAGTTTCTGTAACACCCCGACCCTAAATTATTTAGCCACCAAATTATTTAATTTATTTAAATATGAATTTTCAATTTTGCCCTCGGGGTAGGGGCTAAATGGTCATTTTTAATCCGGAAGGATTTTGGGGCAGTGGCTGGTATTTTTATGTAGGTCGTACTGAGACGAGTCCGTAAACACTCGGTGAGCTTGATTCGGAGTTGTAACAAAAAAGGTATGGTTAAAATACCCCCAGTGGCAAAATCATAAATAAATTGAAAGGAATTTTAATAAAATCTCAGAATTTCTCTCTCTCTCTCTCCCTCCCGTGCGACTCAGCCCCTCCCCCCTCCCTTTTTTCAGTTCAGCCGGTGGCTTCTAAGAGCCACCGCCGTCGCCACAAGCCGCCTCCGGCCACGGGGCCGGACCCAAAAGAACCGGGCTGCCTCCCTCTTCCCATCCCGACCAATTTGAGCCGCTGGGACCGCCGGTGCTAGCCGGAAATTGCAGAAATCCGAGCTGTTTTCGGACAGATTTTGACAGATTTTCCAAGCCTTCGTTCTCTCTCATTTCTCCACCAAATCGGACGAATGAGGTATGGATTCTCGACTGTTTTTCATGATCTAGCTGCCTGTTGGATAGGATTCCAGAAATTTTGAGAGTTTGTAGCTCGATTTTGGAATTAGGTTTTGGCCGGTTTTCAAATTGAATTTCCGGCCACCTCCGTCGATAATTTAGGGTATGTCCAAGAACAAAAATGACTCAAAATTAGGTGTATTACCTAGGGTAGGAGTCTTGGCCCGAGATTCTAAGATTTTCCGGCGATGCGATATCGCTTTGGACACCCACGCGCTGCCAGCGCGTGTGGCAGCGCGTGGGCACTGTATCAGAGGGGCACTCTGTCCAGATGCGATCCCCTGGTTGTCACGAGCGCGTAGGATTTAACGGATCTCAATTTGGATAACGTTTGAACCCCGAACGGATTTTACATATTGTGTGATTTCCTGGTTCGATATGTTAGAACCGTTGGATCACTTCCCATTTAATATGTATTGATCTAGGTATTCCTATGATCGTGTAGGAATTCGCGGATTGGGAATCGGAGCCCAGGATGTTCCGATTCAAATAGTTAAAGTTTGTGTTTTACGATAATCGTCCGATCGTGCGATCGCGAGCGATCTGACCGTCCAATCTGAACCAAACTTGCAGGACGTGCATCCTAGACATTGTGGAACCCATAGGAACTTTCGGATCGTAAAACAGAGGTCGTGGGCCCCGCGGGCCCGATTGACCAAGTTTGGGCAGTTTGACTCTCGGTTGACCGTGAGTCTTCCGAGGTAGTTTCACTCTTCAAGGAGTACTAGAACGACCCTTTTGGATGAGTCTTGACCGTCATTTGATTTATGTGGGTCTATGAGTTTATTTTTATGGTTTGTGATGGAAATCTTATGCTTTTGAATTTAATATTTTATTTAAATTTCTGGTTTTGATTAAGGTGTTTTATTATTTTGGGTGTGAAGTGCCGAGTATGTTTTTGGGATTATTTTTGTTGAATGTGTTTATTAATTTATGGGTTTTACAAAACTTGGGGTAATCATATTCAGGGGGAAATTCCAATGGTCTGTGTTTTTTTATTTTTTTGGCTGTCTTTCTAGTGATATTGGTAGGGTTTATAGTTTTACAATTTTGAGGGAAACAACAAAAGAAAGAAAGAAAGAAAGCAAATAGAACATCAAACATATGCTACATGCAACTGGTGTTCATCAAGCAAATGACTTTAAGATCAAATGATTAGTCAATGACTTATTCGGAATTACACTAATTAATATGTTGTCAAAGCAATTATAAATTTTTCAGTCCATGGTTATTGCAATAACTAATAATATCTAGTAATGTCTAATATATCTCTCAGAAAACAAAACAAAAAAAAGGTAATATCTAATCTATATATGGTCCCCCTGTGCCCCCAATTCTATCAGTGCTCCAGCATTACATTATCTTTGACCTGTTTCATCGTAAGTCCAACTTTTTGGAGAACAAAATGCATATTTGGAGAATTGAATTATTGAGTAAAGTTTATTATTCCGAGATTGGAAAATTCTTGGTGTGAAGTGAAGGCAACTTTTTCCATCTACTCTCAGTTTTTTAAAATTTATTTACAACGTAAGTTTCCTAGTTGTTGCTATATTGAGATAATTTTGTTTTCTACTAACATAATAAGAATAATTATTTCCAATTCTCTTTCTTTTGTTTTTTGTTTTAAAAATTTATTGGTTTTCAGAAGATGATCAGATTAACAAGGACGTGGCCCTTACTCAAACAAACTGCGAGCATACGAAAAGATTACAATTTGCTTGGAAAGGAAATAAAAGTCATGTCTGAATCGAGGAAGGCCGGTGATAGAGAATTAAAGGAGAAACAAGACCAGTTTCAGGCGGCGGAGGAGGCCTTCAACAACTCCTTCGCTAAGCTTAGAGCTGAGTATAAAATTGTTGTGGGGAATGCAGTTGATGCGGTTGACTTATGCGATTTGGTGAGATTAAATTATTGGAAGGTCCCCACAACAATTTTATGCTCAGCTCTAAGCTTAGCAAAGGACTCGTTGAAGGCCTCCTCCACCGCCTGAAATTGGTCTTGTTTCTCCTTTAATTCTCTATCACCGGCCTTCCTCGATTCAGACATGACTTTTATTTCCTTTCCAAGCAAATTGTAATCTTTTCGTATGCTCGCAGTTTGTTTGAGTAAGGGCCACGTCCTTGTTAATCTGATCATCTTCTGAAAACCAATAAATTTTTGAAACAAAAAACAAAAGAAAGAGAATTGGAAATAATTATTCTTATTATGTTAGTAGAAAACAAAATTATCTCAATATAGCAACAACTAGGAAACTTACGTTGTAAATAAATTTTAAAAAACTGAGAGTAGATGGAAAAAGTTGCCTTCACTTCACACCAAGAATTTTCCAATCTCGGAATAATAAACTTTACTCAATAATTCAATTCTCCAAATATGCATTTTGTTCTCTCAAAAAGTTGGACTTACGATGAAACAGGTCAAAGATAATGTAATGCTGGAGCACTGATAGAATTGGGGGCATAGGGGGACTATATATAGATTAGATATTACCTTTTTTTTGTTTTGTTTTCTGAGAGATATATTAGACATTACTAGATATTATTAGTTATTGCAATAACCATGGACTGAATAATTTATAATTGCTTTGACAACATATTAATTAGTGTAATTACGAATAAGTCATTGACTAATCATTTGATCTTAAAGTCATTTGCTTGATGAACACCAATTGCATGTAGCATATGTTTGATGTTCTATTTGCTTTCTTTCTTTCTTTCTTTTGTTGTTTCCCTCAAAATTGTAAAACTATAAACCCTACCAATATCACTAGAAAGACAGCCAAAAAAATAAAAAAACACAGACCATTGGAATTTCCCCCTGAATATGATTACCCCAAGTTTTGTAAAACCCATAAATTAATAAACACATTCAACAAAAATAATCCCAAAAACATACTCGGCACTTCACACCCAAAATAATAAAACACCTTAATCAAAACCAGAATTTAAAAAGATAAAAGTGTTAATTTAATACACACCTGGTATATGGAATATATAACATTTTTTCTTATCTGTGCCATCACCTCTAAGAAAAAGATTGTAGCCTTCAAGCTTATATTCAATAAGTGGATCCCTCTGTGCGCATCCAACTAATCCCACAACTTGCTGAACCAACTTAAGTGCCTGTAAGTGCTCCTTCCACTAGCGATGATCAATATTGCTCAAAACTAAGAACCTTTCAACATCCTTCGTCAAGCCTGGTGCTTGGCCCTCGATAATATCCTGATGCACAGTTCTAAAATATCAGGAACTGATACCACGCAGAACACTAATTACCAGAATTATATGCCTCTCAGAACATCACTATCAAGCCTAGTTTGCAAACCCAACACTAGTCTTAACAAAAGGCAGTCACTTGTAGCACTCGGTGCGCCATTATACACATTCAACTTTACAGTCAGCAAAGGTCACAAAACTAACTTCTCAAAGAGCTACTCACAGTTCTCAGCAGCAAGTTGTGATTATCAGAGTATTCATTTATGGCTCACACATTTTAGCAGAATCGTAATCATAATTAGCAGAAGCTTCCCCCTCTCTAATTATAATGAAACATCACTCCACGACCACGTGTGCTGAGATCTAAAAATCCCCAACAATCGGGAAATGTTTTCTTACAAAAACTTATTATACTGACCCTTCTTCTGCAAATATGCTTCACGACCACGGAGACGAACCTAGTCCGGCAAATCCTCGTAACTTCAACACTTGCTCCTCAGCAAGAGTCTGGTGTCAAATCATTCCATAGATGGTAGCAATATCTAATTTCTAAAGCCAAGGAAATATGTTGTCATTAGAAATCTTTTAAGAACCAGATCAAACAAGGAGATAAATCACAGAATTGACATAAAAAGAAGATGTTTCAAGCATAAAGCAACCTCCATAAAGAAAGTAGGAATTAATTCGCATAAAAAGGTCATTCATATATGTATACAACTTGTCAAAACTCTGGCAGTTACAACAATAGAAATACGTGATCTTCTTTCATTCAGATATATTTATACAGTAATAGGTTTTCTAAGATAATTTAAAAACTCAGCATTCTGTAATTGTATGGTATGACACATAAAGAAAAACACACCTTCCATGTTTTCTCTGGGGGAATTTTGTTTCACTTGCACATAACCGCCTTCAGTTTGCCTAACAACTCTGGAAGAAAATTATAAGGCGAATGAAATGTATGCTTAAATCATTATAATTGCCAGAATACAAGGCCCCATGCAACACACTCCAATAAACTCTGCGGCAATCGATTCTTCCTTTAATGCAAGCTATTCTCAATACTCTAAAATATGTTTCCCAGGCGTTGATCAGCAGACTATGTTTGTCCTCTGTTATGTACTATTTCATTTTCACTTAATGAAAGTGTGTTTCTTACGAAATAAAATAAAATAAAATATCTGAATACGCTAAAGTAGAATGGAAGTAAAACGTTCAATATCGAAATAATATTTGATGTTTATTGAATTTTTAAGAGCTAAAGTCCTAGTAGTTGTTTTCTATGACTTATTCCTAACAATCTTCTAGGCGCTAGGAGTCCAGACTGGATGTCCAAGGGTGTAAACTTTTACAGACAAAATAAATAAAATTAAAAATATTTTTTGAAGCTCAGATGACACCTTCGCATAAGCATCTCCCGTAGCTTCAACCTTGCCATAAAATCATCATTCCCACCAAGGATCATGTCTGTTGCTCTACCTGCCATAATGGTCGCAACGTTCACTGCCCCTAGACGACCACTTTCGGCTACAATTTCTGATTCCCTTCTCTGGTTTTGCATCGAGAACCTACCATAAAAAGTAAAAATAAAAATAAATCTACTATTTTTCCTCTCACAAAGGACATACAGTATTCTACAGTTTCTAAATAAAATTATCCAAAGTTGGAGAAACAAAAATCAGTTAAAGATTAACTTCACTATCAGTTAAAGATTAACATAATAAGAATAATTATTTCTAATTCTCTTTCTTTTCTTCTTTCTTTTTTTTTTTTTTTTTCAAATTTATTGGTTTGCAGAGTCTAATTCTACATCTAATTCTACTGATGGGATTACAATTTCACCCGACAAGAAGACCAATTTATTCATCACACCAGATTTGAAATCAGTGAACATAAGATGTCCACTGTTCTCGGGGATCATATAAATCTTTTACACCCAGAATCTCTTCAGAGTCTTCATAACTTGAAGAAATGGTCCTACTTAGCTACTGGAACTCTAACTGTGTTCTTCAATAAGATTGTTTGATATCTACAAATAAATATTAAAAAATTAAAAATTTATTAAATCAATTCATACTTGGTAATAGAATCTTATGCTACAATACGATCTCAAATGGAGTTAGTCATACAAACAACAACAAAGTGTTAGTTATTTCCGCATCAGCACCTATCGTTCCATATTCCATGTCGCTCACTTTTTACACCATGTCACTGTCTCTGAGTGGCGAGTCCTTAATTTATGTCCTTATGGGAATTTCATGATGCAATTGTCAACTTTTTCTTAGAAAAGTCATAGGCCTAAATAAACCACTACAAGGCAACAATGGTGCCATTTTTCCATTTTGGAGCCTGCCCTTCAATCCATAGAGTCTATTGCTACAGGCCTGCAAACTGCACCCATTTTCTGCAAATGCATATGTTTTCTCCATAAGGAACATGCATTTGCTGAGCACGGGTTGAAAAATCAAACAGCAAGCTCTTCTTCTCTTTCTTTAGTTTTCTCCACAACATTCCCCACCTATTTGGCATATTAACCTTAGATTGATCCCTAGTAATTGCCAATGCATTGAGGGAGACCATCTTCTCACACCCAATTTTCACACAGGTGTAGGTGTTGCACCAAATGTTGAGGTCCATAATTTGGAGGGAAAGAGGAGCTCAAAGTTGGTCTTTAATTTTCAAAACAGTAAGTTATAATAGAGAGGAGGTGCATGCTGATTGCTGCTGGACTATTTATAGTGCAGTGGGAAACTTTCTGAGGCCTCCCTATATTTGACTATGTTTTTGTGTTTGCAAAACTTCAGCATCGTTATTAGCCCCGGAGAGATGAAAAATATATTAATAAAATTGAGCATCATTACTTGGCCTTTTCAACTAGAAACCAGTAGAAATTCTTAACCCAGTGAACAAGAACTTAATGCCTGCGGATGGGGACCTTAAATCAGAGTCCTATACTGTGCACAAGTCAGAAATAGTTGAAGAATCTAAGGGTGTGGCAACAGAAACTGTGTAAGCACAAAAGAGGCAAAGCTTGAAATTTTACCTGTTACTTTGGGGCTTTTCCAGCTTCACGAAAACTCAGAGGATTCTTCAGCAATTAGAGAGGAGGAGGAGGAAGAAGAAGAAGAAGAAGAAGAAGAGAGAGAGAGAGTGAGAAGACGCGGAGAGTGTGAAGGTATCTTGGTAAATTTGGGCAGTGGCAATCTTCTTAAATTGCTTCACTTTTAATCCCAAACTATACGCGTATCAGGCCCATATTTAAAAAGTGGACCGGTTTGTCCACTATGGTAGCATGCGGACTGTTTTGTTCCTTTCGGCTTGTATTTGTCCTAAAAATGTCAAGCCCCCGTTTGTTTATTAGAGGGTAAACAATCATAAAACAACCAAGATTGTGTTATAAAAATAAAAAAATTAGAGTAGGAAAGGTACCACTGAAAATTGATAGTAGAATTATGTTTGTACCATATCTGACCCTCCACTCATTCAACGACACGTGGATCTTAGAAACTCACCCAAGCACCCAAGGCCTCGAACAATCGGCATCTGCTACCGATGGCACTGTCTCAAAGCAGCAAACAGCCGCTACAGGCCCAACACAGTATACAATCGGTACCCCCTACCGATTCTGCAGAATCAACCTCGAAGCACCCGCCCGAAATATCTAAGGACTCGTGTCAACCTCATAGGGCCCTCCCACGAGTCCCACATCGAAAGTGAGTACTAAGAGCATCCAAAACTCCCTTTATAAATAGCCCCCTTCACTACAATACAGGGGTAAGACTTTTCAGCTTGACTTTTATACTATTATATTGTCAACAGCAAAAGCTCTTAGAAAATAATCTTACTTTGGCATCGGAGGGTCTTAGGCTGGTTCCACACCGGTTCCATAGACCTCACGAGTCTTAGCTTCCTTCTATTCAGGATCAGCATCCGAAGACAGGAAGAATCTCCATCTATCACTCAATCGATCTCCTAGATCGTCCACATCTCTTGTAAGTTGCACTCATCTCTATCTGTTCAAGTTTTAGTGCCAACAAATTATATCTGCTCTTGTGGTGTTTACACTGACAGAATTTCCTCTCAAATAGAAATTCACTCACTAACACTCGATTTCTCACGCTCCTCTCTTTCTTCTTCTCTTATTTGGTGTGTTTTACAAATGATCGTACAAGCCTATTTATAGGTAAATTTACCCAACATAATTATTGACCTTTTGACTATTATCTCAAACTTAACATTATGTGGGCTTGGTCTTTACTAATTTTATGACTGCTTAGTCTCCACCGACTTTACAACACTCTTCCTTGGAGACCACTAGTCCCTTAATTGGTTGCCTCATTAAAACCTTGCTTGGAAAAACCAAGTGGGAAAAAACCTAAGCGAAGGAAAAAGAGTACAACTTTATTTGGGACATAAGAATAATGCGCTCATGTTGCCTCGTTAAAACCTTGCTAGGAAAAACCCAGAGGAAAAAACCATAGTTGAAGGAAAAAGAGTACAACTCGCTTATGTCCTGTGTTAGAGGACTCTTGAATGCTCCCCCTGATTTTGCATGCTCCAATTTGATTGCTTGCAGCGTTGACGTAATCTGATGCCATGCACTAGCTTATGGAATGTACACTTTGGCAAAGACTTGGTGAAGAGATCTGCCAAGTTATCGTTTGAACGGATTTGTCTGACTTTGATTTCTTGACACTTCTGAAGCTCATGCGTGTAGAAAAACTTCGGTGATATGTGCTTGGTTCTGTCACCCTTGATGTATCCTCCTGTGATTTGAGCAATACAGGCTGCATTGTCCTCATTCAGGATAGTTGGAGTGTCCATTGCTAAGGGTAAGGCACGTGTGCTTCGGATGTGATGGATCATTGACCTTAACCAAACGCATTCACGACTGGCTTCATGGAGGGCAAGTATTTCTGAGTGATTGGAAGATGTGGCTACCAATGTTTGCTTTGTTAAGCGCCATAAGATTGCAGTTCCTCCTCATGTAAACACATACCCGGTTTGTGAGGGTCCTTGATGTGGATAAGAGAGGTATCCTACATCAGCATATCCAATAATACTTGGAGAATTGGTCGGTTCACTGGAATAGAATAAGCCCATATCTGTTGTCCCACGGAAGATATCGTAGGATATATTTGATGTCAGTCCAATGTCGGCTTGTTGGAGCAAAATTGTATCTTGCCAATAAAATTACTGAAAATGCTATGTTTGGTCTAGTACATTGTGCTAAGTACAATAAAGCACCTATTGCACTAAGATATGGTACTTCCGGACCAAGCACCACTTCATCATCCTCTTTTGGACGGTATGGATATTTCTTAGTGTCAAGCGACCGAACGACTATTGGAGTGCTAAGTGGATGGGCTTTATCCATGCCAAACCGCTTCAATACCTTTTCAGTATAAGTTAATTGATGCACCAAAATTCCATTAGCGATGTGCTCAATCTGTAAGCCAAGACAATATTTTGTCTTTCCAAAGTCTTTCATCTCGAACTCGCATTTGAGATAATCAGCAGTCTTTTGGAGCTCTTCAGGAGTCCCAATTAGATTCATGTAATCTACATATACTGCCACTATCGCAAATCCAAACTCTGATTTCTTAATGAACACACATGGGCAAATAGGATCATTTATATATCCTTCCTTTAGTAAATATTTATTGAGACGATTGTACCACATTCGCCCAGATTGTTTTAGCCCATATAATGACCTTTCAATTTAATTGAGAACATGCCTCGTGGTTTATTCTTGGCTGCTTCAGGCAACTTAAGTCCTTCTGGGACTTTCATGTATATGTCTATATCCAAATCTCCATACAGATATGCGGTGATGACATCCATAAATCTCATTTCAAGCTTTTCTGAAACCGCCAAACTTATTAAGTAACGGAACGTGATGGTGTCCATTACTGGAGAGTATGTTTCTTCATAATCAATTCCAGGTCTTTATGAAAAACCTTGCGCAACAAGTCGCGCTTTATACCTTGCGATCTCATTTTTCTCATTGCGCTTTCTAGTAAATACTCATTTGTAACCTACACATTGGGTGGAGTTGGAACAATAGGTCCAAAAACACTCCTTTTATCCAAAAAATTTAATTCTGCTTGGATTGCAACTTTCCACCTAGGCCAATCTTGTCTCTGTGTGCATTCATCAATGGAGCAAGGCTCAATATCATCATCTTTTATGATCTCAGTAGCCACTAAGAATGCAAATATATCATCGATGATTATCTCATTTCTGTTCCACAACTCATTAGTGGATGTATAATTTATGGAGATTTCTTGACTTTCAGGTACAACTGCCATTTCAGGGGCACTTGTCTCACCAAGGACGTTCTCCCTTTTAGGAAGTACCTGTGCCTCTTATGGGGCATTCGAATTATGAATTGTGGGCTCTTCATTTATTTCATTTGGATTCATTTTGGCCATCGACTTCCTCTTTCGAGGGACTGAGTCCTTTGAGTCTAATGATCTGCCACGCTTCAGGTGTGCAACAAATAAATCATTTGCTGGCAAATTGTTTTGTCCATTATGGACATCTGTAACAACCCAAACCTTAATTAATATTTAATTAATAATTTAATAGAGGAAAAGATAATTATACCCCTAGAATATTTTATTAGGTTTTAAGTTGACCTTTTGACCGGGAAAGAATTTGGGAAATCCACTTGTAACGTTGCGTAGAGCACCACGAAACGAGTCCGTGGACACGTAGTGGACTCGAATCGGACTTGTAACAAAGGAAATACGATCAAAATACGAAGAGGCACAATTGTAATTTTGGGAAAAAAAATCAGATTCTCCCTTTCTCTCTCCTCACTCTCTTCTTCCTCACAAAAACCCCTTCCCCCCGACTGTTACTCCAGCCGACGCCCAGCCACCCTCGCAGCTGCCATCTCCAGTAGCCACCGGCCATGAGACCAGACCGGATCGCATCGCCGCTTCTCCTTCTTCCTTTCCCTGCCATCCACCGCGCGGATCGCGTCGGAAAAACCAGAAAATCGCGTCAATTTTGACAGATTTTCAAACCTCTCATTCTCCCTCCTCCAACCACCAAATCCAGCGAGTAAGGTATGGATTTCTAGCTATTTTCCATGATCTAGCTGTTGGTTGGGTAGGTTTTCAGAGATTTTGAAGTTTGATAGGTTGATTTTGGATTTGAAGTTCTGCCAGTTTTGAGAGCTCGGTTTCAGTCACTTCCAGCCACTTTTTGGCTCTAGTCTAAGAACAAAAGTGGTTCCAAATTAGATGTTTTACCTAGGACAGGAGTTCGGGCCGAAAATTACTATGCACACCAACGCGCTGCCGGCGTGTGGGCCAGGTAGCAGGGACTATCCTTGGTCCCAGAACGATCCTCGTGTCCTCACGAGCGCGTAGGAATTCGCGGATATCGATTCGAATAATGTTTGAACCCCGAACAGATCTCGCATAGTGTGCGATTTCCGGGTTCAATACGTTTGAACCGTTGGATCGTAGTCAAACTGAGTATGTTGATCTAGGTAATTTCAAGATTGTGTAGGATTCGACGAATCAGAAATCGGAGTCCCGAAAACTCCGAAAAGGCCAACCCTAGTGTTAAGGATTACGAAAAATCATTCATCCGTCCGATCGTGCGATCGTGAGCAATCCCACCATCCGACTGTGGGAACCTCTAAGAACTTTCAGATCGGGTTTTTGAAGTCGTGGACCCCACGAGGTCCCGAGTTGACTTTTGGGGACTTTATCATTTTGAGTCCCGAGTTACTTTTAAACCATGCCCTTTTGAGAGAAAAGCTAATATGGGCATAGGAGTGACCTTTACAATTGATGCACGCACTTTTAGGAGCTGAGGGTCAGGGTTTTTGATTTATTATTATATCATTAAGCAGTTTTATTAATAAAATATTATGATAGTTATTCAAGCACCCGGGCACCAGGTGACCCGCAGGAGGGACCTTCGAAGGGTCCAGCTAGCTCAAATCACCAATGAGTGGACTGTTTGTTTTATAAATGATTTTATGCAATTAAATCACATTATTTGATCTTGAATATTTAATTAATCATTGATATTTTTCCTAGCATGATTTTGCTGATTTTAAGTATATTTATTTATTTGCTGCCAAGTTGAGAATCCTTAAAGGATAGGAAAAGTATAAATTGGGATAGTTATCAGATTGAGTGGCAGTAGGCTTTAAGGTTTATTAAGACTTAGTTTTATAAATTCTAGTTTGTTTTCAGAAAATGCATATATATATATTTCAGAAACCACTTAGGTACCCAAGGTTGCCTTCGGTATAATAAATGTTGCCTCGGAAATAAGGTTGCCTTCGGAATAAAACTATGTTGCCTTCAGTTATATTGATGTCGATGGACATCCAGTTGCCTTCAGGTAGGTCAGCATGCTAGACATCGCCCCACGAGTTTTGGGGATGCCCAAACCGTGGGTGTGAGGAACGCGGCTCAGATGGACCAAGTGTCCCCTGAATCCCGCGAGGATTGCGACTCGGGTGACCTTGTGTTTCCCGAGGTCTGCTAGGACGTGTTACTTTGGTGGCACGAGGATGGAATTGAAGAAAACTAAGGGAATTGACGGAAATTAAAGGAATTGACGGATTATAAGGAATTGACTGAATAATAAATGGGTACACCTAGGTGGTAGATTTAAAGTTGATTTCAATGTTTTCGAGGACTTAATGTTTTAATCAAGTGTGTGATTGACTCTATATATATAAGAAATGATTTAGTTTCATAACTGTTTTTACAGAGGGGTTAGTACATTCATATGCTATTTTCTAAAACTTTGTTTTTGGTCCACTCACCTTTTTAATGTTTTGCGCCCCCAGGCAGTAGTCGTGCATCAATGCGCCACCACCGGGCCGAGTCCATCTTCCGCCACATCCCTTGATAACGTAGGCTCTTGTATAATTATTTTATACTTGAAATCTTGTGTAGAGCTCTGATATTGCCCTAGATTGCATGTCTAACTGTTGGAATGTAATTATTTGCATGCTGGCAGTTGGTGTATATTTTATATGCATGTTGACAGGTGTAATCTTGGGATTGGTCTGATTGCAGGGGAGGCTCTGCTGAATTTTCGGTAAAAGTCAAACCCTAGTTTTATTTGAAATTTGACTAGAAGGGCAATTAGGTCATTTGTGCTCGGCACTTGCCAGGTGTCGAACATGCATAGGGTTCGGCTCGGATTCCAAAGTGGAATTTGGGTCGGGTCCCGTCAACATCAATCCTTGTTAGTGGATTTGCAGTTGGGATATGTGATTTCGTCACCTTTGTTGCATCATTAAATGCATCTGGCATCTGATTTGTAATACTTTGAAGGTGAATGATCCTTCTCACTTCATTTTCGCATTGAATGGTGTGAGAATCGAGATGAGACAAAGTGGGTACATCCCACGATAATTCACATCGTTCTTTAGGAACGAGCTTGCCTTGTTGTTCTTTAGGAACATATTTTTCTCCCCCTAATAATGGGAAAATTGTCTCATCAAAATAACAATCCGTAAACCGTGCAGTAAAGATATCACCTGTTAGGGGCTCTAGATATCTGATGATAGATGGTGAATCAAAACCAACATAAATTCCCAATCTGCGTTGAAGGCCCGTCTTAGTATATTGCGGTGGTGCAATAGGCACATATGCCGCACAACCAAACACTCTTAAATGTGAAATGTTTGGTTGATTGCCCAACACAAGTTGTACTAGAGAATATTGATTGTTGGCAACGGGCCTTAACCGTACAAGTGATGCTGCATGTAAAATGGCATGTCCCCAAGTAGAAACTGGCAACTTTATCTTTATTAGCAAAGTGCGAGCTATCAATTGAAGACGCTTAATCAAAGCTTCTGCCAAGCCATTTTGAGTATGAACATGAGGGACATGATGTTCAATGTCAATGCCTAGTGACATCCAGTAGTCATCAAAAGTCTGAGATGTAAACTCACCAGCATTATCGAGTCTAATTGACTTGATGGGATAATCTGGGAATTGGGCTCGCAATTTAATTATCTGAGCCAAGAGCCTAGCAAATGCCATATTTTGAGTGGACAATAGGCAAACATGTGACCATCGGGTAAATGCATCCACCAAGACCATGAAGTATCGAAATGGTCCACAGGGAGGATGAATAGGCCCACAAATGTCCCCTTGGATTCTCTGTAAAAATGATGGGGATTCAACATCGACCTTCGGTTGCGATGGTCTGATCACCAACTTCCCTTGTGAACAAGCTTGGCAAGAGCTGTCACTTGATAATATAATGTGTTTTGTCAACAAGGGATGTCCTTTAGAGTTGGTGATGATCCTACGCATCATGGTGGATCCAGGGTGACCCAACCGGTCATGCCAAAGCTTAAAAGTATTTGAGTTAATGGATTTCTGGTCCATGACATTATGTGCCTCAATTGTCTGTATGGTTGTATAGTACAATCCTGATGAAAGTGCACAAAGCTTCTCCAGTATACGCTTATGGGTATCACTGGAAGTAATGCAAAGATATTCTATGTTTTCCTCATTCTTTGTTTCAATATGGTAGCCATTCAAACATATATCTTTGAAACTCAACAGATTCCTTCTGGAGTTAGATGAATATAAGGCATCTTGAATGGATAGTATTGTTCCATTTGATAACATAACTTGGGCTGTTCCTGAGCCTTCAATCAGATCTGCAGGACCTGATATGGTTGTTACCTTTGCTTTTGTAAGCATCAAGTTTGAGAAATACTTTCGATCTCAAAGGATCGTATGAGTAGTCGCACTGTCTGCGAGATAAATATCTTTGCTAGGGAACTTGTTTTAGGGGTATCCATAATTTATATCCATGCCTTCAAATAAATAAAATAAGTTGAATCAATAAACAATTATTCAATGTAAAGAAAACATTGCCACTTTTATTGGATTGAAATGAAGATTAAAAACAGTGCTTCAGATAATACAAATGGTACATAAGGGTATCTAATCCAATTCGGACCCATAAACTTCATTCCCCTTTTCGGTAACAAAATCGGAAACATCTAGATGTGTCTTGTCTAACTGATGCGATATTTCCGATGGGCCGTCTGTGGCTGGCGGATCTGGTACAACATAATTTGTCTCCACTTTCCTGTTTTTAAGTGAAGCTTGATAGAGATCTGCCAAATGCTTCGGCGTACAACATGTACGCACCCAATATCCCTTTGCACCACATCTGTGACAAGTGCTTTCAACATTTCTAGGCACATGGCTTGTCTGTGCTTTCCCCTTATTTCTGGATGCATTTTTGCTATTCGTGGATGGATTGTTCCTTGGCCCCAAGCTATATGAATGAGCATCACGATCTTTTCTACTCCCTTACCATCGGCCACGCTTGCCTCCTCGCCCACATATGTGGATATTGCCTTGAGATAAGGCGGCATTCACTTCCCGAGATGTAGCATTTATTTCAGGAAGTAGTGCTGAGCCCGTTGGGCGAGATTGGTGATTCTTCAATAAGAGCTCATTATTCTGCTCAGCTAATAATAGGCAAGATACAAGTTTCGAGTACTTTGTGAAACCACTATGCCTATACTGCTGTTGTAGGAGAACATTTGAGGCATGAAATGTGCTCAGAGTTTTTTCGAGCATATCCTCCTCAGAGATACTTTCACCACATAACTTCATCAAGGAGGTGATTCTATGCATAACAGAATTGTACTCGGACACTGTCTTGAAATCTTGAAATCTCATGTGTGTCCATTCGTATCTTGCTCTTAGAAGGGTCACCCTCTTTTGGTGATTGTATCTTTCACATAAAGCTTTCCACATAACCAACGGTTCATCAACCACGTACATATTCATTTTTTAGCGCTTCATGGATGTGGCGGCAAAGAAAAATCATGGCCATCGCGTTTTATTCAGGCAAAGCATCGCTCCCATCTACAATCGTTTTTCCGAGGCCATTTGCACGTAGATGGATCTTGGCATCCAGGACCGATGATAGGTAGTTGTCCCTAGAAATGTCCAACGCAGCAAATTCCAGTTTCGCCAAATTTGCCATCTTCAAAAGAAAAATGAGAGCATTAGAATTTGCAATAATCCTCAAGCTTAATATATTTTTGAACTTCATGCCAAAAATGTCATGCATATTTTACCCGAAATTTCAAGCTCGGGATCTGGGACATTAAGCCATTTATTAATAGGAACTTCATGCCCTATAATTGTTTGAGGAACTCCAGGCCCTCATTATTCATGTATATTAATTGAAAATAAAGTGCTATAAATTTGCTGGTATGGACGATAAACCCGCACCATACTTTAAATGAAAGTAAATGTGCGATAAAGTAGATTTATAAAGTAAATTACTTGCTGTATGGACGTTAATCCCACACCATACTTTAAATAAAAGTAAATGTGCAGTAAAGTAAACGTGTTGGTATGGGCACTAATTCTGCTCCATACTTTTAAATAAAAAGAAACAAAAGGCAGTTGTATGGACGTTAAACCCATGCCGCACTTTAAATAAATACTGTTGTATGGGTAATAAACCAACTCCATATAGTAAATAAAGTAAATGATAAAGGCAATTGTGTGGACGATAAACTCGCGCCACACTTTTAAATAAATATTGTCGTATGGGTAATAAAACTCCACCATACAGTAAATAAAATAAATGTGGGGATAAAACCACCACCTAATATATATGAAGTACATAATATATTATATATTGTGGGCAATAAAACTGTGCCACTATTCAAGATATAATAGATGGGCTTTAAGATCACGCCATCATTTTATTACGATAATTTGTGTTACAATGTGATGGGTAATGAAAATTACACCACCATAAAATAACATGATGGGGTATAAAACCGCACCATACCAAATTACATTACAAAGAAATAAATTAAACAAGCATGGATGAAACAACATAAAAATTGTGAGAACACAAAAAAGAAAGTTTGCATGTCGTCGTAGTAGTAAAGTGAGAGGAGACATATGACGGAGAGGAGAAAGAGAAATAACCACATAATGTTGAGCTGAGAAAATTTAGAAGTAAGTGGGAGAGACTATCGTGCTGATAACGTGTTATAAAAATAAAACAATTAGAGTAGGAAAGGTACCACTGAAAATTGATAGTAGAATTATATCTGCTCTTGTGGATTTTACATTGACAGAATTTTCTCTCAGATAGAAACTCACTCACTAACACTCAGATTTCTCACTCTCCTCTCTTTCTTCTTCTCTTATTTGGTGTGTTTTACAAATGATCGAACAAGCCTATTTATAGGTAAATTTACTCAACATAATTATTGACCTTTTGACTATTATCTCAAACTTACATTATGTGGGCTTGGACTTTACTAACTTTACAACTGCTTGGTCTCCACCGACTTTACAACAGATTGGATTTTATTTGTCATAAAGCAGTAGTAGTAATCTTTTTTTATTATGTAAAATAATAGGATTACAAAAGCATATAATATTGGTGTTCACTATTTCTCTCATTTCTCTTTCTCTTTCTCTTTCTCTCTATCTTTTCTTGTCATGCCCCAACCCACGGATTTACGTAACATTTGGTTAAGACGTGATTCACACCTTAATTATAAAATTTAATAAAAACACTATAACTAAAATGTGAAGAAACATTTAAATAAATAAAATAAATATTTCACATAGAATATTCAGCGGAAACGACAACATCTGCAATCTTAAAAATTTTACATTATTTTACAAGTTAGAACTACTCAAAAGTTCACTAAAATAATAGCTCATTATTCATCCACAAGCTATGTACACAATACACTCTATAAATATGCCAAAATCATCACAAGCTCTAGATTTCAGGTTCAGTACCTGCAAAATCTGTTAGGGAGTGAGCGAAACCAAAGCTTAGTAGGGACATAAACCTTTTTATAGGAAATTGATGTAACTAAATTAAATGACATACAGTCACACAACTAAATATCACATTATTAATAATAATGCATGAATGCTCTTCTTTTAATCATGTTAATTCATATAACTGGACAAGCATACATGAACGTCTCATACCGTGCTTATACCACTTGGTCCTGAATGCCCATTTATATGAACTAACCCTCATTTCAATCATCCCATAAATCCACTTTTGTTAGTCATCTTGTCTAACTCCCTATCGCCAGTTTCGTATCACCCAATAAAAACCATGTGCACTATGGAATCCCTGAGGTCTGGTACTTGCCAAGAGTTAGACTCAACTACACAAAAGATCATTTCCATTACCCTCTTTTCCACCATTATTTTCTCAACCCAAGCGTTCTAGCCAAATTCCTTGACCTGATATAATTATGCCCTTCACAACAATGTAGCCATTTAAAACATTACCAATGCATAAATAATTATGCCAATATTTTTCAAATAGTTAAGAGTATGTAAACACCCAATACTGTTTGTGCCTAATAAATCTTGGCCGATGAAGCTGACCGAAGGAACTTCCTCTCGGCCCTAGCGCCTACGCACGACCGAACGCTGCAAGTTGTTGTTCGCTTTCTTTCGTTGAAAGCAAAGGTGAGCTGTGAAGACAAAGCCATCACGGCCTCGGTGATCTCGACCGAGGACGAAGGGAGTGATAACTCCTCAGCTACACGGCCAAGATAGGAAAGTCAAGTGGCATCGCCACATGGCGTCAAGGCCCCACGCTTCATTTAATGAAGTAACGCCTCTGACTCCAATAGAAGACCCACGTCACGTAAGAGCATTTAATGTGCAAGAGAAGAAAGGAAGTGATTGAAGTCAGGATATGGCGAGTAAAATCAGGGCGATTTGGTACGAAGATCTTACAACTTGTAGGATTAAGTCACCAACCGTCAGACCAGAGCATTAAATGCTCCTCCAAGGCCCAGCCCGGAGACGCAGAACCCACGATCAGGGCGGCGGCCGGGATTTCTAGGGGTCACACCACCCTGCTTCACATTCCCAAATGTCGACTCGACTACCCACTAGCTCTGATCAACCTCATCATGCAGATTTTCAGCCTCATTGTCTTCTCAGGACCTTCCCTATAAATACCGGGCTCCAACTACATTTAAAAGGGTCAACACCAAATACAAGCCTCCCACGGAGCAGATTATATTTTCCTGTCATTTACTTCCTGTCATTTATCTTCTTGTAATGTATTTTCAATACTTTTACTAGTTTTCTTAGGAGTAGTGGCAGTTTGTAGGAAAATCCATTCTTCAATATATCATACGACCCTTAATTTTCAAGGCGCCGGAGCACCATCTTTGGTACTCTTTCGTTCATTTCATATATCATACGACCGTCGCCACCCAGCGACGCGCCGGAGCACCACCTAAAAACCACCATCAACATCACCATTAACGGCCTTGTAGCTCAGGCCATGAACCTGATGGCCGAGATCAGTTCCTCTCTCGGCCACAGTCACTCTGATCAGAAGTTAGACTTAAACAAGCGCACTACTCATCTATTCACCCAAATCAACTCATCCTCAAACGTACGGTAAACCATGCTGGCACGCCCGCGCACACCCGCACCGCGCCAAAGAAGGATGACCCGTGTTGGCGTAGATCCCTTCGGCCCGGAGGACCAGGCCGTGAGATTCGCGTTGGTTAACAAATACAAGGAATGTCAATCAAACTGTACCATGCATAATATAATGCTCATGAAATTTAATTAAATCAATCTCTATAAAAGGCCTCCAAGAAACCCCTATACCAAAGCTTTTGCTAGAAATGTAAGATGTTTCCCAATTTTCTACTGCATTCACAAATTCAGCCTCCCACTCATTTTCTTGACAATTCTACTTCTTTCTACCTCTATTTCTCTCTCGCTTTCTGTTTTATTTCCTCATTCTATTGCCTCTACACTTTTCTGAAGAGGGAAATGGGACTTGAAGAAACAAATGTTGTATTTATAGGACTCCAAGGGCGATAGCTATGAGATAACTTCAATGCTTAATGATCATTTCCTTATTTCTTAAAGGCCAAGTAGCTTTTCTTTCACTCTAACTCAAAGAAGGATAAGAAGACATACAATGAGGACACGTATTGATGACTCAACCATCTAATTCATTGACATCTAATTAGTTCGCAAGTAAATAAAACTAGTAAACCATCTAATGCATAATTGATTGATACATGCTAACTACGTGGAGTATATAAAATAACTCAATTACACAACCATGCATGAAATATTCTAGATAGCTATGCACAACATCCTACTACCTTTAACTAATTTTAATATTAAAAGAAAATTTTAAGAAAATCATCAAAACCATTTAATAAAAAAAAATGAATTTGCACTGGATGAAGAAATTAAATTAAACATAGAATTCCATAAAATGATTATAATACTATAATTTATTATAAAAGTACAATTTTTAAAAAAGTACAATTTATTATAAAAGTACAATTTATTCCATAAATTATAATTATAATTTAATACTTACCAAAGTAATTTTTAAAAAATAAAATAAAATAAAATGTTTTAACCTTCCTAAATAAACTCTTAAGAATACGGATTTTCACATTTCATCCTTTCTTTTCTCTCTTCTCCGGTGGTGTGCTTTGCCTTCATTTTTCCCTCTTTATACAGAGGCTTGGGAGGAGAAAGAAACAATCAAGGAAGCTTCGTGCGTGAAGCTTCTCACACAACTTGTGTGTGGCAATTTCTAATGAATAGAATTGCTTGTGGGCTCCACAATCAAACTTGTACAACAGTCCCCCTTGGAGACCACAATGTACGAAATATGACTCGTTAAAAACCTTGCCAGTAAAACCTAATAAGATAAAAACTAGTCGTGTGCATAACCATGTGCAACATAAAGTTCTGTGTGTAGAACACTGACACGCGTGCGACACTGCCTAGTGAAAACCTCACTAGGAAAAACCTAGTGCGACAAAAACCTGGACGAAGGAAAAAGAGTACAGTGTCTGAAGGTGTTTATTGATGGCACGATCCCCCTGATGCTGACAACATATCCTTAAGCCATACTATTGACCATCTTTCTGAATATTGTAGGTGGCACTGCTTCTGTGAATCAATCTTGCAATATTGTTGGATGCTCCCCTTGAAGAATTACTCCTCTTGATGCCTTCATACATCTTTCATGATCCAACACAAATGATATTGATATCACATTTGTAATTCATGAAATGTTCTTTGGTAATGCATGTATAAAACTTGTTGTTGCAACATCATTGGAGGATCCATGTGTGTCGTCATTCATCTAATCCTTGTTGAGGTTAGAACTTTTGAATCGGAAATCGGAGGTCGTGGGCCCCGCGGGGCCGGTTGACCAAAGTTAGGAAGTTTGACCACTCGGTTGACCGAGCATCTTTTGAGGCTATTCCACCATTCGAAACACATAGTCGGACCTTAGAAACTTCTCGTTCGTCATACACACTTAAATCCTGGGAAAAATAGGATTTTATTTTAAAGTTCTCATTCGAAGTAATTTATGTTATTCTCGCCCTCGTATTTTTAAATAGGTACTCCGGCTACTAGTACTCAGCAGGCGGGACCCTCTCAGGGTCAAGCAGCGTGGGACTACCTGTGAGTGGACTTTGTTTTCAAATAATAAGCATTATTTTATGACGGAAAAACTATGCATAATGATTTATTGGTTTATTGAATTTATTATATAATCAATTGTTGAAACTTGATATTTTTATAAAGTAATTGCAATATATTTGGGTTTTGGTATATTGTGATTATCTTGAGTTGATATATATTAATTTCGAGAATTTCTATCTATGCTTGGTTATATGTGAGGTATGTGGGGTGTTGGTAATGAGATTATGGAAAGAGAGTGGATTATAGTTTATGTCAGTTTAAGCACTACCCTAAGTACCTCCTCGGATTTGGAATACTGGAATTGGACACTTGGAAATTTGTGATACTTGGATATGTTGGAACTTGGGCACCCTTGACGGGGTGTTTCGTAGACCCTTAGCAGGTTTAGTCTGCGCGCATAGGACTTGTCACAAGCGCACGAGTATTGAGGATTCTAATGTGCGTGCTGGTGAGCCAAGTCCCTTGTTGGACGGCTCGTTCCCTAGCCACATGGTCAATTGAGAATTCTTCCATGTGGACTAGTCAAACAATTCCCCGGTTGGATTGTTTCCCCGGTATAAACTTGGTAGTGGTCATACTTATATATATGTACTTACCCTTTCATTCTTATTTGTCAGTGAGGATACTTCCCCACTCGTCTTGCCAACGGGCACTCCTTTCGAGAGAATAGTTGGGAAAGGTTTTGGAAAGGGATGGATGATATTATACTGTTATGAGTTATGGATTTCACATTGGTTTGACTTAACTATATATATATACATGTCGATTTTGAGTGCATGTCGTTTCTGCATCGTTTTCTAAACGATGTTCTGTCGTTTTCAAATGTGAAATAAACTTTGTTTTTGACCACTCACACTTTTCTATTTTGCGCCCCCTAGGCAATAGATCGTCTTGAAATCGAACAACTGTATTAAGTCGTGAACTCCGAGCCGAGCTTATGTAGGATAAACTTTTCAATCGTTTCTCTTCTGTTGAACTTTATTTTCGTTTGTAAACTGAATTCTGTTAGATATGCTCTGATGTTGCCCATACTAGGGTTGATTGTAAGGCTGTAGGCCATTGATGTTAATTGCATAAATATTATCTTATGCATGCTGCTGGTTGAGATTATAAATGTATTTGACATGTTTAAAATTTTTGGGAATGTCTAATTTTCAGGGGAGACTCTGCCAAAATTTCGGCATAAAGTTTCGTCTCTTTTAGTAAGTGGGCCCGGCATCAGTATGATGTTAGAAATACCACAGGATTTGTCCCAGATTTTGGAGGAATTCGGGGCAGGTCCTGTCACCGAAATTGGCTTAAGGGACTGACTAGGTGTTTCTAACTGTTTTAACTGAATTGTTGATTTGGGTTGTTGATTTCCAAAATTAATTTTCACTGTACCATCTAGGTATTGTTGGATATAATCTAAAGTTTGTAGACTGTTTTGAATAGGAGTGGGTTGACTCTCCATTGTTAATGTCCAATATGAGGGTAGGGTTATTTCTGACCATTTAATTGTATGAGCAACTCTAATATTAGCATTTGTGCGACTACTTTGAATTAACAAAGCATGATCCTTTGGACTTTTATTAAGAGCTTGAAAATTCATATTAGTGCCGGTGACTTTGTAATAAATTCTATAGACTAGGGCTAAAGGTTGAGTGCCTGGTAAAACTTCATATCCTGAAGTTTTAATGTTTAGTGTTAAAGTTTTTAATATGTGAGGATCACTAAGGCATACTGTAAAGTCTGGATAACAGTCAAAATGAATTGGACCATTAAATTGGCTTGATTCAATTATTCCAAGTGTACTGTCACTAAACTTAGTGAATCTTCCATCTCGAAGACACAATAAAATGGAAGTGTCAAGACCTGTTATTATTAAAGGCTTGATAGCAACTTGGACTAGGCCAATGTGTAGGAAATTATTTCCATCTTTTCTATGTTTTGTTATTCATTCAAGATTAAGTAACTGGCATACTTCATGTTCTTTACTAAGGGAATAGACTTGTTCTACTGTTTTTAAGTGGGCTGTGCTTTTAAAAGCAGAGATTGACCATTTTTTCTTGTAATTCACTATGTCAAAAAAGGGATTTAGCAACGGATAAAATCCGTTGCCTATTACACATAAATACCGTGGTATTCAAGCCTGTTGCCTATTACTATGTAATAGGCAACGGATATTCTCCGTTGCTGTTTATCGCTTACTACATCGGATATGTCAGAAACTCCGATGCCTAAATGATTTCCAAGTGCCAAAAAAAGGCTGACTTCTGACGCCTAAACCTGAAACAACATCAGTAGTTTCAAAAGGTAGGAGGCTAAAGAGGTCTAACATCATCAGTAGTTTTAAAAGGGATGAGGCTAAAGATGTCTAACAGCATCAGTGAAATCTACTATGCTGATGCATATTATCAATTACAACATCATAGAAACAAATAATGGTGTTGTGAATTATGTTATACATCATCGCTTTTTTTTTTTTGCGGACGTGAAAAGCCTCCAATATTGCTGGTGGTTACATAAATGTTGATGCTGCTTCTCGTTTTAGGCATCAGTGATAATAGATGTATGATTGTTGTTTTTATCTTTCAACTTCAGTTATTTCTGGAAAACTGAAGTTGTTATAAACAATAGGCATCATTTATGTAAGGAAAGGGTAGGTATTTTGCTTGTTTCACATCACACTTTACTTAGTTACTGTAACAGTATTTAAGAAATGCCTCATTTCCAAATCATGTTGTGTTGCCATTGCTCATTAAAAAAAATATTATATCAACAGTAATTTAAATATATCCATAATTGTCTATATATATATATAAGCAAAATACTTGAATGATCCATACTTGTCACATCCGAATCACAAATTTACCAGCCCTACACCACAAATTATCCATACTTGTCTATGCATAAGCAAAATACTAGCTAGAAAGACATGTAATAAAATGAAGGAATGTTTAGCTTAATCAAAAAGCCATTCTAGGACATGACTTGCCAATTCTTCTCGCACCTCATCCAATTCCATTTGGGTGTACGTGTCCTTCCTTCTAGCTCTATACTGGAAAAAAAAAAACACAGAGAATGTAAACACAAAATATGAACATAAGCTTAAAAAGTGCAAGGTACTAAATTTGCATAAGATATGTTGTCACTTCAAATGAACCAATATGCAAATTTACGAAATCATATTGGTGAAGAAGAAAATCTAATTTTTCGATCAATCTAATTAGATAACAAGAAGTCATTAATTGGATCCCACTTCATGTTTAAACTAGCAATTAAATGATCATGTGATGGGGTAGAGAGTTGAACAAGCACATCTAGCATTTTTTCTCAATTGACACAGACCTAACTACCAAAAAAACAGAGGCACATTGCTGTGAAAAAAAATTACACAAGGTTCATATTAACACAGACCTAACTACCAAAAAAACAGAAGTTACAAATTTCCATAAGTACCTTATTTCGAAATTCAAGGGAGGAATCTTTACAAATGTCCTTCATATATCTCATCACAAAATACCCACATGACTTGCCATCGCTTTGTTTAGGAGCACCCTACATTTTTACACAACAATTCAGCATTTAGTTAGTTAGGTTCCTTAAAATTAATCTTACAATGTTTGTGAAATACAAGCATACCGAAAGCATAATCCACATTGGTAATTTACGAGGTCGTCTCCCAATTTGCGCATTGAAAGCTTTGATCCCACTTTAACAAATAAATAACACTTGTTATAGGCCGTAAGCCAAATGCAAAAAAATTACATATTAAGGAAATAACTAAGAGAGACGGACTTACTCATTTACAACAGTTTTCCATGCATCATGAGGGTGACGAGCCCCAAGAGGATCCATGACATACACATTATCTTTGTCCTCATCAATTATTGTTAGGATCCAATGTCCCCTAATGGTAATTCAAAACATATTAGTAATACTCAAACATTCCTTGTAAAAAAAAAAAGAAAACCACTTTACTTACCCAGGATTATATGGAATCAAAAAGATGCTGTCAATGCTCGTTTGTTTCAAACATTTCGTAATGTATTCTGACCTCAAATTCCCATCTCTTGGATCATGTGCGGTACGTGCTGGGTCCATAAATCCAATCACTTGATCCCTTTGTTGGCTTTTTACCAAGCGAAACAAATAGCTGCCAACCATTTTCCATAGTTACTAACTAAATGAGACACAAGATTAATAGCCAATATGAGAAATAGAAAATTATAAAATATCAAGTTACTATTACCTAATATAAGCAGTTATTATAGCTTGTCCTATTTCTCTCATTTCAGCGAACGCGATAACTTGTTCTTGAAAGATGTATACCATCTTTTTCACACCAAATATGTCCTCATCAATATTTGTGGAGATAGTCTGACCTTTGGACATCACTTGATGTGCGTATGCATATAAAACCTTGCAAGACTTTGGCATTGTTGGTGATATAGACTTGAATAAAGTCTTTGCTAATTTTTCCTTTGTAGTTTCCCTCTTCTTCTACAATTATTGCATAAAGCAGAAGGTTATATATATAAATATATACAATTACATACATATTAGTTAGAATAAAACATACAAAGCTTAAAAGAAAAGAAGTTTACCACTTTATCATCAAAGACAATAAGATCTTGAGGCCAAGCTACTTGCGACCCAATGGCATCCTCAACCGTTTCTAACACTCCTTTCACAGGGATTGGTAGTGGAGAATCTCCCTGTAGTGCATAATTCACAGCTACTCTTATGTTCCCCTCGCCCAAAGGAACATTATGAACCATCTGGTTTGGCACATTAATCTCAACTATTGTGCCACTTGCAACAAGGTTTGCCTTTTCGCCAAAAGCCATTTTGCATTCTTTCCCCTAATATGCATATAAAAGACAAGTCACAAATATAATACAAGCTAAACATATCAATTTCAGCAAGCATTTATATCAATTAAGTAGAAGATGGAGTCAAAGAAAGAGATCGTAGATGGAGTCAGCAAGCAATTCATAACATTAAGATCACGAACAAACAAATAAATTATAAAGGAGAGCAATGATGAATCATTACACCAATCTGCACAAAACTAACAACCTTTATTTCCAGTGAATTTGTCAAAAAGTTCAGATATTATGGCCATGAAATTCATATAAATCGTATTCTAATCAGTAATTTTGTGTGTACATATTTAGAGCAAGTATATCAAAGTAAATGAAAAATCAGCATTACCTTCATAAACTCACTTTCAGTTTGCTCCACCACATCCTCACAACCTTCTTCACCACAAATTTCTTTTTCACCCTCCTCAAGTTTTCTCTCTATGTTTGTTGATGCTCTCTCGGATAAGATGGGAGATGGATGTATATTTGGGGATTGGAGAGATGTGTTATTAGGAACTTGAGTGTTAATCACCACCTTTAGCATCTCGATTTGGTTTTGAAGAGCTTGTTGTGCAGCTTCATGCCTTTTTTGTTGTTCTTCCATCATCTTTTATTCGACTTTCATCATGCCAAGTTAAACTTTTAGAAGTTTCAAATGACTTAGGCCCAGTTTGGGATTGCTGTCACTTTTAAAAAAAGTTGCTTCTGCTGTGCTTTAAAAATAATTAGCTGTAAAGTAAAGCAGCTCCATGTTTGGTAAACAGTATTTTTTAAAGTGCTGTTAGTACAAAAAGCAGTGTCAAAACCGTTTGGTAAATTTTAATATAAAATTGTTGTAACTGTGAATAATGACTAAAATAGACAGGATGTTAAAAGTGCTATGTACTAATCATGTGGTGGTAGTGGTAGTGATGGAGTGGAGGTGGTGGTGGTGATGAAGGTGGAATTGGTTGTTGTGGTAGTGGTGGTGGTGGGGATGGCGGTTGTGGAGGTGGCGGTAGTGGCAGCATGGTGGTGGTGGTGGTGTTGGTTGTGGAGGTGGTGGTGGATGTGGAGGTTTTGGAGGAGGTGGTGGTTGTGGTGGTGGTGGTAGTGGAGGTGGAGAGGTGGTGGTGGAGGAGGTGGAGGAGGTCGTGGTTGTGGTGGTGGTGGTGGAGGATGAGGAGGAGGAGGATGTGGTGGTGGCGGCGGTGGTTGTGGAGGTAGTGAATGTGGTGGTGCAAGTGGTGGAGTTGGATGTGGAAGTGGAGGTGGTGATGAAGGTGGAGTTGGTTGTTGTGGTAGTGGTGGTGGTGGTGCAAGTGGTGGAGTTGGATGTGGAAGTGGAGGTGGTGATGAAAGTGGAGTTGGTTGTTGTGGTAGTGGTGGTGGTGGGGATGGTGGTTGTGGAGGTGGTGGTGGTGGTGGTGGTGGTAGTTGCAGCATGGTGGTGGTGGTGATGTTGGTTGTGGAGGTGGTGGTGGATGTGGAGGTTTTGAAGGAGGTGGTGGTTGTGGTGATGGTGGTGGTGGAGGTGGAGAAGGTGGTGGTTGTGATGGTGGTGGTGGTGGTGGCGGTGGTTGTGGAGATAGTGAATGTGGTGGTGCAATTGGTGGAGTTGGATGTGGAAGTGGAGGTGGTATCATTTTTAAAAATGAATGATGGTATTTTGGGAATTAAAAAAATTCATTAAATGTTCATCTCAGCTTCTTTTGAAAGCAGCTTTGAAAAGCAACCCAGAGCCTGCTTTTAAAAGTTGCTGTCAAAAGGCCATTGCTTTTAAAATAATCGGGATATTTTATTTTTACCAAACACCTTAAACTGCTTAACTTTAAAGTGAAGCAGGTTTTTGACGAAAAAAAGCAATCCCAAACGGGGCCTTAAACATTCTTTTGAACCTTGGGATAGGAGGAAAGTACCATAAAACCTTCGCCGGGACCCCTTTCTTCTCCACATTCTTCTTTGTCACCTTCCATCGTGAGAGGCCACATTTAGGGCAGGTTGTCAAATCGTGATACTTATTCCTATATAAAATGCAATCATTGTAGCATGCATGTATCTTCTCATACTTCAATCCCAAGGCATTCAATGTCTTCTTTGCCTCATACATACATGATGGTAGCTCTTGACCAATTGGAAGCAAATCTCCAACTTCAATAAGCATATCGGAGAAACAATTGTCGGTCATGCCATGCCTTGCTTTAAGATTGTACAACTTAACCAATCCCGACAACTTGGTGTGCTTATGACACCCAGGATAAAGAGGTTTTTCTGCTTCTTCCACAAACTTCCTAAATTCGTCCGGGTTTTCAGTAAAGTATTCATGTGCACCTTCGCACATATCAATTGTCTCATCCACTACATCACGTTCAAGATATGGTTCTTGATTTACACTTTCACTTCCATTTGATTCAATAGGTTGCCCATGCCATATCCAATCCTTATAGGTTTGGTCAACCCCATTGAAATACAAATGCTCCCTTATTACTCTAATAGTAAACTTTCTTGTATTCCCACATCTCTCGCATGGACAATGAATGCGCCTATGATCAATAGCATTTGCTAATGCTATCCTTAGAAATTCTTCAACCCCATCTTCATACTCTTTGCTTCTTCTATCTTCATGCATCCAAGATTTATCCATATCCCTTTAACCAATCCATTTCATAAACACAAAAAATATTATAAACAACTTGAGTTCACATTTCAAATAATGAGGGAAGCTGCCTATTATATGAGAGCATCTCAAGTTGCTTTAATATTGCAAATAAAAAACAAATATGGCCAAACAATATATAAATTGAACCCTATTATATGAGAGCATCTCCAGTTTATCCTATAGCTAGCATTTAGAGTACTTCACAAAAAAACAGAAAAGAAAGAAAGAAAGAAAGAAGCCCAAATTTAAGCATGGCATGAAAAAGTGCAAGAACTTGTAAATTTTGATGAAATACAAGTGTACTTACAGCAGTCAAAAGATCAGCAGTTGCAGAAACAGATCTGATCCCTCTTTGACAACCCTGCAAATTAAGGCAAATACAAATTAACATATTATTTACAAAGTAAACACAGAAATTAAGGCAACTTGGACTAGAAAACTGTACAATATTATTTACAAAGTAAACACAGAAATTGAAACTTAGTAAAAATGAAAATAAAAAGCTAATCTAGTAATCGAAGTTACAGCCACCTTCAGGTGTATTGAACATGTAAGGAATGTTTAAAAACCCACCTTAAATTTGCAACTTCCAACAAACTACCCAAACTGATAAATGATCTATCTTAGATAAAAGAACAATTCAAAACCTAAACTGACAAATTACACTTAGAAAATAGCAAAACCACTTGTCAAAGTAATTACATAACAAACTAAACATAAGGACTCTGAAACTAATGGTGACAATTTGTGACGTCAATTCAATTCCCATTGCATAGTCAATGAGCTTTACAATGGTGAAAAAACCCCAATTATGTTTATAGCTTACACTGAAAGCAAACACCTATCAAAAACTAAAATTCCCAAAACTCAATTGTACATGAAAATACAAAAGCCACTGGAATCAAATTATCAAATAAACCAAGCCACCGAATCAGATTAAACCATCAAGCAGGTTCCAAGACAATCAATCACAAATTTAGCAACATAACACAACAAAAAGCTATAAAAAAAAATATTTAAAAAAATTGATCTGGTGCTGATTACTAAAATTTGAAGATTTTCCTAGTATTGAGAGCAAGAATGTTTAACCTTAAATTTTAGTTGTGAAGAGAGAAGAAAAGATTACCAGAAGAGGAGGTGTGGGGTGTGGTCAAAACCCTAACTTTTGGGGGAAAGGGAAATGTGCTTCGAACTGATAGATGAAATCACACAATTGTCAACTTAAACTTCCGTCTGAATGTCTGGGCTTGAGAAATTGCGTGAGCTGGCTTGAGAATCGTTGAATGGAAGAATGATTCTCACTGTGAATCGTAATGGTTGAGCATCTGAGGGTTTTAGCAAGAATGGGGCAGTGATGGAGGAGAGAGAAGAAAGAGAGAGTTTCAGAGGGATTGAAGGAGAGTTTTGTTTAGGAGATGAATTTTTAGGGTATAGTTTCAGAGTGAGTGAAAAAATTGAGAGGGAGTTAGACGAATTGGGGCAAGAGTTTGAGAGGGAGCTGAAGTTTCAGAGAGAGTTTGAGAGGGAGAGTAAAAATTTTGGGTTAGGGCGTTGACTCATACTTTAGGCATCAGATATATTACCAAAAAATGACCCTCTTAAAAATAAAATAAAAACTAATCACTTTAGGCATCTATATTTATACAGATGATGCTAAAGGGGAATAAAGCCATCCTCATAAATAAACAAAAATGCGGGTTGATGTCTTTATACCTTTTTAGTATCGTTATTTACGAAATTGATGCCTAATCTGCTAATAGCATCGATTTCCCTCTATACCGATGCCTATCTAGTGTTGCTGTAAGTGAAATTTGACGTAAATTTCGGTACTAGGGGCCCTGGGGATATTCCAATCATTGAAATCAATATTATTGTTTACTTGATACTCAATTTGTTCTTCGTTTACTATATCTGAGTTAGATTTGAAAAGGTGACTCATCTGGGCAAGCTTTACTGGTTATTTCTTTTCTAGGAAAGATGAACAGCTATTAAATCTACCGTTGACTCAAGGTTATTTGAAAACTCAGTGATTCTATCTCTCTTTGCTCATGCCGCATCCGCTCATACCTTACCCTGTGTTTGGAGTCTAGGACTTATTGTTTGGTTTGAAAGAATAACAGTGAACATATAAGCAATGAATGAACTGTAGAAATAATAGGATGATCGTCTTACTTAAAGCAGAATAACAAGCCACTTGGGCAGACTAATAACTGAAACAGATATTACTCTTCAACACTTACTCTTCTATTGAGGGATCCCTCAAATAATTTTATTTGAAGGGTCCCCTAGGAATGTTTTTTCAACGATCCAACCATCTATTTTTTAAGTTTACATTCATAGATCATCCTTGCTAAAAATTAGACAAATCGGAAACCGTTTCGATATCTAAGTATGTCCTACAAAATCAATTAACACGTTGCTTCAAGAAAGTACTAAAATTTCAATAATTCAATTGAGTGGTCAAATGATATCATATTCAAGTGATTTTTTGTATAAATGATCTTTGAATAAGTATCTACAAAATAGACGGTTTGGATTAGTGAATTACAATACAGAGTGGGCCCTACAAGGGTGTCCCTCAAATAAGCTAATTTGACGGATCCCTCAATGGAAGCTCTCTGTATATAGTATGCAGTACTATATAATATATAATGGTTTCTATCATATAGTATATTATATTGTTATTTTCAATATAATATATTATACCAAGATCAAAGTAGTTAATAATCTTTTAATATAATATACAAAGCAACCATATATCAAAATGAACCATGACCCACAATGATATAGAAGTGATCTTTGCACATATGCACATGCCTCCAATCTTGTTCCTTTCTCACCTGCCATTAGCACAAGTCAAACTCTTTGTATAGTCATCATGTATAGGAAGCGTTATTGAATAGTGTAGAGTATTAATAAAATAATGGAAGAAGATAAGGGTAGGGAGCTTATCTCTTTATAGGTGGTCATGAAGCCGTAACTCGCACAGAGAGCCTCTCATGCTGATAACGTGTTGTGAATAAACTGTAAATAATGTGGGAATATTTAGTTGCACATAAGCAGCAATAGGAACCCTTTTCCACTACGTAAAATAATAGGATGACAAAAGATTGGTGTTCACTATTTCTCTCATTTCTCTTTCTCTTTCTCTTTCTTTCTATTTCTCTATCTCTTTTCTTCCTTTCCTTTCCTTTCTCTCTTCTCCGCTGGTGTGCTTTGCCTTCATTGCTCCCTCTTTATATAGAGGCTTGGGAGGAGAAAGAAACAATCAAGGAAGCTTCATGCACAAAGCTTCTCGCCCAACTTGTGTGCGGCAATTTCTAAGGAATGGAAATTGCTTGTGGGCTCCACAATCAAACTTTTACAAAAGAGTTTATTGAATAACGGTAAGTAAATTTGTAGAATTTTACAGCGTTTTGACACGCTATTTATAAGCATTTTGGTCGTGTAGTTGTTCTTAATTTCCTATAGCACATGAGTTCAGTTAGGTTCATTTTCTTTCCTAACATGGTTAATGAGGGACCCAAAATGAAGCAAATATGTTGTAGGTTAGATTCCCTCCACCCGCCCTCAATATTGAATGTATAAATAAATAAATAAATAAATAAAAAGCCTCATATTATATGATTTTCGGAGCAACTTCAAAGCAGGGATGATAAAATTGTTCCTTTAAGAAAAGCCTCAACGTGAACAATGCCTTTAGATTATCTAGAAAGACTTGAACCATCCTATTGTTTCTCGGTTCAAAAATAAAAAGAATCAACATGTGCCATATGGTGTTGAGTATTTGATGTCCAAATAAGCTTGTCTCTTTTTTTGTATGATTATTTGATTACTATTGTGAGACTATTTTTGCAATTTATTCTCCACACTTCTAGTTTACGAAAAATAGTCAGTATAAAAAGACTAACGTTCTTTTTTAAATGTTCAACTTCATGGGGGTAGGAATATAAGTGGGTTGGACATGGGTGGATTTTTGTTCTTTCTAAAATTAATATTGCAAAGAAAAATACTATTGTCAATCATATATCTTATTTTTGGCCTGTGACAAAAAATAAAAAGGGAGATTCACTATTATACCAAATATAAGAGCCCAAATTATTATAAAAAGCCCTATATGAAATGGACTTTAGAAACACATCCAAAGCCCATTTACAACATAATATAAAGACTTTTAACTTCTTTTAAATTACAAAACTACAATTGATTTCTTAAAACCAACCCAAACCCAAAACCTCATTAAAAAAAAAGTCCAAAACACTCAATAGGGTAGTAATTTAATAATCAAAATTAAATTCAATAGGGTGAGCTGTCATTTTTTTGGGTTTTTTTCGGGTTTGTTTATAGAAATTAAATGATGTAGTGTTTATCTATATTATTAGTGCTAAAAATGGGTATATGACTAAATATCTCTAATAAAAATGAGGACCTCTTAATTTTCCTTTTCTTGGAGGACTCTAAACATACTTAGCCCACTCATTTTTCTTTTAATTTTTTTTAAAAAGGAAATGCAACGTTTTTACAAACTAACTATAAAATTTTTATTAAAAAAAATGAAAAAGTCCTGCAATAATTTTACCCACGTGGATAAGGTAAGAGTGATATTTGAAGCACTCAATTATTGTGGAGTTGTCTAGTGGTTTGAACTCAAATAGGGTTATTTTCCTATGCATTCTAGTTTTTCCAGATTTCAATAGGATAACTAGCTTTTTTTTTTTTTTTTCTTTCCAGATTCACTAGGATTTCTAGATTTTTCATATTTCACTAAGGTTTAAGTTTCCAAGTTTTTTAATAGGATTTCTTGTTTCCTAATTTATTTGGGTTAGAATTTTTGTTTTAGCAAGTAATTTTGATCCTATTGTCTCTAGGTTTTTTAAAATTTATTTACAACGTAAGTTTCCTAGTTGTTGCTATAGTGAGATAATTTTGTTTTCTGCTAACATAATAAGAATAATTATTTCTAATTCTCTTTCTTTTGTTTTTTGTTTTAAAAATTTATTGGTTTTCAAAAGATGATCAGATTAACAAGGACGTGGCCCTTACTCAAACAAACTGCGAGCATACGAAAAGATTACAATTTGCTTAGAAAGGAAATAGAAGTCATGTCTGAATCGAGGAAGGCCAATGATAAAGAATTAAAGGAAAAACAAGACCAGTTTCAGGCGGCGAAGGAGGCCTTCAACGAGTCCTTCGCTGAGCTTAGAGCTGAGCATAAAATTGTTGTGGGGAATAAGGATGATGCGGCTGACTTATGGGATTTGGTGAGATTAAAATATTGGAAGGTCAAACTGTTGGTGCATGACTCCACCCCTGGCCCAGTTAAATCTCTTTTATGGGTTGAGGCTCAAAAAGTTGGACTTACGATGAAACAGGTCAAAGATAATGTAATGCTGGAGCACTGATAGAATTGGGGCACAAGGGGACTATATATAGATTAGATATTACCTTTTTTTCTTTTGTTTTCTGAGAGATATATTAGACATTACTAGATATTATTAGTTTTTGCAATAACCATAGAGTGAATAATTTATAATTGTTTTGACAACATATTAATTAGTGTAATTATGAATAGCATATGTTTGATGTTCTATTTGCTTTCTTTCTTTATTTCTTTTGTTGTTTCCCTCAAAATTGCAAAACTATAAACCCTCAAAAAAGCAAGCAAATTTTTTTATTCAACTGCAATTCGATCAACACACCTCAAAAAAGAGGCCAGCAAGATACGAAAAAGGAACCAAACCACAACAAACTCAACAACCAAGCACATAGCAGGGGCAAGGCACAAGGAAAACAACAGAGAATTATTATCATATGGAAAAAAAAAATATCAATTAACTGAAAAAGGAGAAATAGACTCAAAATTAGCAAATATAGTCATGGGAAGAGCAGAGAAAGATGAGTCTGGATAGCTGAGACTCTTACCTTGATTGGAAGAGCGAATATTCTTGTCAGATTGAAAGGCAGAGAGGAGAAATAAAATAAAAGCATAAATGAGGCAGATAGGATAAACCCTAGTTCCACATATCAAAACAATCAATATAGCAGACAAAAAAGAGGCCAACGACAAGGAAAGAAATTGAAAAATGAAACTCACCAGCAAAACTCAGCAGAACACCATCAGACGAATACCCATCAAATAGGGGGCGCAGGCTTGTTCACTTTGAAGAAGACGTGTTATTCTTGATATTTTATCGAGGAGATTTGGCGGGTAGAAAATGAAAATTCCCTCTCGTCTGGGAAATGTACAATTCCGCCTATTACCATGGAATTTCAACTCATGTACAACTCCCACGATTTTTTCTGCGTGTAGTTTGTAATTTAACTTCCATGTTTTCCTTTTCCCTAAACCCTAGGTGATGGACTACATTGTAAGCATTTTCTGCGAAGATATATATATATATATATATATATATATATATATATATATATATATATACATGCATGCAGTAGAAGGTGCCACAATGCCAGGCACTGAGGCACATATGCATGACTCCACACCAGACTCAATTAAGAAAAAACATAGGGAAGAAGGCATTGGAAGTGGCCACAAAGTTACATGGTGAAGGATGCACATGTCGGCTAGGATTGCTTCAATTGCATATGTTTAATTTTCTATTAGCTTTTCTTTATTTCTTTGGTTCTTTCACACAAAATTGCAAAAGTATAACCCCTACAAAATTACTAGAAAGACAGCCAAAAAAAAAAAACACTCGACTTTAAAATTAAATTTAGCTAAAACAAATGATGCTTCCATGATGATTTCAAATATGTGATCAGGAATCTAGAACATATATCTATCTAAGCACTGGCTAGGCTAAGATATCAGTGCAAAAGTGAAACGAAACTAAATTAAAGGTACCACTAATTCATGATGGAGAGATGATGAATCGTCAGATTAATTAGATCATCAACGGTTGAAGCTCAGTCGACCACAGTGAGAGCTTGATACGCTTTGTCAGCAATGGCTGCTTCCATCAGATGGTGCGGGCCAATTTCCCCACAGTTGTCCAAGAAGGACTTGACCAAATTGTCAGAGACGCCACTCAACAGCGTCACCCCTGGATGATGTTCTTCTATACGAGGCATCTTCTGGTACGAAATATTCCAATGCAAAATGTGTGGCACTGCATCATCCCCGTACCCTTTCTCCTTAAACTCTCTCCGTTTTGCCTCATACAGAGTCTTCCAGGATGTACCCCCAACCCCAACATATCCACCGTAGTTGGCGAACACAAACACCTTCTTAACCATCTGCTCTGCCTTCAAGTTCTCTTTCTCAGCCACTTCCAAAATAAAATCCCATATCTCCCAATTATTAGCAAAAGATCCCAAGTTCCTGTTGCATGTCCTCATCACAAACTCGCACTTGGACTTGAGATCATCCCCTTGTATCGAATGCAGCATCAGCTGATCCCGCAAATGACCGGAACTGATCACCTTTCCTTTCCATGCTGGCTCTTCACTAAGTTCAGACAACAAAAGTCCCAAACTCACCGCCAAGCGTGTTAGGCCATTGGAATGCCTGATGTGACACACTGCCAAGCAGTTTCTAAATTTTCCCAAACCCTCCCCCTGCTTTTGCTGCTGTTGCTGCTTTAGGTACATATCCTCCACCATTGCCTTCCACTGAAGCTCAGCCCCTTCCCTCACATCCCCATCGTCTAATACATAGCGTATGATCTCATTTGGGAGCATAGCATCTGGCTTTATTATGCTGCCATGGCCGCTCAAATTGCCTCCTCTTCCTCCAGCTTTTTTCACCTCCTCCAAATACATCGTAACTTCTGAGCGCTTTCGTCCGATAAACATGCCTTGACGATTCCAGTACCTGTACAAGGGCGCCAAAACTTCATTCCTAAGCTGCTCCCACTCTTGTGATTGATATGATTGATTTGATTGATCTGGTTTGCGTGGGAAAAGTCTCCTCGCAATGCTTTCACATAGCAAAACGGCGCGGGAAGCACGGCTGTCCTCGGGGTGTTTGCTAATGCAACACACTGCAGCCTCGCTAACAAAAAGATCAGCATAAGTGTCAGCATCAAGAGTACCATCTTTATCATCTTCGTCGTCGTCGTCTTCATCACCGTCAGTTATATAATCGGATGGCTTCAAATCGAGCTTGTGCTGCTTGAATTTGTCAATATCAGACTTCAACTGCTCTACGAAGACATCCATAACCCGGTCGTGTAAGAGCTTATAGTCTGGGTCACAGTGGAGCTGCTCTGCAGCGTCTTGGCCTTGTTCTATAAGGCGGTAGAGAATCTCGAGAAGGTCATAAAAACCCCCGAATGGATGGGCAATGGAGGGGAGGTTGCATAATAGCGTCTTGGGGTGGTTCTGGTGGAGCCAAAACACAGCCTTGAGGAAGGCTTCCCGATAAGATTTTCCGCTGCTCCGAATAGCAAGGAGATTGAAGATGAGCTTGAGGGTGGTTAGAGGATTGTGAGACCAGGCCACCGGCAGCAGTTGCTTCAGGTAGTTAAGGGAGGCCTGGTTCTGCTGCTGCTTCGTGTCGTCATCACTGTCTGTGTCTGCTGGTTTCACGTGGAAAAACAGATCTTGGCAGGGATCACCGTAGGAAGAGAAGGAAGAAATAGGGGACAAGGAGATATTCTTGGCCATGTCACCGTTGGATTTGGAGTTGGAAGCCATTAATCTTCTTGTGAGCAGTGTTGGAGTACCGACAACAAGAGTTTTTGAAGTTAGAATGGTAGGAGTAGGAGGAGCCATTACTTTCAGAATCCTTGTGAAAGTGAAACACATTTGAAGCGGCATTTGTTTCTTCATCCCTAATTCCTCAGATCGAAATTCCAATCGAAAATCAACATACACAGATTGATTAATTCTCTCTCTGTTTTTTGTTTCGTAGACGAAGATGACTTTGTAGAGTAAGAAAGGGAGTTATAACACGTATCAAATACAGACCTCGCATTCTTTTGCCACTCAACCTTTAAAGCAAGCAATTTCCAGTTGAGTAAAACTGTGAGAGCTCACAATTATCTTTCTCTAAAAAAAATTAATTAAAGATAAATTTTTTCTTTTTGACGTCAAAAAAATAAAAGACACAAACAGGAAAATTTACCAAAATATTGTCCTTCAAATGACCAATATCATCTAAATTATATGGAACCACACACCAAACACATCTAAATTTTTGCAACAAACTCTTCATATCCAAAACATGTCATAGCTGATACACCATTATTAAGTAAACTGAATAATTATTGGAACCTGGTATTGTATTATTATCATTGCGTCAAAGTTTTTTTTTAAAAAAAAAAAATAGTACAAACGATTGAGGAAGGGGGTTTTACACAAATATTCATTGAATACATGAGGTTTTGAGCGTCAAAGTTTTAATATAAATGATTGCTTGTACCAAAAATTGCATTTTTGCCCATTTATGGCAAAAATATATGATTTAGAGGATTCTCAAGGAAACTTGTTTTACATGCCAAATACAGGAAAACTAAAATACTAAGGCGGAAATATATTTTAATTTGAATACTTTTTTTTTCGCTTTAAATTTGAAGACTTAAGTTTAGCATTTTAGTTTACATACTATTTAAAAGTCTTGTGATGGTCTTTTTCTTTTTCTTTTTCTCTCTTCAACATTATAGCAAATAAAGTATATGTAGATTCTGAGCGGAGGTACACCGTGTGCGTTTGTTGTTGCTAGTGAACTCTTCCGTATTGGGATTAACCCCTTGTGGTTATTGTCAAGTGCGGAAAGAGGAATTTATATTGGGTGATATTTATATTGGGTGACAAAAAACAAATGTACATAAGACTAAACCACAAAAAAAAATGTTCAATTTGTATATTTGACTTCCTTTTAAAACTAAACCACAAACCGAAGACATAAGAAATATAAATGAACATTTACACAAAATAATGCGAGCAAAGAATCACCTCATTTTTAATCTAAGAGAAAATAAGGTATATATATACTACATATGAGGAACTTTTTTTGGGTTCATGAGATCTTGATCGTGCTCATTTCTAAAATAAATAAAAATTCATCTTATTTGCTTTTATAAATTGAACTAAGCTTTTAATTTTGCAAGAAGGGAATACCTTATATGGTTATTTGTATTTATATGGTTAATATTTGTGGGAATACCTTATATGGTTATTTGTATTTATATTTATATTGGTCTTTGTGACTGACGGCCTTTAAACTTGAATTATGAATGCCATCTATTATCTTTCTATCATAAAGTACTTTTAACTAACTACTGGTTGCTTTGCAATATATATGAGAAATGGAAATGAGAGTGAATACTTGTGGTACAATTTCTATAGTCTAGTATCACCATTTTATAACTGCACGTACGCTAGAACAGTATAGCATACCTTTCTAATCATAGGCTTGTTTGTTGGCACAATTGTAACTTTAGGCTTGTACATTATGTGCTTTCAGTTGCTGGAGTGCCAGTCATCCCACAAAGTTTTGGCAACTGTACAGGTTAATTAATTAATTAATTTCAAGAACATAAATTTCCAGAGATGCAACACGAATTAATGAGATGAGAGGTAGAATTCATAGAAGAAAGAAGAAAAAAAAAAGTGGTAACATTATGAAGAAACAGATTCTTTTCGTATATCAAATAAGCATGGTTACATGGGTTTTATACAGTCTGTTAGTGGTGTAGGAGTTACAAACGTTTACAGCATAATTGTAACAGACAATTATGCAATCAAAGGCATTAACAACTATAACGGAAAACTGCATTGATTGGCCTTTACTGTCAAGAACGTTGGGGCTGCCTAACACTCCCCCGCAAACTTGGCGGCCGAGGAGAGACAAGTTTGGATACCAAGCGGTCAAAGCGATCCGTAGGAAGACCTTTGGTAAAGACATCAGCGAGTTGATCAGCAGAGGGGATGAAAGAAACTCTGTGGCTGCCGGAGGCAATGCGTTCCCGAACAAAGTGATAATCAAGAGCAACGTGTTTCGTGCGAGCATGGTTAACAGGATTGGCAGCCATGTAAGTCGCAGAGAGATTGTCACAATTGTGGAGAACCGGCTGGGAGAGTGGGAAGTGTAATTCGCGAAGGAGACCTTGGATCCAAATGGTGTCAGCACATGCATAGGCGAGGGCACGGTATTCCGCTTCGGCACTAGAGCGTGAAACCATACGTTGTTTCTTGGCGCTCCATGAGATTAAATTGTCCCCTAAGAACACACAATAGCCAGTGGTCGAGCATCGTGTATCTGGACAACCCGCCCAATCAGCATCCGAATAAGCAACAAGAATGGAGGAATTGGTGGACCGACGAAGTGGTAAGCCATGACCAAGAGTGCCTTTTAGGTATCGAAGAATGCGTTTTACTGCCTCCATGTGAAGATTAGTAGGGGATCCCATGAACTAGGACACAGACTGAACCGCATATGCAATGTCAGGGCGAGTGAGAGTCAAGTATTGAAGAGTGCCAACCAGTTGCCAATAGATGGAGGGATCAGAGAGAGGCACACCAGTGGTACGGGATAGGGAGCCTTTGGAGGCCATGGGGGTGGAGCACGGTTTGCATTCCAAGAGGTTACTGCGTGTGAGTAAATCAAGTGTGTATTTGTTTTGGGTGAGATGAACACAGTCAGACGAATAAGTCACCTCCATGCCAAGAAAGTAATTGAGTTGCCCAAGATCTGTGAGGTCAAATTCAATACCCAAGATACGGATGAAATCCAAAAGAGAGGAAGTACTACTGCAGGTGAGAATAATGTCATCGACATAAAGAAGTAATATCATCATGTGAAAGTTGCTCTGAAAAATAAACATAGAAGAGTCAGCCCGGCTTTGAAGGAACCCATAACGAAGGAGAAAAGAGCTGAGGCGCTAAAACCATGCGCGAGGAGCTTGTTTGAGCCCATAGAGGGCTTTGTGGAGTTTGCAGACATGCTGAGGGCGAGTGGGATCAATGAAGCCAGGGGGCTGCTGCATATAGACCACTTCAGAAAGGGTGCCACGAAGAAACGCATTTTTGACGTCTAACTGGCGAAGAGGCCAACCAGAGGAGATTGCAATACTGAGGACAGTGCGAATGGTGGTGGGCTTCACAACAGGCTGTAGTGTCAAAATAGTCAATTCCGGGTTGTTGATGATAACCCTTGGCAATCTGTTAGTGGTGTAGGAGTTACAAACGTTTACAGCATAATTGTAACAGACAATTATGCAATCAAAGGCATTAACAACTATAACGGAAAACTGCATTGATTGGCCTTTACTGTCAAGAACGTTGGGGCTGCCTAACACATTATAACAAGAATATAGTTTTTCAATACAATCAACCTCCTTCCCATTATACAAACGATTCAAGCGACATTGCCTTTCTTCATCCCAATCACGTGAAGGCTTTTTAACTGAATAATTTTCATTATACCATGATACAACAATGGCGATGATAGATGTAATGGTACTAAGAATAATTGTCATTTTCTTCTTATTTTTTAGTTCTTCGAATCTAGCACGCTTGCGACTTAAATGGGCCAAAAAGTTATCTACATCATCACTAGCCAAGCCTGTTTATATGTGTATAATTTTATTATGTAAGTAATCTACTAAAACTAAAAGAATATATGACTCGGAACTCAACTTATCAAGCTGATTAATGAACACACCCTCTTCTCTATTTTTGTCTCTCTTTCAATTTTTTCCGTTATGCAGTAGGATTAGTATATTCTGAACTGAGGGTTACTTTTCTGTGTTAGTCTTGATATTGAACTTTAATATAAGAGATGCTAGTTAGTATTATACAGCATGTACTAAAAAGTAGCTTACACAATGAATCATAATCTACAAAAACTCTTTCAATTTTTCCCTTTTATGCAGCAGTACCAACATCACTGCAATATAATTATTTATAAATGAAAAGTATGCAAATTTTTTTATTCAACTGCAATTCGATCAACACACCTCAAAAAAGAGGCCAGCAAGATACCCAAAAGGAACCAAACCACAACAAACTCAACAACCAAGCACATAGCAGGGGCAAGGCACAAAGAGAACAGCAGAGAATTATTATCATGTGAAAAAAAAAATTCAATTAACTGAAAAAGGACAAATAGATAACTCAAAATTAGCAAGTATAGCCATGGGAAGAGCAGAGAAAGATGAGTCTGGATAGTTGAGACTCTTACCTTGATTGGAAGAGTGAATATTCTTGTCAGATTGAAAGGCAAAGAGGAGAAATAAAATAAAAGCAAAGATCAGGCAGATAGGATAAACCTTTGGTTCCATTGATCAAAACAATCAGTATAGCAGACAAAAAAGAGGCCAACTACAAGGAAAGAAATTGAAAATTGAAACTCACCAGCAAAACTCAGCAGAACACCATCAGACGAATACCCATCAAATAGGGCGCGCAGGCTTGTTCTCTTTGAAGAAGACGTGTTATTCTTGATATTTTATCGAGGAGATTTGGCGGGCAGAAAATGAAAATTCCCTCTGGTCTGGGAATTGTACAATTCCACCTATTACCATGGAATTATGTGCAAATCCCACGATATTTTCTGCGTGTAATTTGTAATTTAACTTCCATGTTTTCTTTTCCCCTAAACCCTAGGAGATCGACTACATTGTAAGCATATATATATATATATGAAATTTCCATGGTAATATGCATGTAGTAGAAGGTGCCACAATTAATGCCAGGCATCGAGGCACATATGCATGACTCCACACCAGACTCAATTAAGAAAAAACATAGGGAAGAAGGCATTGGAAGTGGCCACAAAGTTACATGGTGAAGGATGCACATGTCGGCTAGGATTGCTTCAATGGCATATGTTTAATTTTCTATTAGCTTTTCTTTATTTCTTTGGTTCTTTCACACAAAATTGCAAAAGTATAACCCCTACAAATTACTAGAAAGAGAGCCAAAAAAAAAAAACAAACAAACAAACAAACTCAACTTTAAAATTAAATTTAACTAAAACAAATTATGCATGATGTGATCAGGAATCTAAAACATATATCTATCTAAGAACTGGTTAGGCTAAGATATTAGTGCAAAAGTGAAACGAAACTAAATTAAAGATACTACTAATTCATGATGGAGAGATGATGAATCATCAGATTAATTAGATCATCATCAACGGTTGAAGCTCAGTCGACCACAGTGAGAGCTTGATACGCTTTGTCAGCAATGGCTGCTTCCATCAGATGGTGCGGGCCAATTTCCCCACAGTTGTCCAAGAAGGACTTGACCAAATTGTCAGAGACGCCCCTCAACAATGTCACCCCTGGATGATGTTGTTCTATACAAGGCATGTTCTGGTCCGAAATATTCCAAAAAAAAATGTGTGGCACTGCATCATCCCCGTACCCTTTCTCCTTAAACTCTCTCCGTTTTGCCTCATACAGAGTCTTCGAGGATGTACCCCCAACATATCCACCATAGTCAGCGAACACAAATACCTTCTTAACCATCTGCTCTGCCTTCAAGTTCTCTTTCACAGCCACTTCCAGAATAAAATCCAATACCTTCCTTACATTAACAAAGGATACCAAGTTCCTGCTGCATTTCCTCATCATAAACTCGCACTTGGACTTGAGATCATCCCCTTGTATCGAATGCAGCATCAGCTGATCCGGCAAATGACTGGAACCGATCACCTTTCCTTTCCATGCCGGCTCTTCACTCAGTTCAGACACCAAAAGTCCCAAACTCACCGCCAAGCGCGTTAGGCCATTGTAATCCCTGATGTGACACACTGCCAAGCAGTTTCTAAATTTTCCCAAACCCTCCCCTTGCTTTTGCTGCTGGTGCTGCTTTAAGTACATATCCTCCACCATTGCCTTCCACTGAAGCTCGGCCCCTTCTCTGACATCCCCATCTTCTACTACGTAGCGTATGATCTCATTTGGGGGCATAGCATCTGGCTTTATTATGCCGCCATGGCCACTCAAATTGCCTCCTCTTTCTCCTGCTTTTTTCACCTCCTCCAAATACATCTTAACTTCAGAGCGCTGTCGTCCAATAAACATGCCTTGACGATCCCAGTACCTGCTCAAGGGCGCCAAAACCTCATTCCTAAGCCGCTCCCACTCTTCTGATTGATAAGATTGATTTGATTGGTCTGATTGATCTGGTTTGCGTGGGAAAAGCCTCCTTGCAATGCTTTCACACAGCAAAACGGCGTGGGAAACACGGGTGTCCTCGGGGTGTTTGCTAATGCAACACCCTGCAGCCTCGCTAACAAAAAGATCAGCATAAGTGTCAGCATCAAGAGTACCATCTTTATCATCTTCGTCGTCGTCGTCTTCATCACCGTCAGTTATATAATCGAATGGCTTCAAATCGAGCTTGTGCTGCTTGAATTTGTCAATATCAGACTTCAACTGCTCTACGAAGACATCCATAACCCGGTCGTGTAAGAGCTTATAGTCTGGGTCACAGTGGAGCTGCTCTGCAGCGTCTTGGCCTTGTTCTATAAGGCGGTAGAGAATCTCGAGAAGGTCATAAAAACCCCCGAATGGATGGGCAATGGAGGGGAGGTTGCATAATAGCGTCTTGGGGTGGTTCTGGTGGAGCCAAAACACAGCCTTGAGGAAGGCTTCCCGATAAGATTTTCCGCTGCTCCGAATAGCAAGGAGATTGAAGATGAGCTTGAGGGTGGTTAGAGGATTGTGAGACCAGGCCACCGGCAGCAGTTGCTTCAGGTAGTTAAGGGAGGCCTGGTTCTGCTGCTGCTTCGTGTCGTCATCACTGTCTGTGTCTGCTGGTTTCACGTGGAAAAACAGATCTTGGCAGGGATCACCGTAGGAAGAGAAGGAAGGAATAGGGGACAAGGAGATCTTCTTGGCCATGTCACCGTTGGAGTTGGAGTTGGAAGCCATTAATCTTCTTGTGAGCAGTGTTGGAGGACCGACAACAAGAGTTTTTGAAGTTAGAATGGTAGGAGTAGGAGGAGCCATTACTTTCAGAATCCTTGTGAAAGTGGAACACACTTGGAGCGGCACTTGTTTCTTCATCCCTAATTCCTCAGATTGAAATTGCAATCGAAAATCAACACACACAGATTTATTAATTCTCTCTCTGTTTTTTGTTTCGTAGACGAAGATGACTTATAGAGTAAGAAAGGGAGTTATAACACGTATCAAATACTACAGACCTCGCATTCCTTTGCCACTCGAGTGTACGGCATCTGCCGTGCTTAGGCCGTATTGGGGTGGCTAATTTTTTTCTTTTCTTTTTAAGCTACTTCTATGTTATAATATATTCTTCTTCAAATATTCTAGTGAAAATGTATAGGTTCATTCATTTTCCAACATTAACACAAATAAGTACATATAAAATAGACCAAAAAAAGGTACATATTGTCAAGCACCACGCAAATATTCACGCTAATGAAAATAGAAGAAAATAATAAGTATATTCAAATTAGAAATGTCAGTGACATTGACAAATTAGAATGGAATAATGAGATTCGATTGAAATTTAAGTTCAATTGTATATTTGACTTACTTTTAAAACTAAACCACACACACCGAAGACATAAGAAATAAAAATAAACATTTACACAAAATAATGCGAGCAACTTTTTTGGGGTTCATGAGATCTTGATCATGCTCATTTATAAAATAAATAAAAATTCATCTTATTTGCTTATATAAGTTGAACTAATCTTTTAATTTTGCGGGAAGGGATGAGCTAATATTTGTGGGAATAGGGGGAGTTTATTAAAATTTGTCCAAGGTCTTTGTTTTTTTCCCAATCTTTGTATTAGGCTATAGCCCCTTATAGCCTAAGCGTAGTTCCACTACTGGTTATTGTGCTTCCGTAGTTGTATTAACCCTATGTGTTTATTTCTGCAGGGTGGGAACGGTCCACTTTTCTCCTGTAATTCAAACTGAAACTGAAAATATGAAATTGAATAAATTGCACAGATGCTCCTTGTGCGTCTTGTGGTTTGTGTCCATAGTATATATATGTTCAATTGAGTCCTCTGTGTGCACCGCGTGTAAGAATAAAAAGGTCATTTCAATCAAGCAAATGAAATAAAATTTGATACGAACTAAAATACTAAGGCCAAAATATATTTTAATTTGAATACTTTTTTTGTTCGTTTTAAATTTGAAGACTTAAGTTTAGCATTTTAGTTTACATACTACTTAAAAGTTTTGTGACGGTCTCTTTTTTTTCTCTCGTCAACATTAGTAGAGAAAGTATATGTAGATTATGAGCGGAGGTACACCTTGTGTGTTTGTTGTTGCTAGTGAACTCTTCCGTATTGGGATTAATTCCTTGTGGTTATTGTCAAGGGCGGAAGGAATTTATATTGGGGTGGGCTATTTTTTTTTCTTTTCTTTTTATGCTTTCTTCTTCAAATATTCTAGTGAAAATGTATAAGTCAAACAAGTTCATTCATTTTTCAACATTAATACAAATATGTACATATAAAATAGACACACACAAAAATGTACATATTGTCAAGCATCACGCAAATATTTACGGTAATGAAAATAGAAGAAAATAATAAGTATATTCAAATTAGTAATAAGTTCAATTTGTATATTTGACTTCCTTTTAAAACTAAACCACACAAACCGAAGACATAAGAAATAAAAATGAACATTTACACAAAATAAGAGCAAGAATGACCTCATTTATAATCCAAGAGAAAATAAGGTATATACTACATGAGGAACTTTTTTTGGGTTCATGAGATCTTGATAGTGCTCATTTCTAAAATAAATTAAAATTCATCTTATTTTCTTATATAAGTTGAACTAAGCTTTTAATTTTGTAGAAAGGGATGGGTTAATATTTGTGGGAATAGGGGAAGTTTATTAAAATTTGTACAAGGTCTTTGTCTTTTTCCCAATCTCGCACTGGACTATAGCCCCTTATAGCCTAAGTGTAGATTCGCCAGTTGTATTAACCCTATATATTGGTATTTATATGTATATTGGTCTTTATAACTGACGGCCTTTAATCTTGAATTATGAATGCAATCTATTATCTTTCTATCATAAAGTACTTTTAACTAACTACTAGTTACTTTGCAATATTCCCCTTAATTGACTAATTTTATAGTCTTTATAATTAACTCATTAACTCTTTTAATAATGATAGAATATGTTAAAGTAATAATATTTTCATGTTAATCTGAAAAAATATATTACAGGTCTTAAATTTAAGGAATAATATGTGCAAGAGCCCATTAACTAAATTAGTTTAGTTTCTAGTTTGCATTTTCATATATAATACTTGTATTATATAGGAATGTACTTATTTTTAAAAAATATATATATATATACTTCCGATTTCTATACACATTTGAAAGATTCGATAAAATACACATATTTTTAAAATCAAACGTACATTACACATATTATATGTTGAAGAATATAAAGTCTCACATCGAAACACTACTACAAAATAGTTAAACCACGACACAAAATAGACGACAGTGCATCTTAAAACCGTCGTTATGTTTAAAAAGACGACGGTATTTTTAAAACCGTCATGATATATCATCTTATACATTACTAGCGTTAGATTGATTTTTAAAAGACGACGCTTGTCACTAACAAGCATCGTCTTTTAAAACACGCTGAACAAAAAAAAATGCCGCCTGATTTTTAAAAGACGACGCTTGTTAGTGACAAGCATCGTCTTTTAAAAATCAAGTGTCCTTTTTTTTTGTAAAGACACGGTTTTTTTGAAAGAACTGTTGTCTATTATATGTAAAGATGACGGTTTTTTTTTTTTTAAAGGGTTGTCTGTTATATGTAAATATGACTGTTTTTTTTTAAAATGGTCATCTATTATATGTAAAGATGACGGTTTTTTTTTTTAAAAAAAGGTCGTTTGTTATATGTAAAGATGACTGTTTTTTTTAAAAAAGGTCGTCTATTATATGTAAAGACGACGGTTTTTTTGAAAGAACTGTCGTTGTTTTGTTATATAGACGACGGTTTGTGACAAAAAATCGTCATTGTTTATAGGTAAGGACGACGTTTTTGTTAAAACCGTCGTTAATTGTAGGCAAAATATGACGGTTTTTATTTACCAAAAAGGCCACTTGATTTTTAAAAGACAACGCTTATCACTAACAAGCGTCGTCTTTTAAAACACGCTAAAAAAAGGCCGCTTAAGTGAATTCACGCTAGACAAATTTTTAGATTTTCCCCCGTCTCTGAAAACCTTATCTCTCCCTCCTTGAAACCCTACTAAGCTCTCTAAAACACCCTCATGAAACTCTCTACAAAATCATCAGAAAATTGATATCAATGAAGGAGTTGAGAGATTGAGGTCTTCGCAGATCCATAAGATGGAGAGGGAGGTTCTGTATTTGATAATCAAAGCTGGTTGGATGGTGAAGATCTCGATCTCCACGCTCTTTAACGATGATCTTCATCTCAGGCGTCCAACTCTCTCATCAACCTCAGCGGCTTGGTCCGATTAGCTTTCCAATTTCGTAGTCGCGATCTAGAAAGACTCGTCAAAATATGTCGCGCAGGCCACTTCAGGCCCATGGCTGTCGTCACCACTTCAAGCCCTCGCACTCCTCTGAAGGTCCAAGCCCTATAATTGTCCTAATTTCTTGATAATTGTGAAGATCGAAACCCTAGCCTCCTACCTTTCGAAAGGTTTGATTTGAAAGTTACATAATCTCTCAATACCCTTCTATATCTTGCTAGTGAATTCTGGATTAGTCTCTTTGCGTTTCTGGTATGTTCTTTATCTCCCTGAGATTATTTCGGCAGTAAATCTTGTTCTTTGCGTGATGGTTGCATCAAGTTGTGAACCTTGTTAATCCGTTATGACCTTTTCAACCATATGTATTGCTCTTCTTCTCTGATGACACTTTAAGGTAATAGCTTATCCAAGTATATTACGGTTGTGCTTCTTTTGAGAGATCATGCTCTAACTCTTCTTTTTTTATTTGCATATTTATAACTTTTTCTTTTGCAGGTTTTCTATGGTCTTTTCTATGTGAGTCGTATGTCTTTTTGTAGTTGAAAATTTGTTACCTTCTCTTTTCACCATCATTTTATTTATATATTTTTCCTTTTGCAGGTTCTCGATGGTCTTTTTTATGCTCATTTTACAAGTTTTCTATGGAAATATGGTCCAATGGTAAAATTTATCTTCCACCTAATTTTATATGTTTATAATCTTAGCTTTTTCTCTCTCTCTCTCTGTCATTTTGATTTATTTATAGGGATGATGGAGGAGACTTCAATTGTGCATCATTTGTATGTTTGGATGAGGAAGGCTTGGATTAGGAGTACGTAGGTCTTGTTAGGAAAATATTGTACTACTTAATTACCATATGTATCAATTGAATATTTATATTTAATTGGTAGGAATTATGTTTGTTGTAGAATAAAGATTGGTTAACTATGTAATAACTATTGAATCTTCAAGTTTTATGAAAGAAACTATTTTTGAGTGTATATATTCGTTAATAAAGCATTACGGTTGGTTTTCTAGTTAAAATCGTTGTATAGCATCATAGGAAATCAAAAAGAACTCAAATGTAGCAGTTTGGGAACTTATTAGACGACGGTTTTTATAATAAATCATGGTCTTTACAGATAATTAACGATGGTTTTTATAAACCAACCGTTGTCTTTATAGATAATTAACGACGGTTTTTATAAAACAACCTCTATTATATGTAAAGATGACGGTTTTTTAAAAAAAGGGTCGTCTATTATATGTAAATATGAAGGTTTTTTTTAAAAAAAAAGGGTCGTCTATTATATGTAAATATGACGGTTTTTAAAAAAAGGGTCGTCTATTATATGTAAAGACAACTGGTTTTTTTTAAAAGGTTCGTCTATTATATATAAAGATGACGGTTTTTTTTTTAAAAAAGGGTCGTCTTTCCTACAATACACGATGGTTTTATTAAAAACCGTCGTCTTTCCCTATAATTAAAGATCTTTACCTCTAAAGAACGACGATTTTCTTTAAAAACCGTCGTCTTTACAGATAAACAACGACGGTGAAAAGCCGTCATAGTTTGACACCCAAAAAGATGGCGGTCGATTTAACGATGGTTTTCAAAGCATTACAACGACGGTGGATCTCCGTCGTCTATTTCGTTTTTTGTAGTAGTGGAAACTTGACTAAATAAATTGCAATTATAATAAGTGGTTCCACACCTAATAACACTGAGGCCTTTTGTGATAAAATCTAACACCTACTGGGCTTTGTAGGTATATGTTAAATTTCATAGAGATGGGTCATCGGCCCACTACTAGCAACATCGATATTGTCTCCAACTTAACCACCTACAAAGCCCAGTAGGTGTGAGGTTTTATCACAAAAGGCCTCGGTTATTTTATTTAGTTAAGTTTCCAATATGGGACTTTATATCCTTTAATACGCCCCCTCACATGGGACCACCACATAGTGGGTCACACGTGGAGCCAAGTCCACATCGGAGTCAATCATTCTGTTAGTAGTAAAACCATTCATTATAATTTGTATTTTATTTAGTCAATTTTCCGATGTGGGGCTTATATTCTTCAACATTATACACATACGTGCATATTCTTCACATTTAATAGATGTGTTTTTTTACAAAATTTTCACTAATACAAAAAAAATTCATGCATTATGTAACACCTCGTCCCAAATTTTAATTTTAATTTAATTTTACTTTGTGCGAAATTACATTTTTGCCCTTGGGGTATGGGTATTTTGGTCACTTTTTGTTTGGGAATGGTTTTGAGAAATCGAGTGGCACCATTGCGTAGAGCTCGACAATACGAGTTCGTTGATATAACCATTATTTGTGTACATTTTTATTATCTTTCTCTTAGATTCTTGCTATGTTCTTGAGTGAATTTAGTCCATTTTTACTTAGTTTTGTGTTTTACTAGGTTTGAAGAGTAAATATGGAAAAGCAAGTAAAATGAGCAATTTTGGGATTGAAATATGATGTGCAATCCAAGGAGCATAATTTCCTGTGCAGGTCAGTCAACTTGATAGAATATACTGTACTTCCTCATAGGATAGCGAACTAGATGTTGAGCCTTATATCGTTGGAAAGATACAGATATTAACTTTCTGTAGAATTTTGCAGTTTGTGATTTGGACATGTGTGGAGAGAGTTGTGCCTGTTTTAGTACAGACAGTTCGGGCAGAATATATTCAGCGGGTTTTGCAAAATAATCCTTTTGAAGTTCAATCCTTGGAGTCTAATTTGTGTCAATTGCATTTGGAAAATGTCTACAAGGATGCAAGGTTCTTTTCTAAGGTATGATATTATATTTAGTAGGATTTTGGAGGCCAACTCATCAAGATTATTGAAACCAAACTAGGAAAGCATAGTTACCAAGTAAAAAGAAGATTTTATTTAAAGACATCAGCTTTTTTCATCATTCGGGCACAATAGCAAACTAAAAATCCACACATCATAGAAAGCAACAAACGAGAACTCAAAGATGCAGGCTTTGCCACCAAAATCAAAGATGCAGCCATTGCCACCAAAATCAAAGATGCAACCTTCGCCGACTTTGCCTGGGTTTTTCAGAAAAGAAAGAAAAAAAAAAATAGAGGGCAAGGGATCAACAGGGAAAGCAACTGATGAGAGTGAGGCTCTTCGAAATCAAATGGGTATCTACGGTGATGTGAAATCGTCTTCTTAAAATTAAAGAAAGATAATTGCTATATATATTTATAAGTAATTATCTTGGTTAATATATATATATATATATATATATATATATATATAATTTTATTTTATATATGTGTTTTACATATATATCTTATTCTATTATATATATTAGTAAAATAGTTCTTGGTAATGTGGTTAGGTGTCAAAGAAAAAAAAAGTTAAGTAGCAAGACTATGATTACTAGCTTTATCAACTCACCAAGAAGAATGTTAGAATAGGATTGGAGGAATTGAAGGAGTCACAACGTGTCTTATATGACATTCTTCTTTATCTGCTAGACTACATTAATATCTATATACATTATTTGGATAGTATGTATATAAACCGCCAGTACACCATCCAATAGAAAATGAGTGGTTGCATACTTATTCTTTGTATATAGGTGATTAGTTGCACAACAAATGAACAAAGAAAGCTAGAGAGAAATAGAGGTAGAGAGAAGTAGAATTGTTAAGAAAAAGAGTGGGAGAATGAGTTTGTGAATGCGGTGAAAAATTGGGAAACACCTTACATTTCAAGCCAAAGCTTTGGTGTCAAGGTAAGGGTTTCTTGGTGACCTTTTACAAAGATTGATTTAAATAAATTTTGTGAGCATTATATTATGCATGGTATTACAGTTTGGTTAACATTCCTTGTTATTGGGTGTTTACTAGTTATTAATTATTTGATCAATGTTGGTGTGATTATATTTTGATACATGAGATAAATGAAAGGCATAATTATATCATGTCATGGAAATTGGTTGGAGTTCTTGGGTTGGAAAGATACTAATAGAAAAGAGGGTAATGAAAATGATCTTTTGTGTAGTTGAGTCTAACTTTTGACATGTACCAGATCTCAGGGATCCCACAGTGCACATGATTTTTATTAGGTGATGTGGGACTAGCGACATGGAGTTAGACAAGATGAGTAATAAAAGAGGTATTATGGCATGATTGAAATGGGTGTTAGTTCATATAAATGGGCATTCGGGACCAAGTGGTATAAGCATGGTATGGGACGTCCAGGTCTGCTTGTCCAGTTATATGAATTAATGGGAATAGATGAAAGGCATTCATGTATTATTATTAATAATGTGATATTTGGCTGTGTGATTGTATATCACTTAATTTAGTTATATCAATTTACCATGAAAAGGTTTATGTCCCTACTGAGTTGTGGTTTCACTCACCCCCTAACAGATTTTGCAAGTACTGAACCTGAAATCTAGAGCTTGTGATGATTTTGGCATATCTATAGAGTGTATTGTGTATATAGCTTGTGGATGAATAATGAGCTACTCTTTTAGTGAACTCTTGAGTAGTTCTAACTTGTAAAATAATGTAAAAGTTTTAAGATTTCAGATGTTGTCATTTCCACTGAATATTCTATGTGAAATATTTATTTTATTTATTTAAATGTTTCTTCACATTTTAGTTATAGTTTTTATTAAATTCTATAATTAAGGTGTGAATCACGTCTTAACCCAAGGTTACATAAATCCTTGAGTTGGGGAGTGACAAGTTGGAATTAGAGCAAGTTTTACGATTTCATTAAATTGTTTTGTTATTCACTGACCTGTTAAATTAATGTTTAGGATGCAACCCGATCAGAGTGATGATACATGGGAAGGGTTACAAATGGGACCCGATGGCCTCATCCCAATAGACGAAGAAATATATCACAGTCGTCTACGCAACTAGGCTTATGTGGATGTAGTTAATGAAGTTGTTAATACAGGATATAGAAGGATGTTTTATACCCCAGAGATGCAAAGACTGGTTGTTAGACATCGATTGCAGGCCAACAATATTAGGAGTCAATATCAATTAAATATTGAAGCACACTCTTACAACCAAGTGTTGGAAGATGCTGCGATTATAGCTGCTGATATTTGGCCACCACCAGGGATAGACTTACCTTATATTCCAGAACCACAAGGGTTAGACTTCCCCATGTCCCATACCCAGGAGATGAAGCATGTTTGGAACTTCTGGACCTTGATGCTCTATTTGCTGAATATGTTGTGTCAACTGCTTCAGTGGTTATCACTGAACCATAAAAGTCTAATCCAATTGTCATCAATCTGAGTTCTGATGATGAAAATGAATATCCTGAGCCTGTTATCCTTCCCGCTGATTATAGATATTAGTTCTGATGATGAATAGATTCTGTTGGTGCTAAAACTAGATGGGTAGTAATTTGACCAACTTTAAGATGAGGTGGATGTTGAAGGTGAGGACCCTCAGTATGTGAGGGCATTCAGTAAGTAAATAGGCATGCATACAGAAGACAAATGTACGTGGTTCACCCGAATAATGGGCTACGTCCACGGAGAAGTATGTTCTCATTACGATAATGTGAGTATACATTGCACATAGGTTTAGACTTAAGGAGAAGAGGAAGAATACCGAAGGCTGAAGGCCGAAGGCTGGGGATCTGGTATGATCCGTGGGTTTTTAAGTGGGCTCATGGGTAAGCCCATGAGGCCCCAATGAGCCATATGGAGCCCTAGTAGCCTCCCCAAATCTCTCTTCCCTTTCTTGAAGGAGAGGGGTCTTCTTTTATAAGTGAGGAAGAGTCCCCTCTTCTTGTGTTTTGTCAATGTGGGACTCCCTTCCCTTTGCTTGGATTGGCTTGGGAATGCTTGGCCAGATATTGTACAAACAGATTCTCTCAAAAGTTTGACTAATAAAATAGATAGTGTGAACCTAACATGCTAATTTTGGTATGGTAAATTCATATAGTTTTTGTGGACAACCTATACAACAAAGGCCTAGAGCACTAGGAGCAGCAAGGAAACCATAACAACTCACTTAGGGACGAGTATATACTATCGGACAAGTGGTAGAGCATAATGAACCTGCCATGATGGAAGGTACATTTTTAGTTTTCAACTTATATGTTAGAATATTGTTTGACCCCGATGCTACAAATTCATTCATATCTCTTTCGTTTGCATCTATTCTTGGGCTAGAATATGAGTTTATGAAATCTTCATTATTAGTTGGATCTCCATTGAGTAAATGTGTAGAAGTTAATAAGGTGTGTAGATCCTTTATAATAGAGATATCATATCATAAACTTGTTGTTGACATGATGATATTAGAATTCATGGTGTATGATGTAATATTGGGGATGGACTTGCTAACCCAATTTAAAGCTATTCTTGATTGTGGTAGAAAGATGGTGACTATGACTCTCAATGAAGGGAAAACATTAAGTTTTTATGGAAACATGAAGAGTTGCAAGCTTGAATCAATCTTAGATAATAGAAATTGTAATTATTTGAGATTGATTGCTCACATGACCAATAAGGATCTGGGTGATCCCAAACTTGAGCTTATTCCTATAGTGAAGAATTTTAGTGATGTTTTCCTAGAAGAGTTATCGGGATTACCCCCATAACGTGAAGTGGAGTTTTCTATAGATATCTACCATGGCACATCACCTATCTCTATACCTCCACATCGAATGGCACCAGCAGAGTGGAAAGAACTTAAAACACAACTCCAAGAACTTGAAAGAGGTTTCATTCATCCTAGTACCTCACCATGGGGTTTCCTGCACTCTTTGTGAAGAAAAGTGATTAAAGTCTAAGAATGTGTATTGACTATCGTGAACTGAATAGAATCACCATGAAGAACAAGTACCCATTACCTAGGATTGATGACCTTTTTGATCAACTGCAAGGTTCCCGATACTTCTCAAAGATTGATCTTCACTATGGTTATCACCAATTACGAGTAAAAACAGAAGATGTGTTGACCTCCGCGAATCTCACGGCCTGGTGCTCATGGCCGAGGGGACCTGCGTCAACACAGGTCGTCCTTCTTTGGTGTGGTGCGGTTGTGCGCGGGCGTGCTAGCACGGTCCACCGTGCGTTGAAGATGATGCGATTGGGTGGATAGATGAGTTATGCGCCGGTTTGAGTTTAACTTTCTAATCAGAGCGATTGTGGCTGAGAGAGAAACTGATCTCGGCCATCAGGTTCACGGCCTGAGCTACAAGGCCGTTGAATGATGGTGTTGATGGTGGGTTCTTAGGTGGTGCTCTGGCGCGTTGCTGGGTAGCAACGGTCGTATGATATATGAGATGAATGAGAGAATAACAAAGATGGTGCTCCGGCGCCTTAAGAATCAAGGGTCGTATGATATATTGATGAATTGATTTTCCTACAAGCTGTCACTACTCCTAAGAAAGCAAGTGAAGGTATTAAAAATGCATTACAAGAAGATAAATGACAGAAGGTAAATGACAGGAAAATATAATCTGCTCCGTGGGAGGCTTGTGTTTGGTGTTTGAACCCTTTAAACGTAACTGGAGCTTGGTATTTATAGGAGAAGTCCTGAAGGGGCAGCAAGTCTGAAAATCTGCATGATGAGGTTGATCAGAGCTAGTGGGTAGTCGAATCGGCATTTGGGAACGTGAAGCATGGTGGTGTGACCCCCATAAATCCCGGCCACCGCCCTGATCATGGGTTCTGCGTCTTGGGCCTTGGAGGAGCATTTAATGCTCTGGTCTGATGGTTGGTGACTTAACTTTACAAGTCATAAGATTTTTGCGCCTAATCACCCTGATTTTACTCACCATACCCTGACTTCAATCTCTTCCCCTTTTCCCTTACACATTAAATGCTCTTACGTGGATCATGGGCCTCATGTTGTAGTCAGAGGCGTTACTTCATTAAATGATGTGTGGGACCCTGACGCCACGTGGCGACCCTACTTGACATTCCTATTTTGGCCATGTATATGAGGAGTTATCACTCCCTTCATCCTCATCCGAGATTACCGAGGCCGTGATGACTTTGCCTTCACAGCTCACCTTTGTCTTACGAGAGAAAGTAAATAATGACTTGCCACGTTCGGCCTATTAGCAGGTGTTAGGGCCGAGAGGAAGCTCCCTCGGTTAGTTTTACTGGCCGAGATTTATTAGGCACAAACAAGATGTATCAAAAACTTCATTTCGAATGCGATACGAACATTATGAATTCCTAGTAATGCATGTTGGATTGACAAATGCTCTGGTGGTTTTCATGGACTTAATGAATCGAATTTTTCGACCTTATCTAGAACAATTTGCGATTGTGTTTATTGATGATATTCTCATTTATTCATCATCTCAAGAAGAATATGAACAACACTTGTCAATTGTTCTACAAACATTGAGAGAACACAAGTTATTTGCCAAGCTCAATACGTGTGAATTTTGGTTGACAGAAGTAAAGTTTTTAGGACATGTTATTTCAAAAGAAGGCATCGCCGTGGATCTTGCAAAAGTAGAAGCAGTGTTGAATTTGAAACAGCCAAAAAATGTTCATGAGTTTCAAAGTTTTCTTGGTTTGGCTGGCTATTATAGGAATTTTATCAAGGATTTTTCTCGGATAGCTAATCCAATGACCAAGTTGACACAAAAAGGAGTTAAGCTTATTTGTGATGATAAATGTGAGGAAGCATTTCAAGAGTTAAAAACTCGATTGACAACAGCTCATATGTTAATTATACCATAAAGAGGTAAAAGTTGTATAGTATATACTAACGCATCATTACATGGTTTAGGATGTGTTTTGATGCAGTCTGACTGAGTTGTTGCTTATGCTTCTAGTCAATTGAAATCACATGAGAAGAATTACCCGACACACGATCTAGAACTGGCAGCCATTGTTCACGCATTGAAAGTGTGGAGACATTATTTGTATGGAGAACGTTTTGAACTCTACTCGAATCATAAGAGTTTGAAGTATTTATTCACTCATAATGAGTTGAATTTAAGACAAAGGTGTTGGATGGAATATCTAGAAGATTATGACTTTGATTTACATTATCATCTAGGAAAAGCTAATGTGGTGGCAGATGCTTTAAGTCAAAATCCCAAAGAAGTCATAGCCAATTTATATGATCAGATGTTGAAGATGGTAGAGTCTCTCTATGATTTTGACTTGTAAGTAGGTATGCATGAGGATTGTCCATATCTATATAATTTAGTAACTCATTACTAAACGTGAAAGTGCTAAAATCTTTATGCAAGCAATAACTTTGGAAAAGTGAAAAATCAAAAAGAGACAGGAGTTACTCGAGTAATGGCCTAATAGTAATGGATAAGGCTCTTGGACTATGGAGAAATTTAATTAAGACACCCAAATACTTTTTTTTATAAAAACAATTAGATAATAACAAATAATAATAATTAAAATATAATTACTAACTCAATATAGACTTCTCTGTAGGCCTATCTTTTTCTTTAATTTTTCTATATGAAATAATAATTAAAATATAATTACTAATTAAAGTAATTCAAAAAGGCTAAGATATTACTTAATTACCTATATTTAATTAAAAATTAGGAAAAACGAGTATAGCCGAACGGCTATACGATTTCATAAAAATATTCAATAAAAATCGGGTATAGCCGGTCGGCGAGCGCCAAACAAGTGAAGCCGCGCGGCTATAATATTCTGGAAAACAATTTAAAACCGTGTATAGCTAGCCGGCCGGCTATACTATTTTTAAACACAATTAACGCCGTGTGTCTATACCATTTTGTTTTAATATATACTATTTTTATTCAATAATGTGTGAGAATTATGTGTATAATTCATGAATTTTGTTTGTCTTATTGAAATTTTTGTTAAAAAAAACGTGTGTACGTGTATAATACATTACTAATCGTGAAAGTGCTAAAATATTTATGCAGGTAATAACTTTGGAAAAGTAAAAAATCAAAATGGGACAAGAGATACTCGAGTAATGGCCTAATAGTAATGGATAGGGCTCTTGGGCTACGGAGAAATTTAATTAAGACACCCAAATACTATTTTTTTAAAAACAATTAGATAATAATAATAAATAAAATATAATTACTAATTCAATATAGACTTCTCTGTAGGCGTACCTTTTTCTTTAATTTTTCTATAAAATAATAATTAAAATATAATTACTAATTAAAGTAATTCAAAAAGGCTAAGATATTACTTAATTACATATATTTCTTTAAAATTTCAATAAAAATCTAGTATAGCCGGGCGGCCATACTATTTATATAGGGGACTCTCTTTTTATCCACTTACACTACATTTTTCTAAACAAAAATGGGTATAGCCGAACGGCTATACGATTTCATAAAAAATTCAATAAAAATCAAGTATAGCCGCTCGGCTATACTATTTATATATACACAAAAACCCGCCCAGCGCTTTTGCGCCATGGGCCACACTAGTACGGCCGAGCGGCTATACTATTTTGGAAAACAATTTTAAACCGTGTATAGCCGCGCGGCTATACTATTTTAAACACAGTTAATGTCTTGTGGCTATACCATTTTGTTTTAATATATACTATTTTTATTCAAAAATATGTGAGAATTATGTGTATAATTCGTGAATTTTTTTTGTCTTATTGAAATTTTTGTTAAAAATACATGTGTACGTGTATAGTACAATACTAAACGTGAAAGTGCTAAAATCTTTATGCAGGTAATAACTTTGGAAAAGTAAAAAAATCAAAAAGGGACAAAAGATACTTGAGTAATGGCCTAATAGTAATGGATAGGGTTCTTGGGTTACGGAGAAATTTAATTAAGACACCCAAATACTATATTTTTTATAAAACAATTAGATAATAATAATAAATAAAATATAATTACTAATTCAATATAGACTTCTCTGTAGGCCTATCTTTTTCTTCAATTTTTCTATATGAAATAATAATTAAAATATAATTACTAATTAAAGTAATTCAAAAAGGCTAAGATATTACTTAATTACATATATTTAATTAAAAATAAGGAAAAAACAAGTGTAGCCGAACGGCTATAGGATTTCATAAAAAAATTTCAAATAAAAATCATGTATAGCCGGCCGGCTATACTATTTATATATACATTAAAACCCACCCAGCGCTTATGCGCCATGGGCCAAACACGTAACGCCGCGCGGCTATACTATTTTGGAAAACAATTTAAAAACTTGTATCGCCGCACGGCTATACTAGTTTTAAACACAGTTAACACCGTGTGGCTATACCATTTTGTTTTAATATATACTATTTTTATTCAATAATATATGAGAATTATGTGTATAATTCGTGAATTTTGTTTGTCTTATTGAAATTTTTGTTAAAAATACGTGTGTACATGTATAATACAATACTAAATGTGAAAGTGCTAAAATATTTATGCGGGTAATAACTTTGGAAAAGTAAAAAATCAAAAAGGGACAAGAGATACTTAAGTAATGGCCTAATAGTAATGGATAGGGTTCTTGGGCTACGGAGAAATTTAATTAAGACACCCAAATACTATTTTTTTAAAACAATTAGATAATAATAATAAATAAAATATAATTACTAATTCAATATAGACTTCTCTGTAGGCGTATCTTTTTCTTTAATTTTTCTATATTAAATAATAATTAAAATATAATTACTAATTAAAGTAATTCAAAAAGCCTAAGATATTACTTAATTACATATATTTCTTAAAAATTTCAATAAAAATATAGCATAGCCGGGCGGCCATACTATTTATATAGGGGGATTGATTTTCCCACTCTCTTTTTATCCACTTACACTCCATTTTTCTAAACAAAAAGGAGTGTAGGTGGATAAAAGGGGAGTGGGAAAATCATTTACCTTTATATATACATAAAGACCTGCCCAGCACCTACGATGTGCCAAACTAGTAATGCCACGCGGCTATACTATTTTGGAAAACAATTTAAAAACGAGTATAGCCGCACGACTATACTATTATTAAACACAGTTAATACCGTGTGGCTATACCATTATGTTTTAATATATACTAATTTTATTCAATAATATGTGAGAATTATGTGTATAATATGTGAATTTTGTTTGTCTTATTGAAATTTTTGTTAAAAATCGTGTATTTAACATGAAAAATACGTGAGTGCGTGTATAATACATTACTAATCGTGAAAGTGCTAAAATCTTTATGTGGGTAATAACTTTGGAAAAGTAAAAAATCAAAAAGGGGCAGGAGATACTCGAGTAATGGCCTAATAGTAATCGATAGGGCTCTTGGGCTATGGAGAAATTTAATTAAGACACCCAAATACTATTTTTTAAAAACAATTAGATAATAATAATAAATAAAATATAATTACTAATTCTATATAGATTTCTCTGTAGGCCTATCTTTTTCTTTAATCTTTCTATATGAAATAATAATGAAAATATAATTACTAATTAAAGTAATTCAAAAAGGCTAAGATATTACTTAATTACATATATTTAATTTAAAATTAGGTAAAACGATTCTAGCCGCACGGCTATACTATTTCTTAAAAAATTTCAATAAAAATATAGTATAGCCGGTTGGATATACTATTTATATATACATAAAGACCCGCCCATCGGCTATGCACCACGTGCCAAACACATAGAGCCGGGCGGCTATACTATTTTGAAAACAATTAAAAAACTGAGTATAGCCGTTCGGCGCTACTATTTTTGTTTTAATATATACTAATTTTATTCAATAATATGTGAGAATTATGTATATAATACGTTTTTTGTTAAAAATATGTGTATTGAACATGGAAAAATACATGCGTACGTGTATAATATATTACTAAACATTAAAGTGCTAAAATCTGTATGCGGGTAATAACTTTTGAAAAGTAAAAAAATAAAAAAGGTACAAGAGATATTTGAGTAATGGCCTAATAGTCATGGATAGGGCTCTTGGGCTATGGATAAATTTAATTAAGACACCCAAATACTATTTTTTTTAAAAACAATTAGATAATAATAATAAATAAATAAAATATAATTACTAATTCAATATAGATTTCTTTGCAGGCCTTTTTTTTTTCTTTAATTTTTCTATATTAAATAATAATTAAAATATAATTACTAATTAAAGTAATTCAAAAAGGCTAAGATATTACTTAATTATATTAATTTACTATGAAAAGGTTGATGTCCCTACAGATTTTGAAGGTATTGAACTTGAAATCTAGAGCTTGTGATGATTTTGGCATATCTATAGAGTGTATTGTGTACATAGTTTGTGGATGAATAATGAGTTACTCTTTTAGTGAACTCTTGAGTAGTTCTAACTTGTAAAATAATGTAAAAATTTTAAGATTTCAGATGTTGTTATTTCTGCTTAATATTATATGTGAAATATTTATTTTATTTATTTAAATTTTTCTTCACATTTTAGTTATAGTTTTTATTAAATTATATAATTAATGTGTGAACCAAGTCTTAACCCAAAGTTACATAAATCCGTGAGTTGGGGCATGACAAGCGGCCACCATGATGGAGAATATTCGGAAGATGGGAGGCCTTTTCAATTTTCACGAAGCTCCGTGTAATATGTCATAACCTGAGGAAGAGGGTGGGGTGGGGCTGGAATGGGTGGGTGGAACAAGAAGGGGTGGGTTGTGGGGTTGAGTTCTTTTTTACTCGAAAATACAAATATGTATTTAACTTTTATATTTTTAAATGTTATGTTTTTCTTATTGTTTACCCATATATTTAACGAAAAATGAGATGAAATTCACAAAACATAATGGCAAGGGCTAAATTGGCCATTTTAATTAATTTGGGTGTTAAATTGGTTGACTTTTTATTTTGGGGGTTTAAGTTCGATTGGTATCCTAGTTCAGGGGGGTGTAAGGCAATTTACTCAATTTAAAAAGTAAAAGAAAAAAGATATTTTAAAGTAATTTTTTCTCAGCCATTGGATTAAATCAAATGGTGGGTGACCACAAGTTTCTTGGACTTGAACATGACCGATCAACCATAACCCACTACTTTTCTGTTGAGTGCAAGTGAATATTAAAACCTACTAGCCTCTCAGCACGCACTTCTATGCTTGTGAGAGGTTTTTTTTGAAAAATTTTAAATTTATTTTAGAATTTAAAAAGATAAAAAGTAGTTGTGTTCCATAAAAATATGATCCATTATCTGGATTTTTCTTTTAATTTTAATTTTTCTAATATGAAAAAGTGTGAATTTACCATATTATCCTAATTTAATTAATAATTTCAATTCTTAATATTTGCATTAACCAAAACTATTTTATGGTATTTGAAATGTTTTACCATTCTCTTCCTTTTGCTTTATATATTAAAACCTATGTAGAAAATAATCATATTATTTGATAGTAGTGCTCACACAAACAGCCTACCATATCCAAATATACGACGTCGTTTATCTCCTAAAACCCCCCCATTAAACCCCCAAAATCTGAAAAAGTCTGAAGGGTAGAGAGGGGGAAAATTAAAAAAAACCTAAAAAATGTCCTTGGACTCTCATATAGAGAGTGTTCTGTGGACCCCGGACCAAATCGCCGCCCGAGTCTCCGAGCTCGCCGCCCAGATCTCCGCCGACCACTCCCCTCTCTCCGAGCCCCTCGTCCTCGTCGGCGTAGCCACCGGTGCTTTTCTCTTCCTCGCCGACTTGGCCAGGAGTCTCCGCCTCCCCGTCACCGTCGATTTTATCCGCGCCGAATCCTACGGCTCCGGGACCGTCTCCAATGGGTCCCCCAGGATTTCCTCCGACTTAAAGCTCGATGTATCCGGCCGCCACGTGGTCCTGGTACGATGTTACCGTACTCTGCAACTTCTAGTTGTATAATCGCTTGCATGTTCTTTAAAGCTTGAAAACGACGCCGTTTTGTTTCTTTTAGGTTGAGGACATCGTGGATTCGGGAAGCACAATTGCCTGCTTGATTGCACACTTGGAAGCAAAAGGTGCTTCCTCTGTGTCAGTCTGCGCTTTCCTTGATAAACCATCTAGACGAAAGGTTCATTTTCAGCTCCTTAACAAGGGAAAATTCTACCGCGGTTTCGAGGCATGTATCTTTCTTTTGTTTTCTCCCTATTTTTTAATTAAATTTTGTGTGTATGTTTGTGCCTGCGCTTGTTTTACCTTTGCTGTTTTGTGAATTATTGCAATTAATTGATATGAATGTGAATATCATAGACAAAATGGGGTTTTAGGTTCTAGCTGATTATGGTGAATATCATAGACAAAATGGGCATTATATATTACAAACAAGAATCTGCCCGAATAATGGTCCAGCCCAGATTGATAGTGTGATAACATAACATCTCAAAACATGTTTTGAGGTTTTCCTATGTGTAAAAACGATTTGTCTATTTCCAAAGTAAGAGGGGAATGGACATTTTCTTGAAAGAGATTCCAATAACTGTTTTACGTCTTTGAGTGTGCGCATGGCGCCTTAAGCCTTTGATTATCTTGACGAAAATCCGATTGTTGTGATTAGCGCATCAAAGCTATTTCGTCTGTTGGATCAGTATTATTAGTTTATTGGGTATATGTAGAGTCATTATTTACCAAGACACTCAAAACAGGACTTGTTTTTCAACCATGAAATCATGAATAAGCGACTGTGATGATGTGTGATGATATGTTCCTCTGCAGAACTCTTGAAATGCTCTCAGAGAGAATTTATAGTAATGTGTTATTTGCAAGCCATATACCTATATGCAGAAGGCATCAGGCATGGCCCTTTTGTGTTGTTCATTGTCTTTGTAAGTCTAAGTTTTGTTTCGCTTTGCTTTAAAAACTCACTTAAAAGCAATCAAAATTGTCTGTTTATTTGTTTTTGCAGTGCCCAGATTACTTTGTTGTGGGCTATGGAATGGACTTTGCTGAACTTTACAGGAACTTGCCTTATGTTGGTGTTTTGAAGCCTGAGCATTATAAATGATATGATTTGCTAGCCACCGTGAAGAAAACATTGTACTGTTAGCAATAGGAGATGATAAAATGGAGATGGGTGGAGTTACGTTCCAGCATGTAACTTTAGATGATGTTTGAAATTATTGTAGCATCTATACTGAATATAATTCACCATTTTAGACTCTATTCTTTTGCACCCATAATTTGATACCTGTTTGTTTCTTCCTAACCTTCATGTTGGAGTAACTTGCTGCACCGTGGAGACCGTTTTTCCTCCTTTTCTCTTTAGGTTGCAGGATGTTTTCTGGAACAGTTGGAACCATACCGTGTGAGTTTCATGTAATTTTATGTATTAATGCCCGCATTTCACGTATTTTTCAATTACACACCATATTACTAGCATATTGTGTACATACTTTTAAGTGTTACTGAAAAATAATGTAAACAAAAAGTTCACCTAAATAAAATCATGATCAAAGCACCTCCAATCTATTGCAGGCGCATTCCTTGTTTAAAACACCACCCGCGTACTTTAAATTTCATGAATTAACTGAAAGCACCACCCATACTTGTCAAAAACGCCCTTCGGTAATTGCCCACCCACTGTACGATTTTGATGGTCAAATACGGGTGTTTTATTGCCACCTCCAATCTAAAAGAAAGCCTCAAATTGTGAAAGCTTTCCCAACTTGTGAAATCCCCCACGGTGAACGGAGATCATGATCGATCGACCGACCACGGTGGCATAGCTCTCTCTAACACTTTTAAGAGAGTGTCTTGCTCATATCTACCAGGCACTTGAGAGGATGCAACAAATTTAGAGGGTACAACCGTGAGTGATATCACCAAGTACCATTGCCGAGGCAAAACAAGAAACTCCAGTATTTGGCGAAAGCTAGTGAATATTTTAAGGTTTTCAATTGCTGACTACTAAACAGGTACACATTGTTCATTGACCCGAGTGGGGGTGCTATGTATCGAACGAACTCACGAACTGACGAACTGATCAATATGAAATTTGTTAAAATTGATGGAAAATGAAAAGTTATCAAACCGTACCTCATTTGGGGCACTAAAGAGACGATTTACTGTGCCATTCTTAAAAAAATAAGCTTTTTTCTATCAACTTTTGTGATTTTTGATGCCTTTAGTGGTTAGGGTTTTACTTTGTTCAACAATGGAGGGGAGACTGATATAAATTTTAATTTTTCAATAGTCATTTTATGTTAGGACAAATTAGTCTTTTTCATAGTAAAAATTTAAGGCAAAAAGTCATCGTTGGTTCTATAATTTACCTATTTTACCACTTTGGTCTTCGTAAGCACAATTCTGTCAATTTTGTTGATATAGTTTTAAACCCTCATAATTTAAGGACACGTTACAAATTTGGGCAAATTCTATTCAAAACGCCCTTTTACGTTAGCGACACATGCTTACTCCGTCACAAAATTGAACAAAAAATTGGATGGTTTCTTGCATTGCAGATATCAAATTACAATAATCCAATTGCTAGAACTAAAACCACATAGACAAAAGTGAAAATTCCGATAAATTACAGAGAGCAAAACTGATTTTTTTTTTTTTTTTTTTTTTCCAAAACTTGGCCGAGTGGGCTCGACTCGTTTGCTGGGGGTTGTCATGTAGGGAGACTATGAAAGGGTTTTATCACAAACTCAGATATAAACCGCAGAGATAAGAAAATACAACATCCATCATTTCTGAGAAAACCGAAAAATTACATTGCAAGGATAAAGCCATGGGAGGAGTAGCAAGGACCCTTCTCACTTTCTCTCTCTCCTCAAACCTCTTCTGTCTATCACGCCTCCAAGCAGCCAAACGCTTCTCTCTCATAAAACTGCCAAAAACCACCAGGGTTTTAACAGGGTTTAGGCCTCTTTGCACCGCCACAACCACAACCATTTCTATCCCCGAAAGTGCCATTGAAGCTGAAGACCAAGAAACCCAACCCTTGAAGCACTCGTTGCTTCTTGAGAAGCTGAGACTCAGGCACCTCAAAAGCTCTGCTAAACCACAAACCAAAACAAGCGCAAATCCAAATGGGCCTGCCCAGAGACAGAGTGAGGATGGGTTGGGTAAGCCAGAGAATAAGAAGAAGAGGGAGGCTGATAATTTTGGGGGATTGGGTCTGACTGAGGAGGTCTTGGCGGCTGTGAGAGAGATGGGTATTGAGGTTCCTACTGAAATTCAGTGTATTGGAATCCCAGCGGTGCTGGAAGGGAAAACTGTGGTCTTGGGTTCTCATACCGGGTCTGGCAAGACTCTGGCTTACATGTTGCCTCTTGCCCAGGTACTTTTTCTTTGATTTTTCTTTTAAGTAAACTGTCTTGGATTACTCTTTACTATGTGGGTCAGTTAAACTTTTGAATTTGGTGTTTTCTTCAGATGTAAAGCTCTAGAATTTGGATCAGTTATGTTGGAACATTGATTTGATTGTGTTTTCTACCACCTTGTATGCCACATTTTTGTAGGTTTTAAAATGTGATCTACATGTGCTTTCTTGACATCCAACTTTTTTCCAAAATCCATTTTTTCTTATCCAGTTTATTGGGATTATTTTGGTTACTTAGATTTTTCTCTACTTGCTCACAGTTTCACCAATTTTTAGAAGCACCCCAAATACATTCTAATAGATTATGTTATTCTATCAAAACAAAATTAAAAAATGTTATTTTTCAAGAAAAAAAAAGGAAATCATGTGAGAGTATGATGCATTTTATTGATGTTGTCTACTCTTATTTTGAAAGAAAGCAGAATAATGATCTTGCGTATGTTACAACTAGAATTAATCAGAGGAATGCTTTACTCTGTTGATTTTTGTAGCTGTTGAGAAGGGATGAGGCAGAAAATGGGATTCAAATGAAGCCCAGGCGTCCTCGAGCTGTTGTGCTATGCCCCACAAGGGAGCTGTCTGAGCAGGTTCTTATATAGTTTATTTAGAATTGGAACCATCCCCTATGGACTCTGCATTTTCTATTGACATTAGGTGGGTTTTTTAGGTCTTTCGTGTTTCCAAGTTTGTCAGTCATCATGCAAGATTCAGGTCTACTATGGTAAGTGGTGGAGGTCGGTTGAGACCTCAGGAGGATTCATTGAATAACCCAATTGAAATGGTAGTTGGGACCCCTGGTAGGGTTCTTCAACATATTGAGGATGGCAACTTGGTATATGGTGACATCAAATACGTGGTATGTGAAAATGTTTATTTATTTAGTTCTTTGATAAAAACCACACTCTAGTAAGTTGTTGTTCCAGTTTGTGATGTTGGTAATCTCTTAGTAGGTGTTGGATGAGGCAGACACCATGTTTGATCGTGGTTTTGGTCCAGACATTCGCAAGTTTCTTGTCCCCTTAAAACATCGTGCATCAAAACCTGATGGTCAAGGGTTCCAAACTGTTTTGGTCTCTGCAACAATGACAAAGGTGTGCTGACTTGTATTTCCATTTTATTTAATACATAAGAAGCTAAAATTATAATCAGGGGCTATAGAGACCAATTGAAAGTGAAGCGTTCCTTTCCCACGGTCACCAATCAGGGGCTATGAATGAGCCTAGTAAGCTTTGTTCGTGAATATTTAATGAGTCTCTCTCTCTCTCTCTCTCTCTCTCTCTCTCCCCAAACCCCATGCCCCCAAGCCACCGTGGCCATAATAAGAGTAATGATTGTTCATGCTTCCAGAATTGATTTTGTTTTACATAACTTTGATCTTTTACATTTGCAATAGTATTAAAGTTGATGTAGCACATCATGCCTCGTGTTCGCTCATATTGTAATTTAATCTAGAATTTGTCTTCTAATTTGCGTATGATATACTTAGGTTTTCCAAATACAATATCAAGAAAATTGACATAGGAGGGTTAATTTCTTTTACATGAATATGTACGTGTTCTGTTTTGGGATTGCTCAGGCAGGGATAGATTTTCTTAATTTGATAACAAGGGAATTGTCATAGGAAGGGCAAAAGTCTGTGCATGAATATGGAAGCATTTCTTTGGGCTTGCTTGGGTAGGGACAGATATCCACTAGCTATTTTTAGAAATACCCAAAAGCCTGCCTCTATGATTTTCAATAATTTTTGTATATTTCCAATAATTTTCCGTTAGACTCAGAGATGTGTTAAGAAAATGCCTTCGGTACTATTCTTGGTATTGAATGATTTATTGAAAAAATAATAGCAATATCCTTTATGCATACCAAATGCAGAGCAGATTATACGTCTAAATTTCCCTAGAGTTCTCCAACTTGATTATATAAGTTACACCATTAGAATTAAAGGAGCAAACTGTGAAGGACATGGATTCTAATGAGATATCCAATTCATTAAATAATTTCCTAACGATGCTGGTTGCACAATTAATCTTAGCTGAACATCCATACGGGGAGGGGTGATCAATTGAGGATACTCCTGATTGATACATACATGAAACCTTTTAAAAAGAAGTCATCCACTCTACATACCAAATCAACCCACAAGTCGCTTTAGAAAAATGTTATTTAACTTTGACAATTGTAAGCTAGCCAATTTCTTATGCTGAAATTGTCTTCGATGAAACTTGACCTTGTGAGATTTTGCAGGCAGTGCAAACCTTGATTGATGAGGAGTTTCAAGGAATATTGCATTTGCGCACATCCTCACTGCATAAAAAGATTGCATCTGCTCGACACGATTTCATTAAGCTTTCAGGTTCCGAGAACAAGCTGGAAGCATTGTTACAGGTCTAATTCTGTGATGCCCTTTCTCTTTTTCATTCTTCACTTATCAACTGGTGGTTATGTCTCTTGACAAGAATAATTTGAAAATAGAGTATGTAATTAATCGTCCATTTACAGTTCACACTATTTGTATGTAGGTTAACTTAAAACCATTGGGATGCATGGAAGTCTTTGTTTAATTTGCTCAATATAGATATGAAAGTTTCAGTCAAGAAGCAAATCTTTACTTTGACAAAGTTATAGGAGTAAAGAAATGCAGTCTAAGAAATGATCCATTTCACGCTGTTTTGATTTAACTGACATGATACGTATGCTTTGCAATTGGTTGCGTGCATCCTTAGCGATCAGTTAATAAATATGTTGGGGACGCCTATTATTTAAAAGTCAACAGATAAACCCGAAGGTTAACACAAACATGATAGCTGTATATTTCACTAACAATGGTGAATGCTCTCTGCCATTGGAGATACAAGCCCCTACAAAAAAGTCGTAAGCTTTTGATTTAGATGTATAGAGAGTTTCAATAGTTGAAGTTTTATTGTGAACTATGCCCAGTTGCATAGTCCTGCTGGATAAGATTGTTGATGAGAGAGAACAATTTGAGTTGCAATTCCGGGATCTTGTGATAATTTGTTATAAGTTTAAGGTTTTCGGAGGGAAGAAGAGGGGTTTGGTGATTGGAGATGTGCTGTTCTGGAAATCCTTTGGGTGGAGAGGAATAGAAGAATCTTAGAAGGTGTAAAGGGGAGGATGTGCACTATTTATGAGACAGAGTTACTTTGTGGTCTTCTTTGCAGGCTTACCTTTCCTCTGAGTTTAGGGGCTGGTCTTTTCGTTCTCTTTATTTCGACTTGATTGTTTTCTTGTTTTTATTTTAGTGTTGTCTGTCTTGTTTTAGATGCAGGGATTGTTATTTGTACGGGACAAGGAGTCCCCTGTGTAGTATAATTTTAACGGATATTTGAAAGGATTTATATGTATATTCCTTAATGAACATATTGGTGGAACTTCAATTTCTTAAAATACAGCTGTTTCTTCCTCAGTAAGAACACAGCATCACAGCTGAATTTTTTTTGGAATAGCATAAAAAAGAATTTGCTTGTTAACAATGAAGTAAATTTATAAGTTATTAAAAGTCATAATTATATTTTTTTTTTGAGACCATTTATAGATTGGTAGTATTGAGGGTTGAAGCTGAATAATCAAGTAACATTTTAAATCATATAACTGCATGACAATCCGAGATTTATATTTTAACTGTAAAGTTTATAGGGTTATTTAAAATGTTTTTATATGTATTTTTCTTATGAACAAATTTATGGAACTTAAGGTTTCTAAACCTCATATGTTTCTTCTGCTTTAGAAAATATAAGTTTTTCGTCTTTTAAAATGCATCTGTTTCTTCTACATAAGGAACATAACATAGTGCCTGAATGCTCTGAATGGCATATCACGGCATTGAAATTAAAGACATTTTATGGTATCTATGCGGCTAATCTAACTTAATTGTTTCTAAAAGAGGCCAGGAATTTTATACGGGTATTGATCTGTATTCTTTTAATCCTGGCTTAAGCACCCATGACTTAATGTAGCTTTTCTTCATGATAGTGCGTCTCTGTGTTGTAGCAGTCTTACAATAAAGCACTTGTGTAAATTTTGTGGTGAACACAGGTTCTTGAGCCAAGTTTAGCAAAGGGAAATAGAGTGATGGTGTTCTGTAACACATTAAGTTCCAGCCGTGCTGTGGATCACTTTCTCAATGAAAATCAGATCTCGACTGTGAATTACCATGGGGAGGTGCCAGCAGAACAAAGGTGAGACAATAAAAGATATTACCTCTCATACCATTTCACTTGTAATGTCTGCATGTTTCCACTTCAGATAGAGTCCATAGTATCATATCTGTTTCTGCTACAATTTTTGTAGAAGAGGATGCCAATTTGCATTTCAAGTTTTAGTTTAAGGTCTCAGATCCTAGTAAAAGAGGTTTGGTATCTACACTGCATAGTTGTTAGTTTAGCTTGAGGTTCGCAGAATGTGTTCATACCTTCTGTATTTTCAAGGTCTCATTTACTTTTTCTGGCCTCTTGCAATGGAAAGATGCACAAAGTGATGCTGACAGGATTGTTTTGTTTGCATTATGGGCAGCTGGATTTCCTTTTTGTGATGACATGAGATATCTGTGTCTCATTATTAATCAAATTCTTTTTGTGATGACAACTTATTTTCTGTGATTTGGACCATATTTCATATATAGCTGTAACAGAGGTTTTTTTCTTGACTAGACTTAAGAATTAAATGCACATTTGTCTGTTGCAACGGTTGAATGGCTTCTTCTTTTCTTTTTGTTTTTTTGGTGTCAAGTGAATGGTTCATACTGAATTCAAACCACACTGGTTTTGCTTTGCTATAAAGCCTGTTATACTTTCTTGAGTTTGAGTTTCTTCTGCATGCCGTTGGCTGAAATTGTTTGCTTCACAGCACCGATGGTTAAACTTATTAATTTGAATGCGATGTCAAATGGAGAAGGAAAATATTTACCAATATTGTCCAATCTTTTGGCACACTGTTTGCATGTAAGGGATGAGAACTATGAAGCTTGGATGTATAGTAAGGACACCGTAACACATACATATACAGCAGCTGATTGAAATTGAAGTAGTCTATTTTACTATTTTCTGCGTAGGCCAAGAGTTGGTAATTAGATTTTATATACTTTTTATTTTCATTCAGTAGGGGAGGAGAATTTATCAATATCAATTTGAATAATTCTGTAATTGCACTGTAGTTTTTCCTTTTTATATTGAGAATACAATGTTACAATTGTAGTTGTCATAAATTTTAGCTTTAGTTTTCTTTTAATTTCCTCCATTCTTTCCCTGTTCTATGTTAGAAGCATATATATGATATATAGCTTGCTAGAGAGTTTGGCAATATTAGATGATGCAGGACTGTGAATCTGAAACATTGATTAGTTTGATTCTTGCCCGAATATTTGGTCCAGATTCAGTCTGGAAAAATAACCTTACCATATGGATATACATATACAGTAATGTTCTCTTGTTAGACAATGTCTAGCAAGAGAAATAAATATAGAAAATTACCGAACAGGGACCTTCAGTCAGTTTCTATGAATTGATCATTTCAACAATTAATGGTCTTGTTGTTCTACTACACTTCAACCAACGAACATCACTAGTGTTCAATTTTAGTGCTTAGCCTGACTGCCATATTTTAACACTGCAACACAGGGTTGAAAACCTCAAAAAGTTTAAGAGTGATGATGGAGATTGTCCCACATTAGTCTGCACAGACCTGGCTGCAAGGGGACTGGACTTGGATGTAGACCACGTTATCATGTTTGATTTTCCCTTGAACTCTGTAAGCATGAGATATCAGCTCTGTTTTTCAGTATCTACTAATTTGAAATTATATTAAAGACTTATTTTTCTTTCCTTTTTCTACTTTGGAGCTTAAACTTTTACCTCTCGTTGGGCTTTTTAGATTGACTACCTTCATCGTACTGGAAGAACTGCTCGTATGGGTGCAAAAGGTATACATTTATTTTCTACTTGCACTTCTAAAAAAGATATTGTTTCCTTATTTTTTTCATTAGTGAAGTTTGTAAGAGTTAACGGGAATGCTTCATCTGTGCTTGACTTCACCAACTCTTTTGCCCTGCTTGTTTTTTATTTTTATTTTTATCAACTCCATGCAACAGATTTTGAGTGGACAAGATATTGCAGGGAAGATAAGATATCTTTAATATTATGATGTTGAATAAATAAAAAACAAAGAAACTATTGAAAGTATTCCGTTGTAAGATTAGTTTTCACTTTGCACAAAACAGCAAAGAGGAAAATGAAGAAAAAAAAGACACTTATGTAAAGTGAGTCTTTTGTAATGTTACACCTTCTCTGTAGTATTCATTTGTCCATTTGCTGACTATCTTTATACCCGATGACGGGACGATTCTATGGAGTGATTCTCATAGTTTGTGATAACCATTTTCTTTTTGTTGTTGGTATTGTACAGCAGGTCTTATTTGCCGTTATGTCAAAGTATACTCTTATGTTTTCTTGTAATAATTGTAAAATTAAGATAATTCTTGTAATACAGGGAAAGTGACAAGTTTGGTTGCAAAGAAGAATCTTATGTTGGCGAATCGAATTGAGGAGGCAATAAAGAAGAATGAAAGCTTAGAATCGCTCAGTGTAGATAGTGTCCGGAGGGACATTGCCCGTTCCCGAATTGCTCCACTGAAAGGAAACTTGGTAAGAGTCTCAAATCAGAAAAATAAGAGCAGGTCAGCATCTGCTCCTGCAAAATTCGGAAAAGCATCTTTTCAGGCATCAAAGTCGGTAAAGCCTTCCAATGCAAGCACCTCAAGAAAAGCTTCTTCCAGTGCAAGCAGCTCGAGAAAAGCTTCTTCCAGTGCAAGCTGCTCGAGAAAAGATTCTTCCAGTCCAAGCAACTCAAGAAAAGCTTCTTCCAGTGGGAAGAGGCAACCAGAAAGCAGAAGATCGAGTGCAGTTAAATCAACAGCTTCGAAGTTAAGCGTTGTTGGGTTTAGGGGACGGGCTTCTTGGTCTGACAAGAGAGAATCAGTGGCGTCCAGCTGATTGTAGTCGAACTTTTGGATCAAGCGTCCTTTTCAGAGTTGCCCCTCTATAACATGTGCATATTAAAATGTTTTGTAATATTAAATCTTGAATGCTTTAATTTGCAAAAGAAAAGAAAAAAAAAAGATATTCTTCTTGTCGGTCTTCCCTCGATTTTTTTCCATTTTCTTTTCCCTAATCCCGTTACGTTAATACTCAATGCTGTTGTAATTTTCCATGCTATAATTGTCCATGATGGTTCTTGCTTTGGTTTTTTTTTTTTTTTTTTTTTTTTTTTCCCAATTCCATCAAATTATGTACTTTGGTGCTTAAAATTTGCTGTAGTTAAATAAATAGCATCAGATGATTTTAATCTTGTGAAGAGGCATTGATTTGAAGAAAGGAAAAGGAAAAGAAAACTTGTGAAAGAAGGCATTGATATGTCGTTCAAATTGAAGCCTAAAGAAATTCCAGTACACTGTCAATATCCTGAATTGGCAGACAGATTTCTATGAATCAGAGATCTATGTTGTGGTCGCCGTTTTGTTCTTGTTTACTTCCAGGTTAAACGAGGAGTTTTGTCAGGCTTGACGATGTTCCCATCACAGTCGTAGATTATGACACCAGAAAAATCTGGTAGCTGACACTTACCACCCATGAGTATGTTCTTCTGCCAGACTGAGTCTTCTAGCTCACCACTATGAGTATCCTCCATGCCTGCATCATAGTTTCCGGGTTGAATGTGTTCAATAACAGGATCATCTTCAAAAAAGTCAGCGCAAGCATTCCAACGACGACGCCATTTATGGGAATGGGATGCACACATGAGCAATGCCATGGCACAAAATGCAAGGCTCATCGCGGCCAGGCCGACTTGAAATGTGCTTGGTACATGGTGTGTCAAAAGAAGATGGCGAGCCATGATGAATTTGAAGATGGAGATGGACTTATGGTCTCACATTTTTATATAGTTTCAGAATTGCCCAATAGGAGTTGTTGAAATTGGAGTTGCCCAATAGGAGTTGTTGAAATTGGAGAATTTGTTAGGATTTATATATTGTGTGGTTTTGGTAATCTTTGACCTCCACTGGTTCCATAGTGATTGATGTGCCTTTTTCCTTGATCGTTAGTTGACATTTTGGTGAGTTTGGGCAACAACTTCATCCACCAAAAGTACTAAAAACATTAAGAGAGAATACTTACATATAATTTTTTTTTAAAGCAATCTTTTGCAGCAAGAAAATTTATATGTACTATCTAACAGAAAAGAAGATACCTTTTAAACTAGCTTAATTTGATTTCTTGATTTACCTTGTCTTTCAGAGTTTCTTCAGGTTTCTCTTCATTCTACGTTGTTCACATTCACCGTTCTCACAAGCCATTCAGGTTTTCTATTGGAGCGCACAAGATATCCCTCCCACTTCTCAGATGGCAAAAATCCCCACCGGGTCGGGTTCCCATTGGGTCCCCAACCCTGATGGGAGTAGATTTCGGGGGAAACCGGGGGCAAGTACGGGGATCCCAAAATTTTAAAAATCCCCGATCGGTTATGGTATTGTTATCCCCATCTCCGAACCCACCCCGACAAGCCATATTTATTTAGAATTAATAAATATCTATATATATAAAGCAAAAGGCAGATAATGGTAAAACATTCAAAATACCAGAAAATGCCCTTGGTTAATGCAAACATTAAGAATTGAAATTATTAATTAAATGAGGATAATATGATAAATTCACACTTTTTCATATTAAAAAAATTAAAATTAAAATAAAATCAGATAATGGATCCTATTTTTATGGAATACAACTACTCATTATCTTTTTTTAATTCTAAAATAAATTTAATTAATTTTTTAAAAGCCTCTCGCAGGCGTGAAAGCGTGTGCGAAGAGGCTAGTATAATATAACTCATAATATAATATAACAAGTAAAAATAATAAATATTTTTGTTACAAGGTATAACAATTTCTTTTAATATTTGATCTTGGGGTTTGATTTTGGTTTTTGGGTTTATCGCGTATTTTTGTACTGGAGTGCTTCTAGTTTGCTTTCCCTCTCACTTTCTTAGTTGTTTTGGCTATATTCTTGTAACTTGAAGAGCATCCAAGATGAGAATCAATTTGAAGAGGATGCAAGATGAGAATTTTATTGTTTTTGCAGAATCAATTTGACAAGCATGCAAGATGAGAATTTTTTAATTTTTTTTTAATTTCAGATTTATTTTGTTATAAAGTATAATGATTTTTTTAAAAATACAAAATTCGTGGAATCAGGGTAGGTTTGAGAGGCATTCCCCAAACGGAACGGGGACGGGGATTCCTCGAAAAATTCTACCCGATATATGGACATGGACGGAAGTGGGGATAGAGAACGAACACGGGGATGGTATTGTCATACTCGTCTCCTAACTGACCGGTTGCCATCCCTAATCATACTTCATGCATGCAAAAGATAATCATTAATAGTCACTTGGTACCATGTGGTTGATGGGTTTTGCTCTCGGGATATCAATCGATGCTAGCATATTCATAACTTACATATGAATTATCTTGGTAAGACAAAAATGGATGTATTCCACACTAATTCACGTTGTTCTTGAAGAACTGTCATTTCTCTCCCATGATAGTCGGCAAATTGTCTTGTCAAGGTGACAATAAGATTGCAAAACATGTGGTAAAATGCGAGCACAACCAAAACTGACATGAATTTGAGTCAAGATTGAGCCAAGAGAAACCTTAGCCCCTTCTCTCTCAAAAAACACTCCTAGAGCCATTTTCACTTTGAGAATGGAGGGAAGCCACTATTCTTCCTCCCCTCTCCCCTCTTCTCTTCCTCCCTTCCCCTCTTCCACCATTTTCAGAGACAAAAGATTTTCCCTATTTGTCTTTGTTTTGTTATGATTTTCCTTCAAGCATCACAAGCGGTTGTGTCTCAGTGTCAGATCTCCACCTGCGTTTCAACGTCGGATCTCCATCACCATCCTTTTTGCGGTTTCTTTATGTTTGGAAGTTGCAGAGGCTCTTTGGGTTCTCTATGTAGTTTTCACCTCTCTTTTTGTGAGAGCTTTTCATCTCTCCTTTGTGAGAGCTTTTCATCTCTCCTTTGTGAGAGCTTTCATCTCGCATTTGTGAGACTTTTATATGTATTGTTATGACTTGGTTTTTTCAAGCTTTATCTCTTTTTTATTATTTTGAGTTTGCAATCTTAGTTGGGATGCCTATGCTAGAGTTTTTTTGAACCTGTGTGATCGTTAGTGGAGGTGCACCATTTTGTCTTAAATTTGATGTTAGGTCATTCTATTATTGTAATGGGCCCTTTGTGGCTAGTGAATTTTTTGGCTAAATTACGAATGCAATTTTATAATTTCTATTTAAAAAAAAAAATTGACATCAAGTTGAGTCAACCTAAGATGAGCATAGGTCTGCGAGATTTATTCGAGCTTAGAAATGAGCTTGAGTTTGAGTAATACTCTTACTAAAGAAGTTTATTGACTTAAAGTCTAATTTTTATAAGCAAGGTTTTAATTAGTGAGCCGAAACCGAACTTGAGCTATCTCATAAGAGCAAGTGCAGCACAGCACCCAAACCCTGGCAACAGGCCCCTTATGCCCAATTTCAACCTCTAGTGTGCAAAAGGCAGCCCGGGCAAGCTCACATGCAAAAATGGATTGGGCTGTTACCCCCATGCTGCTGACGTCAGCGCTTGATTTTCAAATTTTTTTTACTGTTGGCGCGTCAACGGCTACAAGCCACGTGACTTCTCCTGGAGCCTCCGATCAAAAAATCTTGCCTAATCCAACAGCTGTCCAATTTTTGGCTAAAAAAAAATATCAAACCATTTAAAAAAATATATCAAAAAATTCTAGAAATTTTTTCTATAAATACCTACCAATATTATTCACTTTTCACACCAAATCTTCATACAAATTTATCTCCTTCCAATATTTTTCACTTTCCACACCAAATTTTCTACTACAAAATTCCATTTGTGCAAAAATACAAATGACCTCTTTCATTGAAACTAGAGGGTCGTGGACAAACGTTCGAAGAGGTCAAAATCTTGGCGACGAGGTAAAAAAAATTAATTGCCATTTAATTCAATTTAATGTCATTTTTTAAATTATATATTTCTTGCATTTCCAATTTTATTTTTTTAATAGATTATTCAAGGCAAAACATTGAGTGAGTAGATTACTCAAGTGAACAATGCCCGCAATTGGTTCCCGTGGTGCGTTTCGTGTCGGAAATAATTGTACTATTACATCCTTCGAAAGAAATACTCCCCCACAACATGATTCGGTGGAATCGCCTCCGCCAATAATTGTGTCGTCATTGAACTCAATTATGTCAGACTATGAGGACCGGGAGTATTTCAATTGTATGATGAGTGAGTATGTATTTCAATTGTATGATGAGTAAGATGTGAATTTTATAATAAATATGGACACGTGACAATCGAAAATCTTATCCAAAAATTTAATTTGAAAATTTTATCCAAAAATTTAATTTGAAAATTTTATCCGAAAATTTTATTTGAATTTTTAGATGAGAATTTTATAATAAATATTAACACGTGGCAACCGAAAATCTTATCCAAAAAGTTTATCAAAATTAATGATTTAAGTATAAAAAATAGAAAATAAATTAAAGTGAGTAGTAATTGCCCTTGCCCTTGCCTTTTGGGATGAAACTAAAAAAGACAAGCCTTGCTTTGCCCTTACCCTTTGGGGGTGGAGGTGCTCTAAAAAGTACGAGTTGATTACCAGCTCTTACATAGAGTTTGATTAAAGAAAAATACTACAATTTTTTTTTCCTTAAAACAAAACAAAATGAAAAATATTTTGTTTTAAATATTTGTATACATTAGTTTAGCTAAGTTGAATTCGAAGCACCCTTTTTGTAGTTTAAATTAAATTAAAGTAGAATATATATATATATATATATATATATATTTGTAAAGAAAAATGTTCACAAAAATATTTTTTAAATTTTGTCAAATTTTTAGGGTTTAATTGGGTAGAGACTGATGATGGGGGTTTTAAGTCTCTCCTCTCTTTGCTTTAGTAATTACATGCATTTCCTCTTCTGCAAATTGGGAGAGAGAAAATGCATCATCAACATTCACAAGCTTCGCTTTGCAAATTGCTTTTCAGACGCTCTTTCAATGGTTCTCCAAAGCTCTTTTCCCTCAACTCGCTCCCAACGAGTCCGGCTCTGTGCGTTTCGGACTCAGCTCCATTGTCGAAACCCAAGACTCCTGAGCTTCTTCTTCACAAACCCACCACAAATTCCCCTCATTTTCTTCACCCGACGTTCTCAAACTCACCGACCCAGTTCATAAATCGTCATAATCTGAGACAATTCAGCGGTGGGGCGGATGGGTTTGATCAGAACAAAGAGGTGGACATGATCAACCTCAAGTTTGCAGAGGCAAGGGAGGAGATAGAGATGGCCATGGAGTCCAAAGAGACTGTTTATTTTGATGAAGAGGCAGAGTGTGCTCGAACTGCTGTGAAGGAAGTGCTGGACCTGTTTGATGGGCTATTGGCTAAGTCGCCGGAGGACAAAAAGGCAGCATTGCAGAGGGCGATGGGGCTTAAGATTGAGCAGTTGAAGGCTGAGCTGAAACAGTTGGATGAGTGATAATGAGGTTGGTGGATATGAGGTTTTGCCCCTTTTTTTGTATTTCGATCAATTCGTTTATGCTTTGATTATGTATTTCTGATTTTTGACGACAAGTTAGGCAAAGAGTTGGTGGTACTAAATTAGGGATGATTCTTTGAATAATTGGCTGTTTTTATTTTAGAAGAAAGGAAATAGATTATTCAAATCTTGCTAATTGTGGAAATTGGTGTACTCTGCGGTTCATGTTCTAAATTGCGTTCTTGCTAATTGTCTTGTGCACTGTTCAGAATTTCTAGGATTTTATACCATGTCTATAATCCTTTTGTTTTTAGTATCATTTATTCTAAGAGTAGATGAAACCAGTCAACTGAATGGTATAAAGAGTTATTAGTGATATGGTGCCTACTTATTTTGCGGGGTATTTAAGTTATATTGGCATTGTTATTTGTAAAGGAGAAATCTATTAGATAGGACCTGGCAATTAGATCCTATGCCTACCAGTAAGATTAGTTGCTACCAATCAAATACCCAGGAAAACCAACTAAACAAGTTAGTTCATTCCAGAAACATCTAGCAACGGTAAGGATCTTACTTAAGATACAAGTAAGACACAAATGAAAAGTTTTTTTTAAAGCCTGATGGAGCCATTGCCTTGGCCAAAACAATTGATTATTTTTCACCAGAAGCCATATTTTCCAGTCTCTGGTGTTGAGGACCCAAAACCTATGCTGCTGCATGATCACAACCATACCCTAATGTTGTCACTCTGCAGAAGGAAATGTGCTAACATCACCCACTACATCAGTTGGTACTCCAGCATAGGAGCCCCATAGGAAGGAGCTCAAGAGAAGACTCAAGGAAGCCTTTTCTGCTAAAGGAGTTGATCACATGTCCTCTTTCCCCACTTAAGAAAACTACAGTATTGTCAAAGCCACATAGTACATGATACTGTGAATGCTCTTCACATCTTATAATTAACTTCAATATACTAATATTAACTACTGCGTGCTCAAAAGAAAATAATTAATATAATTCAAGGTAGAAATTCAAAGCACAACAGTCATCTTTTTAATTTGTTAGTTGATCTTAATGCATATATTTTTTTTTTGAAGACCTTTCCTATTGAGAGGGGTGATAACATACTAAACTCGCACACTTTACACAGAGGCTAGGACTCGAACCTAAGACCTCACCTGGGTGAGCAATTGCTCCAAACCACTACACTAGTGGGTCCTTTGCGATCTTAATGCATATGTAGGTTATTGGAAGTTGGCACAAGGTCCATGAAGGGTGACAGGCTTGCATAATTGATTCTTGTATCTGTCAGTCTCGGTTATCTTTTTAACCATAAAAAAACTGCAAAATATTGAAAAGTTGACCACTATTGATCAGGAGCTGGACCTCTTTTGGATAACCTAGGTAATTTTGAAAGTTTGCTCCAACTCTTGGGAATGCAGCTAAATCAAATAAAACTTGTAGATCTAAATCAAATAAAACTTCTAGGGAGACCTACATTCAAAGATGATTCTTCAGAAAAGTAAAAGTGCAGATATGTTACACAAATGCATGTCTGGTTTGTTACTGTTCATTCATCTTCTTCTCCTCTTCGTTCTCTTCTTCTTCTTCTTATATTTAATTAAGTTTGTTGATTTCAATTCTTACAATTTCTTTTTCCCTTAGTCATTCTTCCCTGTGTGTGTTTTCCATATTTTTCCAGGATCCCTCACCAAATTCAGGTAGGACCTGAACTGATCTTTTTAGTGCACAAGTGCACTATCTTCTTTCCTGGTACTAAACTGTGGTTAGTGGCAGTAGTCTGAAAAAATGGAAGTTTTGGTTGAATCTAAACACTTTTGTTTGGTAATTGATGATCCAAGATAGCTTAAATGATTGATTAAGAGTTCTTATGAAGAGTTATCTTAAGATGGGTCACATTATTTTGGAAGTCCTCTTTTTTCACTGGTGAATACAGACACCGAAATTCCTCTTATGCACTACTGTTTCTCATACTAAGCTCTGATTGATTGCCCTGCAAATGTAGAAGAAAATAAAGTCTTGTCCCCCCACAATTTGGGTGTATTTGCACTGTAGGTAATACTGAGGTGCAATAAGCCCAATGAAATTCTGGAAGAAGGAAATTTGATACTAATACAGAGATGTAATACAAAGGCTGATGCTTAGAACAGGTTATCTAAGTTGACAAACCCATATAGGGAATCAGTGAAAAAGGCTTCTGGAAATTACCTGGTGCTGGAAACGCCAGAGAAATAATATTCATTGTTTCATCCTTTATTTTTAAATATTTTTCTTAAGAAGCATTTCTTGAGTTTAGCTTGTTAATGACATTTTCTTTTTGTCGTTTTGAATGAAATAGTTCCTAAATATTTTAGCACTATGCTTAGTGTTTAAAAAAAAAAAAAATTATTTCAATGCAATCACTATTGAATAAATTAGAGAATAAGAATGTACAAGAGAATCCTCCACTCCAAACCTATTTGAGGTGGTATGTAAGAACTTTTTAGAATGAGGCACAGGAACCAAGTTTAAGTAAAGAAACAGCTGCTAAACTAACTACAATGGCTAGCAATAGTTTTGCTAAAACCCTTATTTTGTTTTTTTTCATTTTATGATTTGAGAGTAACGTTGACACTGACAGGTGAATGAGATTTGCATTTATTTTAGGCATAGGTGCGAAGCTCCGATATTATTTTGACTATATTAGGATTTAAAAATGATTTATTTCCTTTTACTTGTTACTGTTGTATTGAATTATTTTCAGGTGCTTAATTTATTTTGGGGGTTTCCTATAGGCCTTATTTTGATAGGTGGCTTCAAGTTGACTCTGAGTTTATCCTAATTCTCTCCCCTGTTTTGTTACTTCTCATATTCAATCTATATCTATCTCCCCTCTCTCTCTCTCTCTCTCTCTCTCTCTCTCTCTCTCTCTCTCTCTCTCTCTCTCTCTCTCTCTCTCTCCTTTTTTCTATTATCTTTATCCTCTATACATATATTATTCTCTGTCCTGCATCAATTTAGAAACAGAGCTGATGGTACTAGATTTTGATAAGTGAATGTGCTGGCCAGCATTCGAGTTCATTTGACTGTTTATTCTCCTTTTCTTTCACACGCTAGGACCCCACAGGTGTAGCATAGAAGAGACCAAAAGAAGATGGATAAAGAAAAAGCAATTGGCCCAAGTATGCTGAAGAAATAATAGGTTTGCAGAAGAGGACATGGTTTGTCATGTGGTGGGCATGGGCTATCTAGATTAGTCCTCGGAACTACTCTATGGTGGCCTTCCAATTGTGGAGGCCCCAAAATATGAATTTACCTGACTCCACCTTGATGATTTTGCTGTGCCATAATGTCTAGAATCAGTTGACTGAATTGAATAATATCAAAAAAAGAAGAAGAAGATATTAAGAGAATTAAGATATCATTGAATAGATTATGTCTTCTAATTTCTTAAGTAAAGTTGTTTCTTTGTATTGCTCATTGGTTTAGTAGAAAAGAAACTTATAATGGTTGGAACAGAGCTAGGGAGGATGACTGTTCTACAAATGAAATGGTGCAACTTCTATTGTTGTGAAGTTATATTTTGAAATACTCTAATCTCCTATATGCGAGACACCTTAATTTAGGAAATTTCTATAGCTTATGGTTTCGATAACGATAAAACTGAAACATTGTCACAAACAGACTAGTGGATTACCTCTATTTTACCAGGAAAACTTAGTTTACATTTTTTAAAGTGTAAAGAAAAGCTTCGATTACATTTTTGAAAGTACAATTTTTCCTAAGCTAGTGTAACATAGAGGAGATTGGACTGTATTTTCATTTATAAGGACTTGACATAGACTAGATTGGAGTATTTCAAATGAAATGGTGCAAGTTTGCAAGTCCCTTCATAATGTAATGCCGGAGCACTGATAGAATTGGGGGCACAGTCCCTTCATAATGTAATGCTTGAGCATTGATAGAATTGGGGGCATATATATAGGGTGCCCCCAATTTTATAAGTGCTCCAGCATTACATTATGAAGGGACTTGCAAACTTGCACCATTTCATTTGAAGGGTGCCCCCAATTCTATCAGTGCTCTAGGATTACATTGTCTTTGACGTTGCAAATAAAAACTTTGATAGACTGCAGTAGAAATTCTGAAAATTACAATAAGGAAAGAAAGATGCGATGGGGAGGGGAAGGGAGAGGGAGAGGGAGAGGGAGAGGGAGGTATTTAATGATTGAAAACATATGCATCCATCCTCATGCGATTAATGTGAGTAGGGTAGAATGTAGTTAACATGCAGAAGATGGTAGGTGAAGATGGTGATTTTTCATTTGGTTTGACTGAATTGAATGGATGCAAGGCTAGTGCCAAAATAAGTATTTAGTGATTGAATTACTAGTAATAATCTCAATGGCCGTTGGTGGCCATTAATCTTAGTTTTCAACTACAGTCTACATGAAAAAGAATGTCACTCTGACACACACCAACTCATCACACCAGTAGATAACAAGTTTATTGAACACACTTAATCCAATTTTCATATTTTTTAGAATATTAATGAAATTATTTATTTGACCACATTAGAGAGATGGTGGAAAAAAAAAAACACAGAAATTATTATTTTTAATGAAAATGGAGCGTTTGTAAGAGTGATGATACTTGAAGCATCCAATTCTTGTGGAACTAGCCTTGCATCCATTCAATTCAGTCAAACCAAATGAAAAATCACCATCTTCACCTACCATCTGAATCTTCTGCATGTTAACCACATTCTACCCCTATTCATATTAATTGCATGGGGGGATGGATGCATATATTTTCAGTCATTAAATACCCCCCTCCCCCTCCCCTCAAGTAGAATCGCATCTTTGTTTCAAATATCCTGCCTTCAACAATCTTGTGAAGGAAGGGTAAAAAAAACCTCTCTCCCCTGTGAGAGCTCCCTCACCGTGTCTCTGGCTTGTCTTAGAAATCGATCCCTAACCAAAATTTCGCCATTGTTAAAAGAGGCTGTCTGTAAACAAGTTTGCAAGTTTCTTGAAAGTGAAATTTTGGTTATGTACAAATCAAAGATGGCTGATGAGACAAAATGAAAAGTTAGCGCAGCATAAGTAGTTTTGGACGAGACGTTGGGCTCAGCTCTAAGAGCAACTAACGACTGGTCCAATGCCTCCTTTTGCTGCTCAAACTTTTCATTTTGTCATCTTTAAGACTTCAGAGTCCAAGGTCCAAGGCCTCTTGTCGTTGATTTGGACATAACAAAAATTTGGCTTTCAAGGGACTTGCAAACCTGTTACCTCCATTTCCACTCAGCCCCTCAACTAGGACTTCTGAGTCTTATTACAAAATTGTAAGGGTGAGAATATGGAGGCACCATTATAAAATCTGCTGTGCTTTCACCTTCTTTTCTGGGTCATATTTATGCCATCATATCCGGACTGAGAGGATTTTGGGTTGACCATCAAAGCAACAAAAAGAGAAGCTGATTAAATTAATTATTGATATTCCAATGTTTAAATAATATATGATAAAAGTTTATTTTGATTATATGCTTTTTTGAACCATCAATTCTGAAAAGGTCAAGTGGCATGGACCAAACGAAGTGAGGAAATTGAGAGACATGGGAGACAAATCTTGTGTCTGCTGAGCATGTGGGGGAGGGAGAGGGAGGCATGCCCTGTTTCTGTCTGTCTGCATTTTAAGCTGCAATTCAGGGCCTACAAGTGTGGCAGCTGCTTTTCCATTCTCTTCTTTCTGCCTCCAAAATTGTTGATACTGTTTGTGATTTTTGTTGAGGAATGACAGCTTTTCTTTTGTGTTGAAATCAGAGATTTAGTCTTAGACAACATAGAATCTAGAATATTCATTCTATATGTGATCAAAAAATTAAGTACTTCAAAATTGTTAAGGAAAAGAACAAGATTGAAAGAAGCAATTGCTGATATGCTAAGGTTCAGCCACATTTTCAGCAATTCAAACCAAGATGAAAAAACTAGTGAACATGCCTATTATATATAACGTCTCTCTCACAATACGGTAATATTTAAAAAGAAAAAGGAAAATGATGAAAATATGGTGAAAAAAAGGGAAAAAAAAATGCAGGGAAGTGTGACATGAAGCATTTTCACCATATTGACGTCTCAAAACTGTACAAGCAACCTAAACCCATCACCATCCAAATAACTACTGAAACTTTCCTCATGTCCCTCAATAGTAATATTCTCTTATGTTGGGATAGAAAATCAATTCACTAATGTCCTTGGAAGGTTTAGAAAGAAGAAAGGATAAAAATTAACTTTGAGCTGAAGACTGCTTTATTAGGGGTTGGGAAGTTTTTCCCCATTCTTCAGGTTGGCTCTTAACCTCCATTAGCAATGCCACCACTTCCTTCATGGTCGGCCGTTCTGCTGGCGAAGAGTTTACGCAGAACATTGCTATTCCGAGTGTTTGCAGCATCTCTTGCACCATTTGATCTGGCAGGCCTTGGAGCTTTGCATCTAGTATTGATACAGCTGGTTCAAAGCTTCCCATCTTCTTCTTCACCCATTCAACAATGTGTAGCCCATCACCAATCTGTGGCTGAACAGCGCTACGCCCACTTAGGATCTCCAGCAAAACCACACCATAGCTGTAGACATCACTCTTCTCTGTTATGTTCATTGTGTATCCGTACTCTGCATTCATAATGGAGATTATTTGTTAGAATATGAATCATTCCCAAGACTTGTGACAAAATAAATACCAATCTATTTGTATTTGGATAACTAGAGCCATCCATATTGAACAAATTTTTATAAATATTCTAATGCAACCTTTGATGCATAATCGTGCATCATCAATACTCTTATACAGCCAACTAGGAAAAGATCAAATGTTAATTTGGAAGGGCAGTGTGTTACAATTTATATTAACTTCTCAAAGCAAAAATGAAATAGCCTTACCTGGTGCAATATAACCATAAGAGCCAGCTACTCTGGACATTGCATGGTGGTAAGTTGGAGAGTTCATCAACTTTGCCAGACCAAAATCTGCGAGATAAGCTTCATACTTTGAATCCAAGAGTATGTTATTGCACTTCACATCCCTGTGAAGAATTGCTGGGACACAATCGTGGTGAAGGTATGCCAAACCTTGAGCTGAGCCAATTGCAATCTTGTACCTAGTTTCCCAGTCCAAGTTCCTATTCCCTTGCAATAGCTGTTGCAGATTACCATTGGGAATGAAGTTGTATAAAAGTAGCTTCACACTTTTATTTGAACAGTAACCTAGGAGCTTCACAATGTTCCGATGGCGAATGTGTCCAAGAATTTGAATTTCTGCAGCGAAAGAGTCTATCGGTTCTTCCTCTTGTTTTGTTTTCCACAGCTTTTTCACCGCAATCAAATCCCCATTCTGCATTTCAGCCTTATAGACAATCCCAGAACAACCTTTCCCAATCACATTTTCATCCTTGAGACAATGCAAGATGTTGTCAATGGTGAAATTTAGCTTCTGAAATGGGATGAAAGTCCACGGATAAGAGAAATCTTCAGCTCCTGATGACGATGCCAATGCTCCTAAAGATTTCTTTACCATGTACCTATGATTTCGCATAACAACAATCCATGAGGCAATAACTGCTATGGTTACAGATGCCAGAATCACAGAGATTAAAGCAACGGTTTTTGCAGATTTTAATCCATTCTTCCGCATTAGACTTGAAGAACAAGTAGTCCCATCAGCAGACTCACAAAGATGTGGGTTCTTAAGATACGAACTTGAAGAAATAGTTCTGAAGAACGGTGTAACTGGTATAGGACCTGAGAAATTGTTGCAGGAGATATTTAGAGAAGCGAGACTAGTTAGAGAACCAAGAACCTTAATGTTTCCAAAGAGCATATTATGAGAAAGATCAAGTGATTGCAATTGTGTTAAACCCTCCATTGTCTCTGGGATTTCTCCTGTAAAACTATTTGAGCTCAAGTCCAAACTGATTGTTAAGCTTGTCACATGACCAATTTCAGGTGGGATTGGTCCAGAGAGGCTGTTGAAGCTCAAGTCCAGCAAAGTTAGCTTCTGCAAGTTGCGAATAGATTTCGGTATTGAGCCTGTGAGTAGATTATTGTTGATGATGAGCTTGTTCAAGTAACTCAAGTTTCCAAAGCTCCATGGAATTTTGCCAGTGAAGCTGTTTCGGCTGAGATCAAGCTGCTCCATATTCACAAGCTCCCCAAGCTCAGATGGAATTTCACCACTTATATAGTTGTTGTGCACATCCAATAGTTCAAGAACTGTGATGTTGGCAATCTCAACTGGAAGGCCTCCGGAGAAATGATTCATGTACAAGTCAAGAAAGACAAGGTTTTGCAGTTGGCCTATCTCCTTAGGAATTTGTCCTGAAAGCTGGTTTTCTCCAAGTCTTAGCCTGACTAGAGATTGACAGTGTGCAACACTTGGCAGCAACCCGCCTGATAAAGAATTTCCCAGAAGCAAGAGCTTGCTCAGCTTCTTCAAACTGAAAATCTCTTCTGGGATTGACCCAGTAAGCTTGTTTCTTGAAAGATCAAGTGCATAGAGTTCTGTGCAGTTCCCAAATGAAGATGGTATAGTTCCAGATACTAAATTACCCCACAAGAAGAAACTTTGCAAGGATTTCAACTTACCAACTTGCCATGGAATTGTACCTGATAATTGGTTCTTGTCAAGCTGAAGAGCAGTTAGGCTTGTACAGTTGCTCAGCTGAGATGGTATTGTCCCAGTAAGTGAATTATCCGAAAGATGAAGCTGTTCAAGAACCACCAGATTCCCCAAATCTCTTGGAATTGCGCCAGAGAGATCATTAGCGGAAGCATCAAGAATAACAAGGGAAGAACAGTTTGAAATCTCAGCCGGGATTGGTCCTGATAATGCATTGCCCCAAAGAAGCAGGCTAGTGAGCTTTTGCAACTTTCCCAGTTGTGGAGGAATTGAACCAGTGAGCTTGTTCATATGCAAATACAAGTTCCTCAGCTCCAAACAGAGCCCAAGTTCAGGGGGTATGGAGCCAACTATTTCAGTATCATAAAGAGCCAGTGTTTGGAGATTAACTAAGTTCCCAAATGTGGATGGGATCGTTCCCAAAAGCCCGGTAGCCGCGGCACCAAAGGTTGTGAGATTGGTGAGTAGGCCTAACTGTGATGGAATTTCTCCGGATATATACGGATTCCCACCGACACGAAACTGTTGGAGGGAGACCAGAGAGCCCAGTTGTGATGGGATTGAACCGTTGATGAGATTGTCTTGGAGGCAAAGCACTTGAAGTGAAGTGAGGTTGGCAAGTTGCTGAGGCATTTTATCAGACAATCTGTTGGAATTCAAGAAGAGGAACTGGAGAGCAGAGAGATTGCCCAGCTCTGGGGGAATGGAACCAGTGAGAGAATTGGCGGAGAGGTCAAGGAGGCGAAGATGGGTGAGTTGGCCAAAGGAAGGAGGGATTGTGCCTGAAATGTTGGTGGAGGAGAGGTTGAGAAGCTGAATATATGAGAGAGAAGAGAGCTGTGGAGGCAGAAAGGAAAGGTTGAGGAAAATGTTGGGCAGAGAGAGTGAGATGACTCTGTTTTGGGGAGAGCAGGTTATGCCTTGCCATGAACATGGTGTTTGACTAGATGGGTCCCATGAAGACAGCACAGAAGAAGAAGAAGAAGAAGAAGATTGTTTTGCAGGCAGAAGGGAGAGAAGAGCTTGGCCATCAGAGGACAAAGAGGTAACTAATAAGATTTTTGCCATGGTTATGTAAATCAACAATGTGAAGGAAAATAGAAAATGGGTTCTGTTTTGTTCCATTCTTTGAGTACTTGTGGGAAAAATGAAGGCTTGCAAATGGTGAAGAAGGTGAAGAAAAATGGGGGGTTGTTCTTGTTGTTGAAGATGAAGGTGAAAGTCTACTCTAAGGAGACAACATGCATGTGAAGGAGGTTTCTGTGGTTGATGAGAATGCTTGAATTTTACAACAAGGTGTTGCACTAAACATGCATGTGAACAAAAAAGCTGGTGTCACACATATCTTTAAGTGGAGTTGTATATACAGTGTTGAATTTGGTCAAACCAAAAATGGTGGAGTGTGATGTTATTTTACCTGAAAATGCTCTTTCTCATCTTCAAGACCTAGCTAGCTCTGGTGCTCTTGCTCTTCTTGTTCTTGTCGTGGTGGTGGTGATGAAGATGACAAAGTTTAGGTTTGAAGTTTAAACTGTCTTCTCTGCTCTGATCAACAGCACCATAAATTAATAGTGGAGATAGCCATGTTTTTGAATGGTTTCAAGGTTGGAGTTGTGGTGGTGGTGGTGGCGGTGGTTACTATAAGCTTTGAGGTCTAAGGGAGCTAGAGAGAGACTTCTCTGTTCTCTTTCTCTTTCTCTTTGCTTGTGTTATGTTTCCAAGGCTTTGAAATCCCACCCTTATATTTTCATATTACTATCACCACCAATTATTCTACTCTACACTTCCTAGTAGTGAAGTGCTTGAGCGCCACTTATCAATCTGATTTCCCAAATTACCCTTCTTAGTCAATGAAGGTGGTCCCTCATTTTTCTCTCCGAGTTACTAGGGGCATTGTTGACAAACTCAAAGTGGGGTTGCTCGTATCATTTTCCTCTATTGTTCCCGCTCATGCAATTATCATAGATAGGTGACACTTGGAATCTTTATCTTGCAAACCTAGATGTTGAATTTGGAATTAATATTTATGTATATTAAATAAGGTTTCGATCCAACGCTCCAGATTAATCTTAGGTGGAAAATATCAGAAATATTCATCTGACCTAATAAGTGACCAAGACACCCTTTAAGGGCCCTAAGCTAAGTGTTGTGTGATCACATTTAGTGATCAGTTTATTAATGGTATAGAAATACGACAATGTTCTAAATAAAATTACTTCGATCACATTTACGGTACGGATCACTTTATTGATGATGTTTTAAATCGAGGTGAGACTCTCGTCTACGAATCTCACTTTCCATTAAATATGTGATTAATAACATAAAGAAAATAACAAGGCTCGTATATTGTTATAGATATAGATGGCATCCAATCCAACCCTAGTAATAAAATTAAAATGAATGTAATGTAAAGATGGTAATTGCATTTAGGCCGAGACAGAATCAAAAAATTCAGAGTCTAGGGCATGGGGTGGCACAGGGAGACTCTGCCTGCTGCCTAGGGAAGAGAAGGGCTTTGATCATAATTTGTGTGTGTGTGAGAGAGAGAGAGAGAGAGAGAGCATGGAAGATTGTGAAAGGCAAAAGGGTTTAGAGTAAGCAAACCAATTTCAATGTCTTTTTCTGGTATAAACTATGCGGCCTTAAACGTGGCCTTGGTGTTATTATAAGGGGTTGGGCTTAAGGGTAGCGTGGAAATAGAGGAACTTTTATTGGAGCTTCTGGTTTACTATTTTTTTACTGTGGTAAGGGTGAAATTATGTAAGCAGAGGGGCAGTGATTTGGTTTCCGAGGTAGAGGTGGTAGTGGGTTTGTTTTGGGAGTGGAGCTAAAGAAAATTTTGCATGATCACATGAGAGAGAGAGAGAGAGAGAGAGAGAGAGAGAGGTTTTGGAATATATTAGGGCACAATGCACGATTAGGGTTAGGGCTTTAGGTTTTGACTGTTTTGTAGCAATTCAGCCGCACGAGATATTATTTATTTCATTAATGTCACACTCACACACAAGAAGTTTTCATTACAATCAATTTTGGAATCTCCTACAAATAAAAACATAATGAATTTGGGCGAAAACTATTGATGCACCTATGAGGAAGGGAAAAAAAAAATAAAAAATTGTTTTAAGAAGAGTTACAGTCCTTAGAGCATCCACAATCATGTTTTTTTATTAAATTTTAGCTAAAAATATATAAAAGTTATTTTAGGAGCTCTCTATAAAATTTAAACTCCAATCATGCCCTCTAGTTTAGGGAATCATAAATGCTATAACTCTTTTTTAATTGGTCCATCTCTATTAAAAAATAATATAAAAATTAATGAACATTAATTAAAGGTTTGAAATACTCATTAAATAAAATATCATTAAATTAAAAGGAGCCACTAGGAGTCCTTTCTCTCTCCTCAGATTTAGGAGCTCCTAGAGGACTCCCTATTTTAGGAGGTGGATAGGGAGCATGGTTGGAGTTGCATTTTTTCAAATTCTCTCTAAAATTTATCTAAGGAGGTGGTTTAAGGAGCCCATTGTGGATGTTCTTAGGGCTCGTTTGGGAATGCTTCTATAGGAAGTACTTCTGCTCATAAGCGCTTCTAACAAAAACGCTTTTATTATAAAAATCTTGAATTTTCATAAAAAATTAAAGTGCTTCGTGGAAAAGCACTTGAGAGTGCTTCCTGAAGAAGCACATAGCAGGTGTTTTTCCAGGAAGTGCTTCTATGACCCAAAAGTGCTTTTAAACTTTTTTGCCAAACGCTGTCAGAAGCGCTTTTAGTTATTAGAAAGCGCTTTTGGCCCTTTCAGAAGCACTCTCAAACAGGCCCTTAGTTAGGAACCCATTTTTCCAACCTAAAGTGTGTGGCTGAAGGATCGTAAGGTGCTCCAACTAACGGAAATTGGCCGTACATGGGCAAAACCCTAGTCACTGTCCTTGTACTTTGGCACTTTCAAGTCAACATAGATAATTAGCTCGAATATCCATTGAAGCTCCAATTGTTTGTGATAGGCTTCATCCACTATTACTCTTCTATTTTTCTTTTTCGGGCTTAGAAACATAACAAGGAACTTTGACGGAGGAAGCACTCATGATAAGCTTATTTGATACACATCCTTTTTTATTTATTTATTTAAAGGTATATAAATTCCATTAATAACCTAAAAACATTACATAAGAGTTGGCATGTTAACAGTGGCCTCATTAAAACCTTCTCAGAAAACTCCAAACGAGAAAAGAGTACCACACATGTAATAGATTAACAAAAGAGTCCAAACAAAAAACATAAACACAGAATAGTCATCTCTAAAACAAATCTACCCCACCAATACACATAAACTAATAAAACCCAACAAAAGAGCCCACCAACGAAGGCCATCTATGTAAACATAGTACTTTGTACAACGTGAGATTTGTTCAATATGCAATGGGCAGAACCAAAAGAACAACAAAGATGAATAATCCATAGGAACAAAACACAAAGGACCAAATTGAAGCAAAATGAACTCATCAAAAGAGCACACCAACGCCTCTCAGCTTCTGTCAAAGAAGACCTCCTATGTAAGCATAGTTCTTTGTACAATTCGAAATTTTTGTTCAACATACAACGAGCATAACCCAAAAAAACACCCAAACAAACGATCCACATGAACAAAACACAAACTTAAGCAAAACAAAACCTAACAAAAGAGCACACCAACATCTCTTAGGTTCAGTCAAAGAAGACCACATATGTAAATATAGTAGAACATAGTCCTTTGTACAATGCGAGATTGGTACAATATGCAATGGGTCAGAAACGAAGGAACACCAACACAAACAGCCACAAAAACAGAACATAAAATAAAAAAGAACTACTTTGGGACCCAACTTGCTCCCATATCGGCCTCTTGTCTTGACGAAGAACACTTCAGGTTATCGAACGTTTGTCAGATACCAAGCTCATGAACGTTCCAAAGGCGAATGATCATGGAGACCTTGGAAACCCCTCAAGTCTGGTCTCCTTCGCCTTATCATCAAAGCAATTCGTACTCAATCCAAAAAATCGATCGGAAGCTGTTACTTCCTCTATCACCACACCAACTCGTTCTCTATCAATCAAAAACAAGATGTCGCCAACAGCAAGCTAGATGAGTCTCATAGGGAAGAACCCTAGCCAAGACTCCCACACAGAGGTAGATCAAGACAGAGAGAAATAGAATCACACTCCCACAAAGCTGCCGTTGACAACCAACAATAGCCGCCCCCATGCGAGAGAACCCCGATGAATATTCCAACAAAAATCAGATAAATCCCGAGAGAAATAAGAGGAATGGCATGAAAAAAAAACCTCAGAAAACGAGGGGAAAACCTATCACAGACATAGAGAATGGAGGTGCTAAGAGAAACCCTAGATGCCTGGCTCTCCTCGCCTAAGACGAGAGAGCAACCCGTTCCGTTTTTATTTGATACACACCCTTATGTGGACCATTTCACATTGTTTATCTTTCAAGTCATCATTCATAGATTATCTCCACAAAAGTTTGTTCAAATTAAAAATAAAAATAAAAAAATTTAACATCTCATTTGAAGATAGTCATTTTAATATTTCAAAAATGATCTATGAATGAACACTTCAAAATTAAACGATTTGGATCATTGAAAAAGAATATTGGATGAACCCTACAATGTGCCCTTCAAATAAGCTTATTTAAGAGATGAAATAACAGAAGGAGAGTATATATATAAACCCTAGAGAGGCAGAGAGATAGAATAGGATTCATGGAAAGTGAACCCAAGTGGTCTCCTTATATAAACTCATGTGACATGCTCTCCTTAAATACACAAATCATCCCCCTTCACATTTTATCTTTCATCAGTTAATTATGATTTTTTTTTTTCACTGCCTTCTAAAAGTATATACACTGAAGTATATATAGTGCTTGCTAAACCGGCTATTTTGAATTTCATAGAGTTTAGGCTTTGATTAATGTGTCTGTATAAACTGATACTGACAAACAAGCTTTTATAAAATTCCGGTTCCAATATGAGACTTCTTGGTACTGCAAAGAAACAAAAGAAAATCCAGTAATATAAATTGAATTATGCCCTTTATTTTCTTGGTATGTGATGATGATTTTAATAGTTTAACAAGTGTACTTGATATTAGTCTGTCCAAATAGGTTGCAAACATGTGTTTCGTCACAATAAAATCATTAATTATTTAATACATGCTCTATAGAGTCGATACTTTACGATACTGTACTTATCTTTTCCATGCACACATAACATAGCATAATAAAGGAAAGACAAAGTATTATTGAATAATAATATGGATAACTCTAATCACAAAGCTAAAGCAGCTTTTTAATACTATCTCAAACCCTTGAATCACTAGAAGCCTAATTAGAAGTAAAAATACTAAAATAACATAATTCCAACATGAAATTTAAAACTTAAACCGGTGTTTTGAAGTAGCAGATTATATTATTTCGCCCAAAAAAACTCATATGTACGGCATGATGTATTTGACTGGTGTTGCCATTCTCTTCTAAACATCAGGTTATGGGTCCAAATTAAAGCTTGGAACCCATACATGTACAAAGATTGCATTTTTTTGTTTATGAGCTAATTACGGCTATCAAGTTGCACCTCAATCATCTCTGGCATATATTCTACATCATGTGAGAATGTGAAGGTAAAAAGTCCCACATTGGAAAGTTGAGAAACCTAGCAAGGGCTTATAAGGAGTTGGGCTACTCTCCCCATTGCCAATTGGTTTTGGGGTGGAACCTCAACTTCCTTCATGGTATCAGAGCAGGTTGCCTATGTGTGAAAGCCCATCGGCCACATGTGCTTCACGTCACCCAAAATGTGTTGTCCACGTGTTAGGCTTGAAAATTTGCCACACGTGCGGGGGCGTGTGAGAATGTGAAGGTAAAAAGTCCCATATTGGAAAGTTGAGAAACCTAGTAAAGGCTTATAAGGAGTTGGGCTACTCCTCCCAATGCCAATTGGTTTTGGGGTGGAACCTCAACTTCCTTCACATCATATATGTGACCACAACATTAGGAAATTAAGTTCCATATAAAAACATAGGAAAAAAAAAGAGGTAATATTTGTTTTAGAATTCCTTATCCATACATGTTTCACCTCCTTCCTAGTCATGGTTGATGTTGTTTTATGGTTGGTAATTAGTAGGGTTGGGTGTTGGGATCGAAAAACTGGCCAAACCAGTCGACCTGAGCCAGCCGGACTGATTTTGGTGCTTTTTTATTTTGTTAAATTCAACCAGTTATCAGTGCCTAGCTCATAAATTCTCAAACCTTCAGTTAACTAAACCAAACGAAGGTATGTAAAAATTAACCCTAATCTGACCTCATCTCTCTTTGTCTTGCCACTTCTCTCTCTCTCTCTCTCTCTCTCTCTCTCTCTCTCATGTCACTCAAATATGAACAAAGGCCATTGGATCTAGTTCTCGACGAAGGCCACCGATTCTCATCGAAATTGGAACCACATAACTAATCATAGTCAATTGAAGTAATCGTTGATAACGTTTGTTCAGTGGTAGAAATCTCTTCCGTTCCATCTTGGTTTGGTTGCCCAACCCTAGTAATTAAGATGTCTATTTACTATTTATCTCGATCTCTTAAAACAAATTACTCTTCATTTCCAAGTGAAATTAATGTAGATGAACTTAATTAGTAATCATGCATAGTACGGGAAGGAAAGTATCTACGTCTAGTATATTTGGGGAATTGGTTCTAAAGGAGAGGGTGAAATTGATTGAGATCCATCGTAAGTGAGATAGTTCATTCACTACACATGTCAGCTAAACTTAAGCTACAAGTGATCAAAATCCATCAAGTTAAGGATGTAATTTTCAAATACCAAGAAGAAGAGTCAACCAATAATGGGATTATATAAAATCAAAACCACTTATATCTATGAAAAAAAAAAAGAAAAAAGAGAGAGCATGTAATTAGATATTAAAAAAATGCAGGTTCATATTCCTTAAGTTTCAAGTATAATTAATCCATGCACTCTTCATGTTGAAAAATATATATTTAAGTTTATGAATTTATTGAAGGAAGTTGAGGTTCCACCCTAAAACTAATTGGCAATGGGGGAGTAGCTCAACTCCTTATAAGCCCTTGCAAGGTTTTCTAACTTTCCAATGTGGGGACTTTTCACTTTCACATTCTCACACACCTCCACATGTGCGGCGAATTTTCAAGCTCAACACATGAACAACACATTTTGGGTGACGTGGAGTACGTGTGGCCATTGGATTTTCACACGTGGACAACTTGCTTTGATACCATGAAGGAAGTTGAGGTTTCACCCCAAAACCAATTGGAAATGAGAGAAGTAGCCCAACTCCTTATAAGCCCTTACAAGGTTTTCTAACTTTCCAATATGAGACTTTTTATCTTCACATTCACTTATCCCTCACCTGTGATGAATTATGAGGATTTAGGAAACTGAATATATGTCAAAAATAATTGTGCTGCTGTTTTGCTCAGTATATAATATTCAAATTAAGGGTACTAATATATTAAAATTTAATTTGTATAAGGTGTACGTTAAAAAATTAGTTGTGAGCTTTATCGTCCTCTAAAAGGTGGTTCTGTGTTTAATTTTTCCTGGGTCGTCAGTGCCCAATGTAGGAGTGGACTTGAGCTAGCCTACCAGCATGGACCTGGGTCTGCAAGCATTTAAAAATATTGTTCTAACATTATCACTAATAATAACATTATATCATCAAGGATTCAATTCAAGTGCACTTCTATAGCTCGATAGGTCTGAGGTTTTACAGTATGATAGGCGTGACGTTTTATACAAAACGTCTCAATACTATTAGTAATAGAACCACTTATTATATATTTTATTTTATTTTGTGAAGTCTCAATTTGAAAATTCTAACTCCGCCACTGATTCAAGCTCAGGGTCTCATGTACTTTTGGTACTAAAATTCTACATCAATTTTTGATTAAAATCATCACAAAATGCCAGCAATTGTTCATTTGTTATATTGGAGAAGATCAAAATTTTGAACTATGTACTAATCTTGGCTTATTCCCCACCTCCCTCAAGGACTTAAATCACACATCATTTCATGCCTCTATTTAATTACACTTTTATTAATCTTCAAATGCAAGTAAAGATCCTAAAGGATCATGTATGATTATAAAATCTTGAAATCCCACTTCACAGACAAATTTACGTCGTATGCGGCCAAACAAGGCTCGCCTCATAATCACATTTGGCAACCCAACCCAAGCTGTTTTTGGTGACTTGTTGGTCTTTTAATTTAATGGAATTCATGGAGCCCCAAACCCTAATTATTTAGGGCATATGACAACCTGAACCTGGTCTAGGGATATTTTATTTTAAAGCAATTTCACTACAAATAAAAATAAATAAAAAATAAATCTTAAGAAATAGTAGAAAACATGAAGAAGACAAAAAGAGCTGCAGACTAATTATGTTCAAATGTATAGCAAATTAATTAATTTTCTTAATTAGTAGACTAGGGTTGGTAATGACATCTTACTGGAATCCTGTTGTGGGTCAAGAAAATGAAGACCTTTTGGGTCAATATGAAAATTTTCTTTTCATATTTTTCAGATTCTTTTCCAAGCCTTTTTAATGACTAAACAACAACAAATAATACATTAATTTAGTCATCACTCTTAAGAACAGAGATTCTGTGTATCCAAATTTGTCTTGTTTTAACTCTTCTTGAACTTTTCATCTTGTCTGTATTTTTATGAATTTTTTTTAAAAAACTTCATAGTTATCCCTAATTTTGTTCTCTAGTACAGGTGGAATTCTGCAGCTACTGCCATCTGTTTAAATATGTGATAGGAAGAGGTATAATCAAGTTCAAGCCTTGGATTTCCAACATTGAGAGGAACATCAAATTACTCACAAATTTGGCTACCAATTTTAATAAGAGGAATTCATAACATTGATGAATAAAAATTTGAAGATTTTGAATAGATTTGGAATTGTTTAACCAACTGCAACTTTGGTCGTCCTACCAGCAAAACCTATATCACTACTAGAAGCCAAATTTGAGCTGCAACTGAAAGGAACCAGGCAAATTAAAATTTGTCATTGCCATTTGAAGACCACTAAGAATAAGGAAACAAAGAAAAAACCGGAACAAAATAATAATAAAGAAGAAGAAAAGAGTGCATTTTAATTATCAGAGATGAGCCAACCTGAGTATTCAATGGGAGTATCCCAACTCTGAGTTTTGAGTTGGGATTAAAGACAATAGTCAAATGGGTGGAAAGGAGTGACCAAATAACAAAAAGAGTGTTTAAATTTCCAAATGAAAAGATTTCTTTGAGTTCTATATCTATCTCAACCATATCTGGTGCTTAAGATTGGATTAGATAACTCATTAGATTGAAGAAATGTTGAAGGAAGAAACAGAGGCCAAATGCCAAATTTTGTCCAAATTGAAGGTGGAAGATTGATTAGTCAAGAGGGAACCTTTTCCTTTAAAATCCCCACAGAATGATAGGATATCAACATACTTGACTCTTGTGAGTTATCCAATCCAATCTAATTCAATCTTAGGCACCAAATGTACGTGGTATTTAAAAATAGAATTTCATGTGAAAATGTTGTAGTAGTAGTTAGGGTTCGTCATCGGGCCGGGCCTTGTCAGGCTTTTCTTTTTTTTTTTCAGGCCGGGCCGAGGTTTGAAAGGGATTGGCTCGAGCTTGCCTATAGAGCCGGGCCTAAGTGGGCTTCCGAGCGGGGCCACCCACGGGCCGCCCATTGCCTTTTTTTGTTTTCGCCTTATATTGCCTTGCCTTATTACTACATATCATACTTGAAAAACTATTTTCTATCAAAATTTGACTAAGTATGAAAATGGACTATTGAAATACTAATGTTTTCAATGATATTTTTGGCAGCTTATATTCCTTACAACTTAAATAATCAAACATGATTTTATGAGATTTTAGCATAAAGTATACATTGACTTATTGGAGTATCAATATTGGTATAAATTGTATCTTATACTAAAATTGGATTTTCATATTTTGATTAGTTAGGAAATGGGAATTTTTTAAATATTTTTTATTGAATCCAAATTTGGGGGTACTTCCTTATTTACATTGTAAACTTAAGTAAATTGAATAATATAAAAATAAATTAAACTAAAAAGACAAGACATTTACTTAAATGTTTAGAATGGAAATAAGGCAATATAAGGAGAAATAAAAAACAAGGCAATGAGCGGGCTTACTTGGACTGGGTCATGGGCGAGCCCTATCGGGCCGGGCCGGACCAAGAACAGGCTGAAAGTTTCAAAATCTAGGCCCAAGCCCTACTCAACCTTAGAGCAAGTCGGACCAAACAGGTCTAACTATAGGGCCAAGCCGGGCTTTGGCCCATCAGACCTCAGACTACCCACTTCGACACGCGGGCCGCGGGCCAAATGATGACCCCTAGTAGTAGTGCATGTATATACTAAGTGCAAAACATCATTACACAGCCCAATTGAGTAGAGCTTGTTGGTTGGGAAGCAAGTTAAAATAAGTTCCATGGGTGAAGAATCAGATTACAATAATCAAATGAATGCTTCAGAGACTCAGATAACAACAAAGAAATGGAAAAGTAAAAAAGGAAATAACAAATTACGATTTACAAAATTCATGAGAATACTCAAACTGATAATCATGTTTTATGCTGTGAGCATCTCAAACTTTTTGGTTCTGCACATTTTCTAACGGGTCATGAGGTAAATGAAGTAAATAAACTAATCTAAGACTACTCCTAAAACAAAATATTTTGCTCTTTTTACCTCTCGAGGATGCATGACTTCGAGAAGGATGGAAAAGTTTAATAGTGCTTTTTTAAATTGCCAGTATCACAGGGCGACCATAAGCATCAGCTTCTTTCTTACTCCTTTTCAAATTTGAACCACTTCCAATTTGCATACATGCTTAATTTATCAAAAGGTAGAGCATCGCTTTGAGGGGATTCGGACTTACGATTGCCAGGAACAGCAGGCAGCTTTTGCCTGTACTTCTTTGCCATCATTTCAGCCTCTGAAAATACTTGCTGCCAGAAGGAAGAAATTTTCTATTAAGATCACAACTCGTTATGCAAGCAATTCTCAGACCAAACGAGTAATTTCATTTCCGAGCAGAAAGAACAGTTTAAATACCTCTCTGTTTAATAAAAAGAGGCCAGGTTCACTTTCAAGTTCAGCAGTGCTGTAAGCCAGACAAAGTTGAATTTGTATCAGTTAGGATTGCTCAACAATATGAATTCAACGGAAAAAACAAAAGTAAAAGGAAATCAGCAAAGACATTAGCTAGTTCATGAGGATAACTTTGGAACCAGATGGGAGCCCTAAGTGGCAAACTGAAAACTGCCACCATTCCAGGCAATCTATTCATCATAAAGTACTTTCCATTGGGGGAAAAAAAAAACACAAGAAAACTGATTCACCTTAATGTATTTCTCAGTTACTGATATCTGTTTAAACATTTTATGCTGCATGATTAAGCTCTGCAGTTCGTTATGTAAACCGATAATCTGTTATGAATTATATTACATGACTTTTAAAATGTAGTCACAAGCACAACATGATGGAAAAATTCAACAGAATGATCATCCATTTATGATCAACCTACATAGAGAATCAGAGTTTAGGGCCTAGACTGCCAAGAAAAAGAAAGAGTTAGCATCAATTATGGCCTAGACTGCCAAGGCATCAAATAATTTATTTTTGTGGCCAACACATGGCCACAAATAACTGAAGCAATGTGATTCTCTTGGCAAAGAAAGAAATATATAACTAAGCAAAGATCTCTTTTAAATAATAAATGACACAATGATAACACAAAGTGGTTTGTCAGTTGTTTAGGTCTGTTCTCATGTCCCTTTATGCATTATTTTTCCCGAAAAGACCAATTTTATTATCTTATGGAATATGGAATAGAGATCTTGACTGGGTCATAAAAACCAGAACAAGTCACCAGTTTAATGGTCAAACTTTTGGTCAATCTGGTTCAATTCATGATTTGACCAAAAATGGCTCATGCATTATGCCTAAATTGGAAGTGTGACCAGTTCCCTGTTTAATAGATTGGATCGGCCAGTTAGGTCCGGTGTTGAAAACATTGCTACAGAATAGCCAGAAGCATTATGAATTTACTAGGAAAAAAAATCACGGAGATTTTCTCAACCACAAATGTATGGAATATGAATGAACTGAAAGTTAAGCATCTCATCCCCTTGTATACCTGAGAGATATTTTGTCAGGAAACATTGACTTCACAACCAGAACTTTGATCTTCTCATTAACCTTAAGTATGTCACTGACAGAGGTAATTCGACCACGAGTCATGTTTGATATATGCAGCAAGCCACTGAGAAACAATAAGAAGGTTCAAATTGTCGATCCACCAGTGAAAACAGGAGACGCATATTTCGCTTGTTTGATACATCTATAGTCTTGGATACAAATTGATGCAATCAAGATATTATATAATCAATAAAATTTAACAAGAATACGCCTCAGGAATATTATACTTTTTATTGACAATGTCACCGCACAAAAAGTTTCCTTACAAGGTCCTGTTGACATTCAGAAATTTATCGGCATCTAAACTCTAATTTCTAGCCCCCCTCTTTACCCAAAAAAAATAAAAAAGAGTCAAGGAACCAACCTGGGTGGCATTTTATAATTAGTACACAATTGAATAGAATATTGATCCAAGTGGACACAAGAACTGGTGTAAGTAGGGAACGACACCTACATAGAACTTTTATACTCGGATGAAAAATAAGTCTTCAAACAAAATATAACAAAAAGGCAACCTAGCAGGTGTGTCCAGCATACTGAATGATAAGATAATCTCCATTTCAAGTTATTTCAACTTGCATGGCTCTATCTACATTAGAGGAAGCAGAAAAAGTCTATGATACATTTCAAGTTATTTCAACTCATACTCTCATTGCCACAATAATGTCTTTATGATACATTTCTAAAGTGTTTTAATCTTCAAGAATGAGCAGAAGTTCTTCAAAGTTTTGAGGACAACTCATAACTCATTCTCTCATTCCCACAACTTGCTTGGTGAAAATGGTACCAAATTGCGTGCTTTACAGTTTAAAGTTTGGAATTTTCATTTCCTTTCTGAAGATTAAAGTTATTTATCTTCTCATCTTTTCCATGCATGTAGATACTTTTCAAAGAAAACCCCATACAATTTTATTTTCATGTCCTTTTGTTCCTAATCTTTGAAATGTACACCACACACATACAGTCTTTCTTTAAAAAGTGGTAAAGTCAGGGAAACCATATAGCCAGTCTAATTTTGAGGTAAGTTTGAAAGTCCTTTACCTCCTGTTAGTTTCGCCTATCCTCACTTGGGCTCCATACGGAAAAAGTTTCTTAATCGTTCCTTCTAAAAGTGTTCCTTCTTTAAGGTGTAACATTTCCTGCAACATTATATTGCCAACTGAGATTAGTTTTTAAGAAAAAAAAAACATAAAATCTAAGAACAAACAATGAGAGAACATTGCATGCAACAAAAGAGCATGAATAAATTAAATTTCAAATATGAAACTGACCCAAGCTTCTTTCTCACTCAATACTAAGTCATTCTTAGCTTCATCCATGCGAGTAATCCGCACATGCATCCGGCATCCCACCTACACCATTAGGAAACAGAATGTGTAAGAAGCAGACTAACAAAACAAATCTTTGCAAGTATATAGTGAATAAGTCATGGACCCCATTATTATCATAGTCAAGTCAAGTCAAGTAGCTAATGACTCTTGAAACTGGCTGTAAGAAAACAGAGTCAAGTCAAGTAGCATAGTCAAGTCAAGCAAGCCCATATCATTATGAAACACTGGTTGTAAGAAAACAGAGTCTAATGGATTATGTCCAGTGATTACAAGTGCTTACAGTAAACACAAGCTCCACTGATGTTATAGAACGTCCTACTATTTTTCTTATACTATCTTCTCTTGATAATACTGATGGCATCTCACAGAAGTTATAGAACTCATGCATTTGACATACTTAAAGTGTTTTAGCAATAAATAGTTCCAGTGCATACATGATATCAGAACTGATTGATGGGTTGAAAGCATCAACATAAAGAAACACAAATCATACCTGAAAAGTAGCTAAAGGAATAACATTACATGAAACAATAAATATATAAAATTCCTCACAACCATCAACTTACATTCTCTTTGAGTTCAGTGAAGTTGTTCACTTTACTCAATAACTCAGCTTTTGGGAGGAAAGCTCGCAGACCCTGAAGAACCAAATTGTAGAAATGTTAGGCTTGAAACGACTGCATTTAGCAATGTTCAAAAACCAGACACAAACCTCAATTCTTGTAAGAAGGCCTCCGGTATTCCATTCTGTAATTGTAACTTCAATAGGTTCATTCAGTTGTTTTATCTGTATAATAAGTAGAAAAGCTTCAAAGAAAGTTTGGATTACATCCTCACCAAACTTCAACACTGCAAGATATTATGAGCTAAATGCAGCCACCAACAAAGTAGTTGTGAAGAGAAAATGAAGTTCATGAATCTTGATAACAAAAGAGTGTATGGTTCCTAAATACCTATAAGATATAAATATGGTCCCAAATATGCAGCGACAGAGGCAACATATTCTGAAAAAGCTCATAAGAAGTCATGCAGCAACCACTTAAATTGACCATATAAGTTGCTATATTCACTAAACAGAAAAAGGAAAAAGCAAGATAAGAACCTGCCTCACTCGATGCCAAGCAATTCGCCGGAAGAGTCGTCTAGTCGAAAGCAAAGGCCTACCACTAAGCGTTCTTCCAAGAACCTCAGCAAACAAAACAGTTCCAGTTTCAACAACAGGCCTCCCTAGAACTGCTCCCCCATCCACAGCTTCAGTTTTAACAATTCCCATCTTCCCTCTAACCATAAATTCTTCAGCATCATAATTCGTATCACATAACAAGTAGTCCATCTCTTTGTCATACAAAGGCAGCACCTCCTTAGTCAACATTGTACCCAATAAGTCTGCTCCTACATTCACGTCAAGTTTATTCTCATTGCCCGAAACAACAACGCCAATCACAAAATCACCCGGTTTTGGTTCATAGTACTCAACATTAACCTTCTCAACTTCCTCATTTTCATCATCCAATTCACTTTTTTCCTCAAAAACTCCTATCTCACCTCCCTTTTCTTCTACCCCATCTCCATCTGCAGAATCTCTTGGCGTGAAAAACTTCAAGAAAGGCGCTAAGGCCTCGTCTTTATCAAGCTTCTCAGAATCATTATCAAGTTTTTCAGAATCTTTATCTACTTCTGAAACAGACCCATTATTAATAGGCATAGGGGAAGGCTTATCTAGCAACTCAAGCTCTTCATTCTCTTCAACTACATCTCCTTCAGACTTATTGGCCAAATGGGTACTCGAAAAAACGTCATATACATCACTCCTAGAGCAAAAAGAAATGCGCTTGCTTCCCCAAATGGGTAAATTCCTAGAAATTTTCAGTCTTTTAGACAACCCAATAGTGGAAAATGAGCTATAACTTGGACGCTTTGCAATTGAGTATTTGGGGATGCTTGCAAGCGCTCTGCTTGGTATGTTCAAATTGTTAAGCTGCAGAGATGAGTCGGGGAAGGAGAAAGACTTACAGGGGTAAACAAGGACTGGCATATCTTTTTTCTTTATCTTGAGGAGCACCTCATGAGCTCTGTCTAAAGGACCTTGGAATCGACCATTCTTTGCAGCGTGGCTTTCCCCCGGCCAGTTTTATCCGTTGAGCAAGATTTTTATGTTCTTACGAGTTTTGGCATACAAACGCAGCGTTTCATATATTAATCTCAACTAGAGGTGTCAAACGGGACGGGCCGGCCCAGCACGGCACGAGCCCAGCCCGTTTAAATGAGGCACGGCACGGCACGAGCTCGAATATTAATGGGCCGTGCTCGGCACGGCACGAAAACTTGGGCCGGGCCGGGATCAAGAAATAGGTCCAACGGACCGGGCCGGCCCATGGCCTGATATGGGCCGGGCTTGGCCCGAGCCCGCTTCAAGCACGACACGAGCCCAGGCACGAGCCCAAGCACGGCCCAAGCACGGCCCAAGCACGGCCCATTTAGCATTTTTTTCTTCTCAAAAAGTCAAAATGCAATAATTTGACATCTAATGTCATTGTTTATATGTTTTTTTTATAAAAAAATATCAATACATATCAACTACAAATTACATCTAATTAAACATATCAACTACAAATTAATTAAACAACATTGGACTTGATATCTAATCAATACATATGACATATACGCTTCTCCTATAATAAAAGCAAAACATTTCTTCACATATAAAATAATAAGTTGTTTAAAAATGAAAAGTTCAAGTGGACTTTGTGGAGTTGGACACTTTTTGCCCTCCGCCCCTTCATATTGTTTGGATGTTTGATTGATTAATGTTTTCAAATAGTTCATAATTTCTTGCCTCTAATTATATTTTTAATGTTTATAATTTGAATTATCTAGTGGAAAAAAAAATTAAGTGAAAAAAATTCAAATTAAATGGGTTGGTTCTTCGGCCCGAGTAAGGCACGAGCACGAGCACGGGCACGGCACGAGCCCGGCCCGGCCCGTTTGAATATGGACATGGGCTTTGGGCCGGGCCGGGATCAATGATTTTATTAAATGGGCCGGCATGGCACGGCCCGATAAATTAAATGGGCCGGCCCGGCACGGCACGAAAATATTAAAAGCACGAGTTTAAATGGGATGGGCCGGCCCGGCACGGCCCGTTTGACACCTCTAATCTCAACACTGCACACTCTAATTATTTAAAAAAGCTTATTTATTGATATGTATGTCCCTATTCGATTTTCTCACTTTCCCCGTCATGTTACCCAATTCCATCAATTTTTTCAATAAAATAATAGTTAAATTGCTGATGTGGCATTGATATTTTAATAGTTTTATATAATAAAATTTTAAAATCTAAATTAAATCTAAAAATCATATAAAATGTTTAAATTTTAAATAAACATAAAATTAAAAAGTAACAAAACTTACAACAAGATGAGAGAGGGTTTTCAAAACTTCTGGTTGATTATGAGAGGAAATAGAGAGACAACTACTATGAGACAATGGTATAAATTTTTGGGTCGCTCTCTCGTTTACGCGAGGAGAGCCTTGACGGCTAGAGTTATGGTTTCTCCAATTTTCTTTACTTATTCTCTGCGTCGTCTCTCTCTCAGTCTTCTCTGATTGTCTCTCCAGGTTCTTCTTGGTGAATTGGGTATGACATTTTTTTTGCTCTTTTGTTCTCCGTGGGGGTGGCTGTGTTGGCTTCCTTTATGAGTTCCCAATGAGCCAGTCGCTGGTGAGGGGTCTCTATCTTAACGCTATGGAGATGGCCACCGCCTTTCTACTCAAGGGGATGACAAGTATGCGGCACCAAGTGGGAATCAGAAGCATGCGAAAACTAGTGTTGGGCATATGATTGCTAGTGGCATGGATTTTTCCAATAAGCATAGTTTTTGTATCGATGATTTTGTTGACAAGGCGGAGGAGACCAGCCTCGAGGGGTCTCCAAGATCTCCCTAATAATTCTCCTATGGAATGTTTGTGGGCTTGGCACCCGATGAATGTTCCAACTATGAAGATCTTTCTTCAGAATTTTCTTTAACCTAAGAAGCCAATCTTGGTCTTCGTTGCTTGTCAACTGGGGTTCTGGATCAAGAAAATTGGAGGTGGCGGTTGGTGTTTGGCTAGATTTGTTATGATGCTCACAATACGTTTTTGACTTTGTATGAAGAACTATGATGCTTTCTTTAGATCATAGGAGGCTTTCTTTGACAGTATATGCATAGTGATGGGATGTGTTTCAATGATTTTGTGGTTGGGTGATTGGCTGTATCTATTCTGATACTCATAGTATGTTTTTGACTATGTACGAAGAATTATGATGCTTTTTCTAGATCATAGGAGGACTTCTTTGACGGTACCTACGTAGTGATGGGATGTTGTTTTAAGGGTTTTGTGGTTGGGGTTTAGGTTGGTTTGTTTCGTATAAGTTGTTTGACTCTTCTGTTTAGTCAATAACATGGATGGTACTCTTTCCTACCCCGAGATTTGTTTATCTAGGAAGGTTTTAATGAGGTCGTCGTTAACATGCTAGTTCTTACCATGTAATGTTCCCTTCAGTTTAATGAAATACCATCTTTTCTATTAAAAACAAAAACAAAAACAAAAACAAAAACAAAAAACAAAACTTACCCAAAAAAAAAGAAAAAAAAAGCAGCCCCCTTTCCCCCTCCTCCCTTCCCACCCCCACCATGTATATACTTTTAGTAGGATTTTTTAAGACAAGTTTACTAATTCGTAATTGGAATCGAATAAGGAGTTGAATTCCTCTTACGGATACTCATGTGTTTACTTCACATGGAGTAATTAAAATACAAGTACGACCCGCACAAAATCAGGACTTTAACTCTTGATTTTGGAGGAATTGGACTCTTAAGTGGGAGGTGGTATTCTAATTACTGAAGAATTAAACCATTAGGAATTCATCTTTTTTATCAATTATATCCTCACACAATTCTAATATTCCAAAATTTTCATTTACTTTAACCCAACAACGAGGGCATTTTAGTAATCAATTTGGTTTCAATTCCAATTCATGGGAATTTAGTAAACAATTTATAAGGAATTAGTATTGCTCCTACCTCAATTCCATATGGTTTAGTAAACAACTTCAATAGGAATCTGGATTCTAACTCTCCTCAACCCAACTCCTCCTAATCTGATTACGGATTAGTAAACATGCCTAAAAGGAGTTGAATATATGATGAACATGGGTGGGCATCTCATCCGAAAAATTTGTGTACCGATCGTACTGTACCGACAATTTGGTTTGGTTTGGTTAAATTATTATTATTATTTTATTTTTAATTCTTCTAATCTGATTCGTACTGAAACGTTTGGTTAAAAGATCGGGTAACAATATCCTTAACTCGACGAAAATCTGTATTGAACTGATATTTATATTTAATTAATTTTTTTAAATACTAATATACGTGTCAAACTTATTAGTGGTTGGATAGCTGCCATAATGTGGACAGCTAGGAGAAGTGGCTACAATGAAAACTTCTTCTCATAACATGAAAATTCTGTAGTGCATCGGCTGTACCGGTACAGCCGTCTATCTAAGGGCTGAGTTTGCATGTTAAAAATGGATAGCTGAGATTCAATGACTTGGTAACTTGTTGAGCCCTTTGTTATTCAACACGTGAGTCGCATGTGACTTTGAGAAAGGCAGGTTTGGAGGATGAAGACGATGCACACTCTCCTCTTTGGTTGCCCAAATTGAAAATCCTAAGCGCCTCTAGGAACTCATCTCTCTGCTTCCCCAAATCCAATCCTTAGCGCCTCCAGGAACTCTTCTCACTACTTGCCCACTCTCTCTGCTTGCTGACGAACTCTTCTCTCTACTTCGCTAGGAAATCTTCTCTCTCACTTGCCCAAATCCATCCTAAACGCGTCCAACTCTTGTCTGTGCTTGGCCAAAACACATCTGCAAGAAGCTAATGCTTACCGAATTGAGGTCGTCCACAAGAAAACCCAAGCCGACGCTAGCGACTCTGCCTAAGCAAGTTCCTCAACTTTTCTCTCTGCTTGCCCAAAACTCATCTGCAGATACTGAATTGATGGTGGGTCCAACCTCCATGATGTAATGGTCACCAAATTGGAGGTATTTAATTTAGTTTGTTCTGTTGGAATTGTCTGATACAGAACTTCAATGTTGCACATTGAAGGGTGTCATCGGCCTGATATGAGATCGGCCATTTCTTTATGTGTGTAGGAGCTTTGAAGCCCATTCCAGCGGGTACTACATTCAATCGATATACGAGGTGGGTGGGCGAAGAGTTTGACCGTTGACGACATTAGCAGAATGAATTTGTAATAACAATGTGGTTGTAAAGATTTCAAAGATCCTTGGCTGTTAACGAAGACATTTGAGTTGGTGGCGAAAGGAAGTGTAAGGAGGAGGTGTTGAAAGTTTGGAAACATCAAGTAAGAGTTCAAAGAACCCTCTTTTTCTGGTTTAGGAGTTGAATGTATTTTGGGTAATGAGTGTTTGTACCTAATCAATCACGGCCAGGAACTGGCCGAGGGAGCTCATTTTCTCGGCCCTAGTACTTACTCATGGTACTAAAACGCGGCGTTTCGCCGAGATACTTGGCCTTCCTGAAGACAAAAGAAAAATTGCCAAGGGACGATCATCTCGGCCTCGATTATAGGCCGAGGCCGAGGCCGAACAAAATTACGGCCAAAGATATTAAAGTCAGATCATCAAGTGGCAGCAGGGTCCCACGCTTCATTTAATGAAGTAGTGCCTTTGTTTATTGCAGCAAACCCACTGGCCAAGAATAGGCATTTAATGCACGAGGGAAGGTGGGAAGTGACTGAAGTCAGGATTTGGCGACAGAAGCAGAGTGATTAGACGCAGACATTCTCACAAGAATTCTTGCAGCTTGAGAGATTGGGTGACTAACTTTCAGAGCAATAAATGCATTCCCACGGCCAGTTGCGCAGAAACCACAATTAGGGCGGCGGCCGAGATTCACTGGGATTCATGGGGTCACACCACCATGCTTCACGATCCCAAATGTCGATTGGACTACCCACTTGCTCTGATCAGGCTCCACCATGCAGATTTCAAGCCTCGATTACTCCTCCAGGAACTCTTCCTATAAATACAAGGCTCAAGCTACATTCAAAGGGTTCAAACACCAAACCAAAGCCTCCCACGGAGCAACTTATATTTTCCTGTAATGCACTTTCAATATTTTACTTGCTTTTCTAGGAGTAGTGTTAGTTTGTAAGGAAAAATCCATTCATCAATATATCATACGACCCTTGTTTTTCAAAGCGCCGGAGCACCATCTCTATTATTCGCTCATTCACCCCATATATCATACGACCGCCGCTCACTGAGCAGCGCGCCGGAGCACCGCCCTAAAACCACCATCAACACCACCATTAAACGGCCTTGTAGCTCAGGTCGTGAACCTGCCGGCCGAGATTAGTTCCTCTCTCGGCCACAATCGTTTGATTAAAAGTCAAGTCCAAACAGGCGCACCATTTCACCACTTCCATCCAAACCACACCTCGACGCACAGTAGACCGTGCTGGCACGCCCGCGCACAAACGCACCACACCCAAAAGCAGGAAGCCGCGTGTCCACGCATATCCCCTCGGCCCGGAACTCCAGGCCATGAGATTTGCGCGGCAGACAATGAGTTGATGCAATTGCATGTTTTTGGTTGCGAAACAGTTATACGTGGGGCAATTATTGACCTGACTATGTGCAATTGCATGAGATTATTCATTTGTGTGTTTTGAAGAGAAAGTATGTTAGCACATAGATCATAATGTAATTTTAGTTTGAATTTATGTTTGTCAGGCTTGGAGGGGTCTGCTAAGATAGACATGGGTGTAGAGACATCAAAGGGTGGTTCTAGTGATTCAGGGTATCTGGGTGGTTGTGAAAGGTCGAGTCACGGGGCACCGGCAACAGAGAGTGGGCATATGTCGGTTGAACATCTGGTTAGTCAAAGTAGTGATGATAATGGTGTTGATATTATTGTACCGAGGAAAGAAGATGTTATAGGGAAAGAGTTTAAAACGATAGAATTAGTGGAAGAATATTATATGAGTTATGCAAAGGGCATTGGATTTAGTGTGAGAAAAGATAAATCGGTTCGTAATTTGGAAGGGAAAGTATGTAGATGGTGGCGTTGTTCTAAAGAAGGTTTGAGAAATGAGAAGTTTAATGATCGACCGGATAGGATTCGGCAACCGAAGCCAATTACAAGAGAGAATTGTCCTGCCCATTTTTGGGTGGGTTATGAGAAGAAACGTGATACTTACGTTGTTACCAATTTTGAACCACATCGCAATCATGAACTAGTTACTCCACTTGAATCGCCATATCTCCAATGTAACTGTGTTGTTCGAAATTCCTATTTAGCACAAGCAGTGGGAATGCGAAGAGCATTGGTTAGAACATGTCATACATATGAGTATATGGTCGACCAATGTGGCGGGTATTTAAATGTTGGTTTTCAAATAAAGGATCTGTACAATAAGTTGGATACATCATGCAAGGAAATTTTGCTCGACAGTGACACATAAGCCGCACTCTCTCACTTGAAAGCAAAGGAGCAATAGATCTAGAATTCTTTTGTAAGTTTAGTGTTGACGAGGAAAATAGGCTTGATAATTTATTTTGGAGGGACTCCACTTCACTTTTGGATTATATTGCCCATGGCGACGTTTTCATATTTGACAGCATGTACAAAAAAAATATGTATGACAAGCCCCTAGTGTTCTTTGTCGATTCCAACAACTACCGTTCTACTATAATGTTTGGTTGCGCATTATTGCATGACGAGACATTTGAAACTTACAAGTGGTTATTGGAAACATTCATGGCATCCATGAAAGATAAGAAGCCAATATCAATATTGACGGATGGCGATGAGGCGATGCGTAAAGCCATTGATGATGTGTTTCACATGTCTAACCTTGGATTGTGCTCATGGCATGTGTCAAGGAATGCACATAATAACTTGAAGGATGATGAATTGCTAAGAAATTTTTAGGCATGTATTTGGGACCCATTTGCTTTGGACGAGTTTGAGAAGAAATGGGAGGTTTTGAGGGAAAGAGCGAGTACTCGGAAACAAAAAGAATGGTTGGAAATGATGTATGCAAAAAGAGACTCATGGGCTGAATCATGTCTTCGGTGGTATGTGCACCACTCAACGCATGGAGTCCATGAACAATTATGTGAAGGATTACTTGAGGAAAGGCGTGAAGTTGTTTGAATGTATTCCAGCAATTGATAGGGCTATGTTATGATGGTTTCAACGAAAAGTACTCAACACCAGTCCTTAAAACCGCATTGACAAAACTTGAGCAACAAGCTTCTCTGATTTACACGCATAAGTACTTTGTATTGGTACGTCATGAGATTGAATCTTGTTCAGCACTGACCCATGATAAGGTGATGTATAATTTTGGAGGTCGTGTATACGTATTGTCAAAATATGGTGAACCGCATAATAATTGGACTTGTGTTTACCACGGTGGGGAAAATATGCGAATAGAGTGTGGATGTTGGAAATATGAAAGTGAAGGGCAATGTCCTCCAAATATTGTCAAAGATCCAAAGGCACTCAAGCAAGCTAGGGTGGAACGCGTAAGCGTCGACAATGTCATTTGTGTCGCGGATATGGACATACAAAGCGTAATTGCTCTCAAAGAAACTTGCATCCAAGTAGAAATGCATGTGTGAATATCCCTTTATGTTGTCAAAGCTATCAGTATAGTAACGAGAAAGGGTTGTCCCCGGACATTAGCTACAGTTATGCTAGTCAAACGGTTTCTCAATGCAGAGGCAACTATGTGGTTGATTTGTCTGGTTCTGATAGGTTTTTCTACTGCAAACCCAACCGGTTCTACCCCCAACAGTGACGATGGTTTCTCATTTGACAATGGTAAACCTATTTCCCTATCTACTGGTTCAACCCAAAACAATTGTAGTTTTGGAACTTTGTTCACATGTAACAATTAACATTAAATGTAGATTTAGTGATGGACAAAATGCTTTCATATGATTGATATATTATTGTTTTATGTATGTATTGTTGAGAAACGGTTTTATGACTTCTATGGGGTGCTTGGATGAAAGTTTTACGTAGGCGGCAGTCATTCGAAATACATAGCATCAGAAAGGGTAAGGGGCAATTATTTGAACATATTAGAATCGGTAAAAACCAATTATCTGAAAATACTTAGTATTAGAAAATTATTCGCCCCAAAGTGCGAATTACATTCCCAAATATACCCAATTTCGTAAACCATAATTGGTTAATCCTATTTTTTAATCATATCCATAGGCTCATAATGAAATGGTTACATGCTTTTGTTTGTCTTTGCTATATACATTCATTAGCTTCGCGTTTATGGTCTTAACAGTTTTGCCCACAGCCGGTCGGCATTTGCATTGCAAACATGCAATTGCATTACGGTGATGCAATGCAAGAGTGATTGTGCGCAAACGAAAATAAGAAAAATGGATCATATTTTATTGTACAGGCATAATTAGACATATTTTTTTTACTATAAATCAAAGGGCAAAATTAACTGAAATACAGAGCATGAGAAACGGTAAGGGGCAATAATCCTAACATATTATATTACAAAACGACCAATTATACGAAATTACCTAGTAATAGAAATTGTTATGTAGTGCGAATCACATTCCAAAATATCCCGAATTTTGTAAACCAAATTGTGATTAACCCTAATATTTAATAATAGACATAGGGTCATAATAAAGTACTTACTTGCTTTTCTTTGTCTTCGCGCTATACATTAATTAGGTTTGCGTTTTTAAGCTATGTGAAGTTTGCCCACAGGCGGGTAGCGTTTTGCATAACACACATGCAATGGCACTACGGTGATGCAATGCAAGAGTGACTGTGCGCAAACCCCTAATAAGGAAAAATGGATCATATTTTATTGTACACGCATAATTAGCCATTTTTTACTATTAATCCAAAGGCTCTATTATCCGACATACAGAGCATGAGAAACGGTAAGGGACAATAAACTGAAAATATTATATTACAAAACGGAGCAATGATTCGAAAAATTTAATTGGTTTTCTTTCTCTTTGGGGTATGTGAATGAACACTTTTATCACCTTTGTGTTTTTAGTCTATGGAGTGTTGTTCTGCATCCGGATTACCCTTAGCTGCGGCCTCGTCCTCATCGTCATCGTCATCCCCAACCTCTTGCTCTTCGATCCAAGCTTCGTCTTCGTCTTCCTCTTGTTCTTCCTCTTCTTCCTCTTCCTCATCTTCTTCCTGCTCTTCTGGTACCACAATTTTGGTCTTTCATTTTCTAACTATGTCATGTTTAAATTTTGAGCGAAACTCCTACATACAGTGAAACATTGACATATATAAATAATCAATTTTGTTCAATTTTGTTGTGCACACGAGTGATGATGATTTGCATTGCAGAATTTTACATCTTATTAAAAATTGCAAAATTGAACATCTTATAAATCGAATGGGGCAATGGAGGTATCAAACTTACATATACTGCATCATCAACTAAGACGTCTTGACCAATATCTTCACTTGCAATGGTTGTCCCCTTGATATTCTTCAATATCTCCTATTACAATATAACATTGTTCATGTTCATTGTTGGTCTCTTATTTCAATATAACATCGGTGATGTTCGTTAATTTTATGAAATCACTATGAAATGAAGCTGAACTGACTTACAATCTCTTGCCGTAGGAGCCTGATCTCTATGCTTGCTTCCAATGATGTTGAAAATAGTAGGGCATTCAACCTAGCATTCAGCTCCAAAATCTCGGTTGCAGCTTCAGCAGTTACCTACATTCAGGCACATGCAATTACAATAATCACCACTGGAAGCCATCAATTAGGAATAAATTATGCAAAGGAAATTACTTACATGCGTTACACCATCAGGTAATGGTAGATCATCACTATCTTGTCCACGGGATATCCGCACAAGTTTACTTCCATTATCGGCGGCCCAACTTGGTATTCGCACTGACCATGCCTGAGGAGGGATGTTTCCAACCCTTCTATGTTGTCCTTCCTATGGAATTGAGGTATCATGTTAGTTTTAAGAAAAAAAAAATTTCAATTTAATGCAGGAAGTGTAAGTACATAACACGTGTTCAGTGTAGAACCTACCGCTTCACGTAAGTCCTCATAGTGGCGATACCTTATGTATTCATCTCTGCAATGGGCATAGTCAGATGAATTTGCAAGCCATTCCGAAGCTGGATACCCATTAAGTGCTTCCTCGACTTCTGACTCATCAGTGAGCTTATAATCGAAAAGCAATGTCCTCGGTGGAATTTTGGGTACTCGAGGTTTTGTGCTGCCTAAGCTTTGCATTGCGACTTGCTCTCCCAAACACCAGGCAGATCCAGCTGGTCCCTCCAGTAGGATTCGTTTACGGGTTGTCGACATGATATTTTTGACTTCTTCCGGCATCTCAAATTCATCGGTCCCCCATGGGTTCCAATTTACCTGCAATACAAATTGGTTACCTTTGCATATGATACATTTTTTGGTAATAAAATATCAGTTCAAGAGTGAAAGCTTTATACCATATCATTTGTTAGATGTTGCATCATGACTCTAAAATGTACCAACTTATGGTGCAAGTCTCGCTTTGCTTTTGCACCTAACCACCTCAATGCTTGGGGCCACGTGTTCAAGGTCCCACTGAGCCTTGCTAAAGCAAATGGCTTTAGGTACTCGTAAATCCATACTTACACAAAACAAGTATACAGATTAGCAATTTAAGCAAAAAAGTATGTTGCATTTTGGGGACATTCAATTCGATTACACTAACCTCCCATGCCCTCCAATACCCGCCCATGCTTGAGGACCTGCCCCTGGAACAAGAATCCATTGATCTATACAAGCAAGCCAAAGCCGCCCTAGTCGTAATTACTAATGTCTGAGACTATTTCCAGACTGGGGGCATAGTGCATACTCACGTATTGGCTCTTATCATTTAGGAATGAGGAGCCAATTAAGCACAGTATAAATGCCCTTGCAATTTGGACTGCTTCTTTATCATCTTTCGAAATCTTCTTCCAGTATGGGGTAGAAATGCTTTCATACGGCACTCTCCTTTCGCTCGCTAGTAGGTCTGCAATTGGTTTCCCAAACAATTTAACTAGCTTGTTCTTATTTTTGTAAATCTCCAAGTCGTACTTTAATTGCTTCCCACCAACACGCAATCCTGTGATTGCTGCGAAGTCCGTGGGGGTCATCGTCATTTCTCTAACTTCATCGAAGTGAAATGTGTGGGTAGTGTCCCACTATCTCTCAGCTAAGGCAACAAGTAATGATCTATCCCTTTTCTTTCCATGCCCCAATATTGACAAAAAGGGCAAAAAGCCAGCTTGTTTGACCTTCGCTTTCACAGTGTCGTGCATTGTTGTGTTATACCTTGTAGCACACTTGTCATTGTTTCCACACCCTCTTATTTGTTTTAAAGTAAGCTGCATAAAACACAAAACATTATTCATCTCAATTTGATTGTAACCCACTTAATTACAATTTATTCCAAAGTGAGAAATGCGAATTGTAAAATAAAATAAGAATACCTTGAAGGAGATATGTTCCTCCAATTCCATGTGAAGCAAGGGTGAACAAGGATTTCAGTCATTCGGTATGAACACGCGTACACCGAACACCCCACTACCCATAGGACCCGAGAATCATTTTGCTGGCTTCCGTTTTTTCGAGCTGAGGTAGCCACTGAAGACTTACTTTTCGTAGGCTTTGCAAGTGCGGTCTTCCGCGGGTCGGGAACCTTCATAAGATGCTTCAACCTCAATGGACTTGTTCTTGGTCCTCATTGTCGCTTGGAATATCCTTCAACCTAAATACAGTAACAATAACTTTGATAAACATGTTTATACTAGAAATTAGTTTATCATTGAAACAATTGGTACATAATTTTTTTTGGGCATACTTTGTTAATGAATGTATATTGGCATTATGCATGAATTAGCAATATTAGATAAGTATGTCACATGATATATCATGCCATTATTCAAGATTTTTCTTTTCCTTTCCAGAGAGAAAGCTACGCCTAACCTTGCACGCTTTGTTTTCATCGATAGCCAGTATCTCATTACCCATCCAAACCATCAAATATTTTCATTGGAGATTAAATGTGACAAAGTCTAAAACCACAGCCTACCATTTCAAACTTTGAAATAGAGAGATCCCATTCAAAGTTGTTTACCCAATTCATAAGCAGTGTAGTCATTTCATTAATTAATAACAGCAAGAAGAAATTGCCCAAGACTGAGACAAAAGCAGAAGCAGAACAAAAATAGTCAAAGCAGAACTAAAATCTAAATGACCTACGTCCATTTGTAGCCCATCAATCCAAAACTGCCAAACAAAACACAAACACAATCATCTTCCTCACGAAAGTGATCCACAAGAACAAACTTCCTAATCCAAAGAACTAAAGAAATGGTTAAAGCCACTTTTTCAATTTCCTAACTTGATTTGAAAATTATGATCCATTCAAGCTGGTAATTTAGAATATTAGGTTAAGATTATGCTTTCCTACTTCAGTATTCAAGGAATTGACATTCACAGAAATCCTTTTAGCCTTGGACCTGAACAAAAATGCACTCTAAGGAAGAAGGGTAGGGTTTTACGGGGTTCAATAGATAACCTACCTACATCCCCATAGAGTTACTGCCTTCATTATAACATGAGAAAGATACAAGTACTAGAATAACCAATGAAGAGTTTTATACCCAAACCCGAGTCCCATATCCAATAGGGATACACCCCTTGTACACCCTCTCTCATAAATGCGAAAAACACTCTCTCCCCAAGAGATATACCCTCTCTTGAACCCTTGATGAACCCAGCTAATTTCCAGCTGAAACATCTTCCAGAAGTTCGTGGGACTGCTTGCTTGCATCTCACAAGTAGTTCACTCCCTCTCTGCCGTGCTCTCTCTCCCTTGTTCTTTAGTGCCACACAAGCACACACACTTCTCTTTGCCAAGCCTCCTTATTAAATAGGAAAAGCAAAGATAAATAATGCAAAGCATTATTCAATCACAAACACATGCAGACAAGCACCAAGCCCACACCCTCATTCCTATGTGCGGCTCCTCTGCACATACTGCACATTGAAAACAGAAGCCAGCCGAAAGCACCTGACAACCAAATATTCCATCACATGCCAATTTCACTTTAATGCATTAAATAATGTCAATAAAAGCCATGCCAATTTCCATACTTGGCGACAAGCATGCTTTAGGAATACTTTATCAATGCAATCAACAAGATGGCTGCCACCAATTAACCCATCCATAAAACTAATTCACACTGTCAATCACAATAGCAAACACCTTTTCCCTCCACTAACGAGGGATTTACAAAATAATTACAGTATCAAGGAGGAACCTCAAACTGAGGAACCTTAAACCCTCATACAAATCAATTCGTTACAAACCATGCTTAGGATTTTTCATCATGTAAATCCTCATGTGCACATTTAGGAAACAGAATTGAATGAATAGGATCGAAGTTCTTACCTTTGACATGGAGTTTGAGGAACTGATGGACAAGGGTTAGGGGTGAGAATGTCAATCGACAGACACAGCGAGAGAGAGAGAGAGAGAGAGTGAGAACTGCGAGTGAAGAAGGAGGAGACAGTTGAATTGAGTGAGCAAGACGACGGGAGAGAGCGAAACGCCAAGTTGAATTTAGCCAGAGACAGAGACAGCGCGCGAGAGTGAGAAACTAAAGCAGTTCCAATTTCAGATTTTGAACATTTTCGCCGTTCGTTCAAGAACGTTGCCCGTTCGCCCAAAAAAAGTCCTCAACCAACTTACTTTTTCAAACAAACAGGGGCATTTGTTCAATCAAACGCAAGGGGTGTGCTCGTTCAGTAAAGTACCAACTACATTACAAGGATTATTTAAGTTGAGTTACTTCCTATAACAGACATTACATTTCAACGCAAAAAATTCCACCTCTTTAACTAATAACATTGCTCATACTTACACTCCTACGTCTTGCACACAATCTGAAAGAGGAAAAAGAAAACCCAAACAATATATCACATTCCGTGGTTGGGGGCTCAAAAGGCTCCTCCACGCCTAAGAACTAGAGGGTGGGTGATGATGATTCGTTGAATTAGGTCCGCCAACAAGTGAAACGAGCCCATGATGTCATGAAGCCTCCCACGAGGCTAGTAACAACATATTTGTTGAAGGAGATTCAATAACGAAGTACAATATTTACAATGACGGGATTGAGATCGGCTTAGAGATGTTTAGGAAATATGCTCAGCTTGTTGATGCTGGTTCAACTAAGTGGGACAATATCGAGGTATACGAAGCAATTGATATTTTGGAGAAGCGAGCTCCGTGAAGCACCGGTATTTTAAGATTTGCATTGTGTATTTTGTCATAGAATTGGATGAAATTTCATATGTTATAATTTCGGCCATAATATCGGATGTTATATGTTATAATCGGTATGGTTGAATAGTTTGAGGGTTGAGTTTTGTAACATAAAAAACCCCTAAATATGGTTAGGAGTCCTTTATTCTCAATGAACTAGGAACTCCTTCTCAGTTTGAAGGGACCATGTTGGGCCAACTTGTTCAGTTCTTCGTCGACTACTCTTCGAGCGGACTCGGTTACTTCCTTTAGACGCGTGTTTTTTGGGTTCTTCACCAACGATAGTGCAACACAAACCCACTCACTTGCATGTTGGAACTGCAAATAAAAAACAACCCGTCAAACAAATGATTAACAAAAATATGTTACATGGAAGACAAAACTATGAAACGATATATATGCCAACTCACTTTGTTTGAACCGTGCGATGTGCATTGAATGTCTTCTAGCCAATTCATAACGAAGATACCACAATCCCATCCATTCGGTTGTTTGCGGGCCTTGTCACTTCGCACAATGTTGAATTTTGCAAACTGCCATCCCTTTTCAAAATAGGTGACAATCTCATCAATGTAAATGTGTTCCAAAACTTTCATCTACAAAACAATCAATCAAATCAATTCTTAGTCGGGATGTTAGGAGAATAAAAATACAAACCAAAATTAGGTAAATTAAACTTACAATTCGTTCTGCTAGTTGATAACGAGATGCGTTGTATTTAGGACCGGGGAGGCTATCCCATATTTCAACCTTTTTATCACCAACAAGTACCACTGGCAAATACCAATGACTCCCGATTCGATCCAAAACGGGGATGAAAATCTAGAATCACAATGACTTGCTTACAAAGACATGCGTATAAAAAACCTAGCTAAAGATGTTGACAAAATAACTTAAATTGATACCTTATCGCACTTGTTAAGGCCTACGGTGGACCGCTTTGAGTTTCCCCTTCTCAGTTTGACACCCAATTCAAAAAGTTTATCATCACTTGTTTCATTAACGTGATCCTACATTGATATATAGTGTGAGCTTAAATTATATATATACTAAAACTGAATAAAAGTTACTGTTCATAGACTGTAGCTTAAGAATAGTGAAATGAACTTTGTGCCCCTGCTTGACTGGTTGCCCTCTTAGTTATGTTCACTGATGGACAGTGCAATGGCATTTTTGCCCTGATGAATAGCTACATAGCCCTCTTTCTCAGTTCGATTCTTTTCAAAACTCAAGCCCCTGCAGCTCTCAAACCCGCATTTGCTTCTCAAACCAGAAAGAAAGCCGCGTTCACCGAAGAGAAGTGCGAAAGAGAGAGGCCTCAGAGAGTCGTCTTCTCTAATTGTCGGACAAGGTAAGCCTTTTTGAATGGCCCGATTTAATCTTTGACTCCATCTTCTGCACGACCTTTCCCTTTCCATTTGACGGGTCAACCCATGGCTCTTTACAATGATGCCCTGGATGCCTTTCGGACGTACGACGTTGTTTTTATTCCACTTCGATCACAATGGGCTGATTTTGTGACCTTCCTCTTTTCCACGCTAATTCAAATATTACAGATACGAAAAATTAATATTTAAGTTTATTACAACTATCCAAATAAATGCATACTTAAAAAATGTAAAAGATCATAAGAACCTCAATCTTCAAGCTCTAATCGCTCATCATACCTCAAGTTGAATGAAACTCTGTCCATTCGGTAATGGTGTTGAAGGATTTTTGACATCAACTGCACCTTTCTCATTTAATTTGCTACATTCTTCACCCTTCCTCATCATAACATTCTCACCACCTTCATCGGGTTTTTTCAGTGTCCCGTCCCCCTTAGTTTCATTTACATGTCCATGTCCCGAAAGAAGATGTTGTCTTGCATCTTTCATGAAAGAGCTCACTTCACTCATACTTCACTCATGACCTTCTCAGTGAGTTCCAACACTGAGCACTAGACCTCAGCCTGTATTACTGGCCCCAAAGTGATAGCGAGTCCTTCAACTGAGCGCTTCACCTCGGACTGTATTACTGGCGCCAAAACGAATAGCAACTTCTTCAACAATTCTTTCAATATTTACTCCGGACACTTCATTCGTTCTACTGCACTTTGAAACAACCCGAACGGTAGGACTATCAAACCTACCTTGCTTTTCGCAGTGAGTTCCAACACTAAGCACTTGCAAGTTATTGTCCCACGACACAATGGGATCCAAAGATTTATCAACGTATACTCCCGTGGACAATTGAATCAAAATAGAATAGCTGGAGAAAAAAGCAGCAACCCATTTACATAAGCAACTTTCTTCGATTTGAACGACCTAATACCTTCACGTAAGAAGTTGAATCCATGGTCAGCCCAGTTCTTGCTCTCTATCTTCCCTGGGATAGTCAAGAAAGTCAAATAATTCCCGGTCACTGATAGTGAAGATGTGGGGCAGAGTATAGTGCCAAGTGCAAACATCACAAATCGAACTTTAAAGTCCTCATCTGCATTTTCACACTTTTCCAACTGTTCAGCTAAACCACTTACTAATACTCTTTTACCATTTCCTCTGAAACTCTTTACTAACTGTTTCACCTTTTCATCTTCTACCTGACACCCGAGTTCAACATCCTCACCGGTGTTCTTAAGACCCATAACACGCCCGAAGTCAACGACACTTTTTTCCCAAGACATTGCCGTGTAGTTCTATGGAAGAAGTATCAAGATTGAACCTTTGAATCAGAAAATGGCATAGCAGTGTAAACGAGTGCAGCATAAAGATGACAAGTTATCGAACCCAATAGCATTAATTGTTAATCGCTTCTCATCAGACAATTTTTCCACCGTACGATGGAATCGGTCCGAGCTACATCTAGTGATAAAACCCATCTCCTTCGCTATCTCATTTACTTGCTCACTCGAACCTTCGACGGCAGAACCATATGTCACCTTCTCTTTAGGGTTCAATTTCCTCCACTTTTTAACAATCTCTTGTTGTTTTACCTGAAAAAATAAATTCTCATTAAAAGAGCCTTTTAATAAAATAATTAATGTAAAACTGAATTCAAGCGTTTTCAGTCCCTTCCTCCAAGGTTAGGGTTTTAGCGCCGCCAGTCTCCAGTACAGGTTGGTTAGGGTTTCTAGGTGATTGCTTGTGGTTTACGGCTGCTTGCAACGGTGTCTGTTTCATCACACGTACAGTGTGGAATACGACGGCACTATTGTTCAAGCGGGTTTTGGGTGTTGCCTTCGGCTTACAGAGGGAAGCATTGAGTGGATGATGGCGGCTGTTGATGAATTGGTATCAGGTCTCACCTCTTCCTTGGCAATTTCAGAATCTGAATCAGTGGAGGTTGTTGGGTTAGAGGATTTGGGAAACTTCAAGGCTGAACGGTTTCTTGCTTGTTGGGAAATTGCTCACTTCAAAGGCGTTTCATAAGGAGGCTTTATTTGGCACGTTGAAGAGGATTTGGCATACCAGGGAGGAGTTCACTGCGGTGTCTCTGGAAGACCCCAAGAGGTTCCTGTTCTCTTTCAAAACAGATTTCGATAGGAAGAAGGTGATGAGGGGCTCCCCTTGGACTTTTGATAGGGCGCTGTTGCTACTGGCGAGCACTGATTGTGAAGTGGATCCTATGTCCGTTTCGGTGGATTCGCAAAGTTTTTGGGTGCGTGTGCGCCGTATTCCGCCGATTTTTTTGACCCCGGCCATGGGAGAAAAACTAGGTAATTTTTTGGGTACATTCTACATGGTGGATCGTGGCTTAAATGGAGACTGCTTGGGGAGCTTTCTACGTATTAGGGTGGGTTTGAAAATCAATGAGCCGCTGAAACGATGTGTCACACTGCGTTTGTCGGCATATGAACTGGCTAAACAGTATGAAATCGAATATGAGCGGCTCCCGTATTTCTGTTTATATTGTGGGCGACTGGACCACGTGGGTGCTGCATGTAGTGTCAAGGCCTCAGGGGCTATTGAAGTTGAACAATACAGACGGTGGAAAACGATAATGAAGGATGTGTATAGTATCTGGGCAGAGAATCATTTAACAGGCCAACGGCTAGGTTTGTTTGATGACGAACCCCAAAAGGATGACACGGCTTCGATGCCGTCCAAGCATATGGGGGTGGTTCGATCCTTCGACGAGGCCTTTGACGGGCAAGGAATGATGGAGATGGATAGTGGGATGGATTGCCCCCTGGCGCAAGTCTTTAAAAGGTGTCGAGTGCACAAGCAAAAGGAGGTTACGGTCTCCTCACAAGGGGCCGATGGTGATGTGGTTGGCCATAGGGAAGGTAGGGTGCATCTAAACCAAGGGGTCGCTGAGGCTGCGAGGTCGAATATGGGTCCCCTGCTGCTGGATGGGGATATCTCACAGATCCTTCCTACTGCTCCAAGGCGTTCGGACAAGGGCAAAACAGTTTTGGGGGAAGATATCACTGCGGCTTCTGCTATCTTGGGGCCGCCAACCTCATTCTGCAAAGGTAGTATACGACGTGGCTTTCAGCGGGGCCGTGCTAGGCCCCGGGGGAGTCCGATGATGACTGATAATACATTTGGTGCTAAGCGCACACCCGTGATGGGTCCCAGGGGTCGGGCCCATCACGAGCAACGACAATATTATGCTGGAATGTTCGGGGCCTGGACAACCGACGAACATTCCGAGCTTTGAGATTCCTTCTCAGAGATAAAAAAGCCTCGTATCATCTTTTTGTCGGAGACGAAAAAGACGGTGCGCCAGATGGAGTGTGTGCAACGACAGTTGGGTATGATGAGGTGCTTCAGTGTGGGAAGAGGTTACGACGGCACTCTTGGGATTTGCTACGACGAATTGCAGGGACTGTTCAAGGGCCATGGCCTGTAGGTGGGGATTTCAATGAAATACTTGAGGCTCATGAGTACTTGGGTCGCCGTTTCCGACCAATGTCACAAATGAGGGCCTTTTGGGAAGCTTTGGAGGAGTGTGGTTTGACAACTATTCGGTTTCAGGGGTATAAGTTTACATGGTCTAACCGGTGGCAAGGTGATGGGAATGTAAAGCTTCGGCTGGATAGATTGGTGGCTAATGGTGACTTTGTTAGGACCTTTCCTGAGGTCACAACGCATCACCTGAATTCTATGGTGTCTGACCATCTCCCTTTGTTGCCATATTTGAGACCAAGTACTTGGGCACGGAAGCATAAGCGGTTTTTGTTCGAGGAAATGTGGACTACTGTTGAGGGTTGCCAAGACGTCATTACGCATGATTGGGAGTCTGAGACTGGAACTGTCGTAGAGAAATTGAAGGCATGTCAAGGGCCTCTGCGGACGTGGAATAATGACCATGTAGGCCGAATACCCACAAAGCTCCGAAGTCTGCAGCGGAAGTTAGATGACACCCAAAGCAGAAGGTCTTCTCCAGTAGTTGAGGTTCAACAGAGAGATATTTGTAGGGAAATGGATGTGTTACTGGAACGAGAAGAAATGTTGTGGAGCCAGAGATCGCGGGTCTCATGGATGAAATATGGGGACAAAAATACTAGATTTTTCCATGAACATGCAAAAATGCGAGGACGACGGAATCTAATTAAGACTATTGTAGATGATCAGGGGATATGGCGTACATCTACGGAAAGTATTGGCATTGTTTTTTTATGATTATTTTCAAGGCTTGTTTGCTTCCAATGGACTTCATGAGGCAGGGGCAGTCACTGAGGTGGCCAAACCGATACTCATTCCATCTCAAAATTTGCGCCTCAACCAAGTTTTCTTAAGGGAGGAGATCGAAACTTCTTTGGGTCAAATGTTTCCTACTAAGTCTCCAGGAGTGGATGGTATGTTGGCACTGTTTTATCAGAAGTATTGGGGGGTGGTAGGCAATGATGTGGTAGGGTACTGCCTTAATGTATTGAATGGGGGTGCCAGTGTGAAAGCAATTAATCACACACTTTTGACGCTCATTCCTAAGGTTGACAATCTGGTAAAAGTTACGGAGTTTCGGCCGATTAGTTTGTGTACGGTAATCTATAAGATGATTTCCAAGACTATAGTTAACAGGTTGAAGCCTATTATGCCGCTTATCATCTCCGAGTTTCAGAGCGCGTTTGTCCCTACACGGCTGATTACGGACAACATTCTTGCTGCTTTTGAAAGCATCCACTCTATTAAACGGCGTGGTGGGAGTAAGCTGAAGAAAATGGTACTAAAGCTGGATATGTCTAAAGCTTATGACAGGGTGGAATGGACATTTATTGAGGCTATGCTTAAGCGTTTGGGCTTTACCGATAGGTGGGTGGAGCTAATCATGGATTGTATATCCACTGTTACATACTCTGTTCAAGTTCGGGGGGTGGCGTTAGGACTGATTGTGCCATCAAGGGGGCTGCGTCAGGGAGATCCTCTCTCTCCTTATCTGTTTTTAATTTGTGCGGAGGGACTGTCTGCTTTGCTTTCTAATGCACTCAGAATCAAGCGTATTAGCGGCATTTCCGTGGCTCAGGGAGCACCTACTATTTCTCATTTATTTTTTGCAGATGATAGCCTATTTTTTTTGTAATGCCCATCTTGCTGATTGTGCTTATTTGCTTCAGATTCTCAGCATGTATGAGAGAGCATCTGGTCAGAAAATTAATTTTGATAAGTCTGCAGTTTGTTTTAGCCCCAACACTGATCCGGTGATGAAGCAATTGATTGCTGAAATGCTTGGAGTGCCGATTGTTACATGTCATGAACGCTACCTTGGGCTGCCCACCTTAGCTCAACGCAGCAAAACCCAGATGTTTAATCATGTGCGAGAACAAGTGTGGCGCAAGCTTAATACTTGGGATACGAAGTTGCTATCAGCGGCGGGCAAGGAAGTCTTAATTAAGGCGGTTGGTCAGGCACTACCTACTTATACAATGGGAGTATTTCAGCTGCCAAAATCTTTGTGTCAGGAATTATCTGCTATGATTGCAAGGTACTGGTGGGGGAAGAGTGGTAGGAAAGGAATTCATTGGTTGGGTTGGAGAAATTTGTGTAAACCAAAATGGCTAGGAGGCCTTGGTTTCAGACACTTTGAAGCTTTTAATAAAGCCATGGTAGCAAAAACAGGCTTGGCGTATTTTAGAGAACCCCACCTCTCTGGTGGCTAAGATGCTTAAAGCTCGATATTTTCCAGAGGATGATTTTATGCAGGCTAGTTTGGGGAGTTCGCCGTCACTGATATGAAGATCTATTCTGTGGGGACGTGAGGTTATTGAGGATGGCTTGCTTTGGAGGGTGGGCAATGGAGCTTCTATCCGTGTTCTCCAAGATAGGTGGATTCCAAAACCATTTACGTTTAAAACCGTTGATGACTAGAGGGCTGGAGAGCGGACGTCTATGGTCCTCTGACTTTCTAACGGCTTCTGGCTCTTGGAATTTGCCACTGTTAGAGCAACATTTTAGCTTGGAAGATCGGGATATCATTTCTAGCATCGCTTTGGGATTAGTTTCACAGCTGGGTGATAGCAAATATTAGTTTTTCTCAAAGAACGGGAAATATTCCGTTAAAACTAGGTATCGTGTGGCGGTAAGGCAGTGCGATGAGGATTTTGGAGTGGGAGGATCGGATCAGAGTGCTCAAGAAGGCTTCTGGAAAACGAATTTGGAAGCTAGCTGTCCCCAACAAAATTAAGATGCTGCTGTGGCGGGCATGTACTGAAATTCTGCCAACTGCAGTCAATTTATTTAAGAAAAGGGTGCTTCCATCTCATGTGTGCTCAAGGTGTGGGAACTATCCTGAAGATGCTTTCCACGCTTTGTGGTCGTGTAAAATGAGTCAAAAGCTATGGAAGTGTACCCATTTCATCCGGCGAATTAATATGGCGGGGGGCACCTTCGCGGATGCTTTTGAGGCTGTGGCTTCAATGATGTCGAAAGCTGACTTAGAGCGCTTTGCTTGTTGTGCGTGGAGTGCGTGGAAACTACGTAATGATTCTTTGCGTGGGAAACAGATTACACGGGTGGATAATATGGTGGAAAACACGATGGAAATGCTGGAAGTGTTTAAATCTTGTGAGGAGCGGTCCAAGCTCCCCCTCATCTCTCCGCAGGCCCGTTGGTTGAAACCATGGGTCAATACTCTTCTCCTTAACTGTGATGGGGCTGTGGGACGTGAGCAAGGTGATCGGGGTCTGGGGGGAGTTTGTCGTGACCACACCGGAAACTTTATCTGTGGTTTCGCATCGTTTGGTCCACCTGGTTTGGATGTTTTGGGCACGGAGTTGGTGGCTGTCCGGGAAGGGTTATTGATGATGGGATACATGGGTTTTACTCGATTAACCATTGGTCTTGATTCTCAAGAAGCTGTTTCTATTCTTAAAGATGGTTTGGATTGGTGGAGTAATATTGGTATTGTGGTGGAGGATGTTCGTTGGTTAATGGTTGATCGAGAGGTGGCTGGAGTGTTCTACCAACACCGGCAGGGTAATGGGGTGGCACATAGTCTAGCTCAGCATGGGTTGAGAGTGAGATCTCGCCTTTTTTGGAAAGGACCGTGCTCCTCCATGGTTAAGCATTCTCTTAGATAAGGATATAGCTATGGTGTAATTCATTTTTGTTTTTGAGATGCGGTGGTACTCTTTTTCCTTGACCGGATTTTCCCCCATTGGGGGTTTTGGATGGCAAGGTTTTAATGAGGCCACACTAACGCTCTCCGTTCGTTTGTAAACTTTATCATTGGTTGGTGCTACAGTTGAATGAATCTTTCTATTTGATCAAAAAAA